>OU015750.1:50491464-50517731 GCA_907169655.1 Acomys percivali
GTGTGTGTGTGTGTGTGTGTGTGTGTGTGTGTGTGTGTGTGTGTGTGATCATGGTCATGGCCCCCACTCCACATTCATCACAGCTTTCATCACCACTTCATGCTGCTCATTAGTTTCCTACTTGCCCACTGCCTGACTCCTCAATAGCACAAGAGCTTCCCAATGAATGTCAATGAGAAGCTTATCTATGAATGTCACTCTATGTTCCCAACGTCTGACACAGGAATGCCATTCCATAAATGGCTGTTGAATGACTGAATCTTCATTAGCAGTGGGTCTTACTCAAGTAACTGTATCTTAGAGTTAGAGGTAAGGAAGCCAGGACAGACAGCTGTCTGATTCATTTCCACCATCACACTGTTCCATAATGCTCTGTACCGGGTCAACGCATTACTTCTGAAAGGTCCAGATGAAAAACATTTTAGACTTTGAGGGCCACAGAATCTCTGTTCCAACTATTCAATTCTGTGGTGAAACATAAGCCTTAGACAGTATACAAATGATACTCACAGGCAGTGTCCAGTATTTATTTAAACCCAAGAGTCCAGCCACTACCCTAAGCCATGAGGTTGTACCAGGCAGAGATGGAAATGGTCTTTCAGGAGCATGTCCATGGGTACAGTGGAAACCCAGTGCCCCTATAAATGACCTGGATGTAGCTATGGTAAGCAAGATAAACTCAACCGCTTCAAAACCCTTATCACAGAGGCACGGAAGTTTAGAGCATGATTTATTCTTTTATTGACCTACAGAAAATCAGTATTTCCAAGTCACTCGATACGAGAGCTATGAGAATCCAGAAAAACAGGGTTCCTCTTTCAGAACACTAGTGATAGGCAAAGCTGCTCTCAGAGGCTGGGACGGGGCTCCCAAACAGTTGACCCCAGCCCCTGAGAGAAAAATCAGTGAGTCACTTCCGGAGACAGTTAACTAAGAGAAAATAGGTAAGGGAAGTCTGAGAAACCTCGGCAATATTTTTAGAAATCTGGACTGACACATACCTACCAGGGAAGAGGAAACGGCCGCAAGGATGAAGTCCACTGACTGTTCTACAGACTGCGGATCCAAGTGCGGCTCCCGCAGGTCCCAGAGGCTCATCCGTGACGGGTGAGTGTCAGGATGAAGGGCAGTACCAAGACCACCCTCAGTGGATTCCTTTCCTGAGTGGAACTTAACAACTTCAGAGAGTCAGAGCTGTCTCCAGAGTGGGGAAGTGAGGTGCTGCCACACATCTGACAGAGAGGTTGCTACGGGACCTTAATCTGTGTTCCAGTAAAAACTGGCCCTAAGGGGACACATGTTTAACTGCAGACAAAGCCCGATGAGGAAGCATTTGGGTCATATCCTTAAGAAGGAAGCAACAGGGGACAGAGAGAAAGCTCAGCACTATAAAGAGCACTGGCTGCTCTTGCAACTAGCTAGTTCAATTCCCAGCACCCAAACAGCAGCTCACAACTGTCTGCAATTCCAGTCCTAGGGGTTCTAACACCTTCTAGGAACCCATGTGATAAACAGACATACATAGGCACAATATCCATACAGATATTTTTTTTATTAAAAAAAAAGAATGAAACAACAGGCAAATACTTTGGCATCACTTCAGATGCTTGGAAAAGCCAAGGCCCAGCACTTGGGCTATGCCAACTTCCACCTTTGTGAGGTACACAGTATCTGAGCCCCACTAAGCTTTGACACTAAAGTTAAAACTATCCTCTTTGTTGCCACCTGTCAAATCGTTTCATCCTACTCATCCTGAGTGAAGGATGAAACATGGTGCACAGTTCTCCAACTATGGCTTTAAACGCTCCCACTCCCTCTCCACAGAACTTAAAGAGCAGCCAGGCGCCGCTCAGCTTCTCTGACCCCCATGTATGTCACTGATGTGTACTGAATGCTCACTGTTCCTAATCCTGCCCAATTAAGTATATTTTCCCCAAACTGATCCATCAACTCCTTCCATTGCATTTGCTTCACAAGAGTCATCTCTAAGTCAAAGTCCCTGCCAGGAGCGGCATTTTATCTACCGTCTTCCATTTATCCAGATAACTTCTGTTCTTTAGCTCAAATACTGTCTAGACACTTTTCTCAGGACAACCAGGTGCCTGGGAGCAATCCACCCACTCTGGATGTTTCCATGTCACATGAAAATGTTTTCAGTAGCCTCCCAGCAGATAACAAGAGCCTGCTGTGTCCCTGCTATATGCTAGAGATGGACAAAACTGTCTGTGAGGGACACAGGAAATAAAAGACAGGATGTCCCGCTATAAAACAAAGAGTATTTCTTGATTGACAGACAAAAAGAAAAATAATTACCTGCAGCATTAAGACTACTGTCTTCACCACATTCCACTGAGACTTCCTGCCATCCACGATCACGGTAAATCCTCTGGCCTTGCATTTCTCACTGAAACAAAACACAATAATAGGTGTGAAACAAGGTCCAGCCTTTCCTCAGAAGCCCAAAGGAAGATGGTAAAAGCTTTAATTGCAGGTCGGATATAACCCACCTCACTTGGTCTGACCCACAATATCAACCCACAATCCTCCACAGTGTTCATTCCTCTGTCCAGCATTGTTTTTCTCGTTTTGAGAAGTATTAATCACAAGCTAATTTGGAAGGAAAATTCTCTGAGAACATGGGAAGCTAAGGTCTTAAAAAGTGATGAAATCAAAGTACCATTCCAGCAACACCAAAAGCCTCTCAATTTCTCCATCTGTAAAATGGGATCAAAGAGAGCCTCATGTACTTCTTACCAGAATTTTGGATTTGTGGTAAGACAGCTTAAAACAGGTAGAGAACAGTAAGTTATTACTAAACCACTGCAGGCTGGCTTCTTTGTGCACAGGAAATCTAACGCGATGAGGTCATACTCGCTTTACAAGTTGAGTGAAAGTTTGAATGCACCACATCTAACCCATCATTGCTTTGATTTTTCTCATTCTTAGTCATCTGACCAGCAAAATGCTATCTTCAGTATTGTGAGACATGTTGTGCTATATTTAATTATTCAAATATTTACTAAATGTAGTGGCTGCTACAAGAAAAAGTTTCATTCTAAAGATGAAACTGCATGGCTATTAATACTGTTATCATTTACGAACTTACAGTGATGCAAGAGCCTACACTGCCCTCCCTCAATACAGTGGGAGAAAGTTCAGCCGTGCTTAGCAGAGCAAGGATTTTGAAGTGAAGACAGCACAGGTTACAGTCCTTTCCTCTGCACACATTACCGGAAAGGAAAGGCAAACAGTTGACCTTTCCCTGGGATTTTAATCTGGCAGGGTACGAGAGCTCAGAGTCTTTCCCTTTCCTTCCTGGCACCCACATTTGCTGCAGAGGCTGCTGGGAAAGGCACTGCATGTCCAGTTCCCTGAGAAATAGCTGAGACCCCCGGCCAAGAATGAGGAGGCAGAGCTCAGTATTTGGAAGAGGGGCAGTGAGACAGAGGCCACAAATATGCTAAATAAGCCGAGATGTATCCCACACATGACACCGACACAAGAACGTTTACATGAATAGCAGTAAGAGCATACATTCTGATAATCAAAACATAGAAATCCAGGGTCTACCAACTGCTAACCAGGAAACAAAACAGTGAGGCCACATGGAAAGCTACTGGCCAGCAGCTGATGTCACGGCAAAAGCCAGACATGAGCACCCAGATGTTATAAAAGTCTCTTGTACAAAATGTTCAGCACAGGCAACTCCACAGAGCAGATTAGCAGCTGAGTGAGGCAGGTGGTGAGGCGGAAATGGGGAGGGACTGCCAATGTATAGAAATTCTTTTGGACTGATGAAAACTATTTGGAGTTAGTGTGGTCACATGACCCTGTCAATATATTACAACCCCTTGAGTTGCATACTTTATCAAAAGGGTACTTTAGCTGGGCGTGGTGGCACACACCTTTAATCCTAGCAGCAGGAAGGCAGAGGCAGGAGGACTGCTGTGAGTTCGAGGCCAGCCTGGTCTACAAAGCAAGTTCACTGTCTCAGAAAAAAAAGAAAAAGAAAAGGAAAGAAAGAAGAAAAGACAGAAAGGAAGAAAGAAAGAAAGAAAGAAAGAAAGAAAGAAAGAAAGAAAGGGGAAAAGGGTATTTTATGATAACTTAGTGAAGTTTGTTTTAAAATTTTATGTATTCAATATTGGGGCCTACAATGAAAAAAAAAAACTCCTCTCAATATCTCTGTGGAAGGGGAAAGGGATGCAATACACATCTGTATCTAGGCTTACAATAGCACATAAACACTTGACCAGACACCCAATTAGCATTTATAGGTGCAAGAGGAAATTCCTAGAAGTTGCCACCAAAACGACATATAAAAGGCAGCTATGGCTTAGCGTGGCTACAAGCCCAGAAAGGCCACACAGGACAGGAACGCTGGATGCTAAGTAGCCTCTGAAGAGAGGCAAGAACTTAGGGTCTCCCAGGGCTTCATAAGCTTGCAAGAAATGGAGCCAACACAAAGGTTTCCAGTGTGAGCCTATTCCCCAAAGACATACATCCCTCTCAACACTTGATGTTTTCTTATTAGCATCTATATCCGTGAGATGTAGGTCACACAACAATTTGTTAAATGGTTTTTATATAACACATTTATATTTCAATGAGTATTACAAATTAATCTGCAGGTTAATACTGTGAAAGTAATGAAGCTTGCAAATGCCATCTATAACGGTCCTAAAGGATAAAACACTAAATCTTTTACAGAACTTAAAAAGACCCTTAATTTTCATTTTCTTACACTTTTCCACTAAAATAGAGAATGAAAATATGTGCAACCATGGGGTATTATTTCAAAACTGCCAACTAAGTGGTATTTCAGATGCTTTGCAAAAGGCATGCTCATGGGCCTAGGGTGCTGTAAATAAGGTTCCTAAACCTGGTTAGAGAAGTAAAGAAAAAGAAAAAACATGAGACGCCCTCTTGGCTAGGTGTGAGGAACAGCAGACTCTAGCCCCACTCTATGACTGACCAGCTGTGTGATCCTGAGGAAAACAGGCTGCTTAGTTTCAATTCCCCAACTATCAAATGGAGGAGTTGATCCTGATGGTCCATCAGTGACTATTTGTATGATTTACAGCTATGAGCCTACCTAAAATGAGAGGTTTATTGGTTAATGGGATTTTATAGATTGGCAATTAGCAACAGAGATCAGCAAGGACATTCTGTGAATGCACTGACTATGGCATCTGGTAATTTTCCTCTTCAGAAAAAGAAAGAAAGGAAGGAAGGGAGGAAGAGAAGAAGGAAGGAAGAAAACGTTTACTTGAAGACTTGTATTTCTCCAGTACTGAAAAGCCAGCAGTAGCCAATCATTAAATGATACATCTAGATTGGAAGTAGGTCTGTGTCCCAGTTAGCTCTGTTGTCCACCTGACACACATGGGAAGAGGGCACCGCTATTGAAGGACAGCCTATATCCGACTGGCCTGTGGGCAATGCCAGCCCTGGACAGGTGAGTCTGGGCTGTGTAAGAAAGGTAGTTAAACATGAGCCCGGCAGCAGACCAGCAGGCAGGGTTCCCATCGGTTTCTGCCTCAAGCTCCTATCTTGAGTTCCAGCCAAGATGATGAACTACAATCTATAGGTCAAGTAAACCCTCTCCTCCTCAACTTGCTTTGGTCATGGCATTTATCACAGCAACAGAAATTAAGCAAGGAAGGAAATTGGCACCATGTATAAGGTAGTTAAATATGAGCCCAGGAGCAGGCCAGTAAACAGCACTCCTCTGATGGTACCAAGTGTGGGGTGTTGATGTTGGAATATCTTCTGGAAGGTTTGTGGAAAGACTGTGGAGGCTAGAAAAGCCATCGAGTGCTCAGAGATTAATAAACTGTTGTGGGAACTTGCAAGATAATACTGGATACAACGCAGGCAATGGGAACTTGGCTTGTGAAATTCCAGAGGCAAGTCTGAGATTCCCCTCAAAGACGCTTGGCCATTTGTATGGTGTTTTAAACTAAGACTCTGAGGCTCTGGTCACCTGGGGCTGAAGAATCAGCAATGGTTAAAAAAAGACCAGCATCACCAAAGTGAAACATTGGCTTTACTGAGACAATAGGTACTGGTGGGCTGAGGCAAAAATAAAAAATAAAAAATAAAAAAATTAATTCTCCTGTGATTAAGACCTAGGGACTATTCCATCAGGGTCAGTACATAGCGGCTGTGGTCCAGGGAGAGCCCAGACTGCTTCTGCAGCTAGAAGGTGAAGAGTCTCCCATAGGGAATTGGTTTTGATGGCTTGAAAACTACAAGATTTACGAGGTCCTAGAAAGAAGCTAAGGCATAGTACTGTGAGACCAGAGAGACCTGTTGTAGTGATTTTTCCTCCTGGCCCCAAGCTCCCGGAATAATGACTCACGAGACTCAAAATATATTTACAAATACCTAAGCCATATAGCTAGGCTCTTCTCTGACTAGCTCATAACTTATATCCCGTTTATACTAATCTGTGTTCGGTCACGTGGCTAGTTACCTCTGCTCAGGTACCACGTATCTGTCCTCCCAGAAAGATTTATCTTCCTGGCCAAATCTCTCCCGTGCCTGGCCCTATCCCAGAATCTTTTCTGCCTGCTGGATGCCTCACCTTCTATTTCTGTCTCAGCTTTAGGCCATTAGCTTTTTATTGACAGGTGATGCTTCCATATAGACCCAAGCAATTCCTTCTACAGAGACCGTTGGTGAAGACGCATCCGTGACTGTAGTGGAGATCACAGGATGTTGGAGATGCCAGAGCCATGCGATTTCCATCAAAACGCAATGGCAAGTGTGCTGTGGGCCAGCCTGGGCATTAGCCTACCAGAAAAGTTATGAGTGCTGTGATGGCAAAGCAGGAGAGGTGGGCCACCTATCTTCAAAGGCTGGAAGAGGATGTTAGATCCTTTAGAGTTACAGGTGTTTATGAGACACCAACTGTGGGTGCTGAGAGCTGAAATCAGAAAGGGCAGCAAGCACTCCTAACTGCCAAGCCACCTCGGCAGGTCCTGCTTTGGATTTTGAAGTGACTCATAGACTTAAACAAACAGAAATGTTCGAGATTTTTCTTCATTCCAGAACTATGAAAATAAAAAACTCAAGGACCTATAAGTTAAATTATGTGCACATTTTTTGACTTTTTAAAATAAAAATATTTGAAGACTAACAGCCTTTACTCATATTAGAGATTAAAACCAACACAGTGAAATAGCGAACTAAAAGATAAATTCATGTAGCTTAAGTTCTCTCTATTTTTTCCCACGTGTATGTGTTGAGGCGGGGAGTAGGGGGGGAGTTACATGTATGGGCAGAGGTGTGTACCTGTGTGCACATGGAGGCCAGAGGGGAACAGCAGGTACCCTGCTCTATCATTCTCCTGAAACAGGGTCACTAACTAAGCCTGGACCTTGGCTGACAGCCACCAAGCCCTAGCGAGCTTCCTGTCTCTGCCATTTAGTTATAGGTGGACTCACAAGGCACTATGTCCAAATTCCTGTGTGTGTGCTGGGCACGGGAACACAAATCTTGCAGTGCTCTTAGCCACTGAGCTCTCTTCCACAGCCCCTAACTTCTCCTCTTTCTGGTGTTCCATGGTATACTAACACTTAACCTAACAGTTCTTGAAAGACTGAGAGTACACATTTAGAGATCTATATGCCATGAAGTGCGTAAAAGAGTAAAGTATCTTGTTATGTACTGCCATCAGCCACTGGGTCTAGTCTTTAACTGTAATTTCACTGCTGAGAAAGCATGTGACACTTCAACAGCAAGAATCAATAGGAAACAATATTGAAACTGAAGAAAAAGACACCTTCGGAGTCACCTTGGAATGCTGAGTAGATAGTCCAAGGTGACACTCAGCTCATCCATATTTGTCTGTTCGAGGCATAACGGGATTGTCAAGATGAGTCCACTGCGTCTGTCCTTTCCTCCTACAGAGAAGATACAGTTAAGATTTGCTAGATATTAAGACATTTACATGGGTAACATTGTAATCCAATTTTATTAAAACAATTACAAATTTGGAAAATATCTAATGACTGTAGTTTATAAATGCTTGTAATAGTAAAGGCAAAAAAATATACAGAAGAAAATGCATTTATGAAATCTTCATCAAAACCAAAATCATTTTCAATTTCTTCCGTTTAGTCTGCTGCCTAATTGAATCAACTCATCAAATACTTCCCGTGTGTCTAGTACAATCAGTGTTTGCAAGTGAAACAAATGTGCATCTGGAAAGAAAAGCTTTAAGTCACTGTAACAGTATGAATTACAGCCACTAATTTGCTATGCTGTGTCTTCATATAAAATCCATTAAAATGCTATAAAAAAGGACTGAGATAATAGAGAAAGATGATTTAAAAAAAAAAAAAGCAGTGATTAGTATAAGAAAAGTAAAGACCTGAGGAAAAACTTGTAGAATTTTAAACCAAGTTAAAAGAACATCCCACAATGAGAGATGACCCCAGTTCACTCACAGAAGAAACATAGATCTGTGTGGAATACGGAAAGCAATGGAAGACGGGCTGCCTACATGACATATTAATTCATTCATTCTGCAAATATCACACCAGTTGCTGCTGTGTACAGGCAGGACAGCCAGCTGCGGACTGTCCCCATGGCAGCGACACAGCCCTGTCCAGCTGAGCATGTAGGACAGGACCTGGAGGTTCCAGCAGAAGGCCGGGGAGGAGAGCACACTGACATCCCATGTACACTACGTCCTTGTCCTGTCTGCCCTCACTGTCAAGTGTAACTCTTGAAGCCCAGTTTGATGTACACGCCTACAATCTCAGCACCCAAGAGGTCAAGGCCAGTTTGAACTACAAAGTGAGATCCTCACACAGCCAAGGACTGTGGATGCAGCTTAGTAAACGCACTTGCTTATCTGCTTAAGACCTCGAGTTCCATTCCCAGGGCAGCAAAGGAAACAAGCAAACTTGTAGAACTTTTATTCACTTTTATAACCATCTTTCGAAGTTCTGCGCATGTCTGACTCACACTGAAGCCTACTGTCAGAACCAACTGACATTTACAACGGTTTTGGAAGTTTAAAAAAACAGCAAATCCTGAAGAAAACAATTCTGTATAATCTCCAGCAATTCATCACTAAAAACTGAAAAGCCTGAGGTGAAAATGACTTCCATTAGTGACAGAAATGCAATCCGCGGCATGACAGCCATAGAGGGCTATTTTCTATGCAACTGTTGATATTGAACCATTTTGTCTAACATCAATAAACCGCAATTTCAGAGGGTTCGACCTAAAACACAGTGACTCAATAGCATTTTTGATGATTAGAATATAGGCTTTATTTTTTTAAATGGATTACACAGGTGACTTCCAACTGATGGTGGCCCTTGAGTAATTCTGTTTGTTTGAAGACATTTTTCTTTATTATTTAAAAGTAAGTTTGAGAATAACTGGCTTTAACTACTAATGGTCAAGCGATAGAATTTTAAGAGTGGCCAAGGGGACTTTTTGTTTGTTTTGTTGAGAAAGGATCCTTCTATGTAGCCCTGACTGTCCTGGAATTCTCTACGTAGACTAGGCTGGCCCTGAACTCACAAAGATCCACCTGCCTCTGCCTCCTGAATACTAGGATTAAAAGTGTGCACCACCAGGTCTGGCTTGAGCAAGGGCACTTTTCATTTGCTCTTCAAAACTGATAAGCTTTACTCGTGCAAATACACAGGAGCTCACACTTAGACTGTAGGTGCCATCTCAACCACTTAGAAATTTCCACTTAGGAGCCAAGTTTAGTCCTCAAGACTACACCCCACTCAACTCCACGCGCTCAGCTTTCACTGGAGGTAAGAAAACAACCACTGGTGTGAAAGTGAGAGAAATAAAGACCTTCATGACAGCTACGACCAATGGGCTCACACGTCGTAAGACACGAAAATGTTATTGGTGGAAAGAAATGAACAGCATCTTCAAGTGACAACAGTGTGGGAAGACGGGCATTTGAACAGGCGGAGCAAGAGAAAAGAAAACCGACCTCCTGAGGGACACCTGGCAACCCAGAGCACGTCAAGGCAGCTGGTGTGTTTGGTGGTTGGTTTTTAGTTGTTATATAGCACAGACTGGCCTTGGCTTTTGATCCTTCAGCCTCAGCTTTCTGAGTGTTGGGATCATCAGGAACATGCTTCCAGTTTTAAGAGTGAACATTACTAAACAATCATCATAGATCTCACACGGCCACAGTATAAACGTTAGTAATATCATTCATACAGAGCACCATGGAGGCAGTGGAAAGGCCATTGGATGACACAAGTTAAAAACAAACAAACATTAGATTAGTAGAAACAACATCAACAGAATTCAGCTTTTTGTTTTGTCCTTTGTCATCAGGAAAACGTCAGCTTATAAAGACGCATCAGATGTTTGGGGTTAAAAGAGAAATTAGAACTTTCAAGACAATAACAAAAGCTCAAGGAAATGGGAAAGAAAAGGGAAGAATCTATAGTCTGGGTAAACCTAAACCGGCAGACCTTGGAGCCTACAGCCTGTGCCGATTTTGTTCAGTTATTCAGACCCCAAGGTCACCGTACCAGAATGAACCACACCTCAGTTCTCAGGGGGGACAGAGGAGCCTCTGTCCTCTCCTGGAGTCATCTGAGCAGACATACACTTCATGTTAGGAACTGTAAGCAAATTCGAGCCAGCAGAGAGAAGAGCAGAAGTGGCACGCTGCAACTCTCGCAGCACAGCGCTTGTTTCCCTGAGAACAACGGAGGTTCTGAAAGGAGCCAGAATGGAGCCGGTCAGCCTGCACTTACTGCCCAGTTCTTACTTCAGACGTGGGAATCTGACTTCATCCGTGTACCGGTCAGTTTAGTCAAATCACAAAACAGAATAAAGCCCAGATCATGAGGATCCAGCAGTGATGGCCACTGCAACCCATTACGGAAACGCCTTAAAAACAAAACCTTTATAAAAGAAACCCCACGCATTTCTGTTAAGCTAATCAGAGTAAGTGCACACCGAGAGCAGCTCTGGCACAGCGCACATACCTGACAGGAAGGCCAGCTTTTTCTTCAGGATGGGCAATATCACCGAGGCCTCCATTTCACTCCAGCAAACTTCCTGGCCTCTGAAAGCACAGTGAAACGTCAAACACGACAGTTACTCTATGGAATTCATATTTGTCCTGCTTTATCCGGGGCGTCTCTGTCTGAGTGGAGACAACTGGTGTTTGGGGCCAGGTAAGTCATTTTGTGCAGGGAGCTGTACATCTTTTAGTGACATCTAGGCCCTTTACCAACAAAATACCAGTGACACCCCCTCCCATCCCCAGCTGCAAAAAGCAACTGCAAGTCTAGACATTGCCAAACATTCTGTAGTAGGCAAAGCTGCAGCTGCATGAAAACCAATGGCATAAGTGTTTTCCAGAGCAAAACTCCTGAGCCAGAATAGCAACTGTAGATAGCAACAGCTCAAGAATTACCTCAATTATTTTATAATCCACCAAGTAGACAGTCAATCTTCCATAGCTTCCCATATCTCACAGCTTATTCCAAATATCTGATTCCATCCGTAGCCGTGCTAAGAGCTTTCTCTAATTTCAAGTGTTTTTCCTCCTTCCTAACACCTCCTAAAAGAATGGTACCTCAAGGCAGTCTTGCTATTTGCTAGCTCAGTTCATCTTTTTTACTCTCTAACAATTGTTGTTGTTTTTGTTTGAGGCGGGGGTCTTGATCTGTAGCCCAGGCTGACCCAGAACTCATTCTACACCCAAGGCTAGCCTCGACCTTGTGGCACTCCTCCTGTTCTGAGCTTCCTGAGTGCTGGGATGAGTTTACCCTTTAGGGCAAGCCACTGCTTCCTGTTTGGTTTTTCCAGAGTCCACACAGTCACTGTCAGAGCTCATGGCTACCTACAAAAAGGGAGAACTCAGCAGTCAGTGCTGGGGGCAAGACAGTTCTCCGTAAATGGAGGCTTCAGTGGGGAAGGCATTCTGAGATATGGCCAGCCTCTCTATACCACTAAAGAGGAGCTGAGGAGAAGAGGGCCTTTAAAAAAACAAAAAGAGCTAAGGTTCAACTACACTGCCCTCTTACACCGAGCTGTACGTCTCAGAGCACTTATTCGTCCTTTACTCCTTAGCAGCAGCTCGTGCCACCCAGCCCAGGGCAGGCAGGTCCTAGAGAACCCAGTGTGGGCTGCTCTTTTCAAAACAAGTGTCCAGACTAGAAAAGATGACTCTCTGGATTGTGTCCAACAAGGAGCTACCATGAGCCTATCCCATTTCAGCCACTGTGCTGTCGGCTGGAATAAAACACTCAAGTTGCAGCCCTGTAAAAACTACACTCATTAAAAAAAAAAAAATCCCGTATTTGAAAAAGAAAAATATATATAGTCATCAGATAATGGCTAATTATGCAAGGCTAATTAAGCCAGTGAAGTATTTTACAAGCTTTGTGGTTAAGAGAAAAACAAAACCAAAGAATGCCACCCCCATTCCTACCTGCTTACAAAGAAAACAACCTGTACACTAACTGATGCAGCCTTCAGGCTTACTCCTTAAGCACTTGTTTAGGAAGGAGTCAAATTGTTTTTTCCATTCTGACTCTGTATTATCCAGCTAACAGAAGGGCGTTCACACAACCTCACATTTTCACATCCTGAGAGAGAACCTTGAGCACTTCGTGTTTCTGGATCAATGCTGCTGCTTGGTCAGTTGTTACCAGCTAAACAAGAACCCAGAAAACCTGTGCTCACATCTTAGAGCCTCCCTCCTGTGATCACCTTGCTGGGGCCCTGATCTGAAGTTTGATAATGATGCTATGATGATTATAGTAATTACCATTTTGCCTTACACTCAAGTGTTTATTATAAACTTTGCCCTTTTCTAAATGGCTTCTAGTACAGACTTATTTGATGTTTCCAATAGTTCTGAGGTAACACCTAGCTGTTCCAGTAACTCTAACAGCTAGTAAGTGTGGGAGTCAGGACTCAAGACGCAGGCAATCTGGTTCCTTCAAGGCCACGTTCATAATATGCTATCAGCTTACCTATCAACAGCTCTGAAAATATCCAGTGACATCTAGGCAATTAAACACCAAACTTGTCTAGACTGGATGCCAGTAACAAACATGCAGCAACCTGGAACCCATGTCCTCAGTCTTGCTCCTTCTAATAGAACTCCTTAACCCCTTGGAACTTCCTGAGTGACAGGAAGGAGTGTCCTTTGTACCGCTAATGTGCCCCTTCCTATCAACTCATGCTAATAAACTCTGGGGGAGCCTCCGCCAGTTCAAGGGGAAGCCTGAACTGCCATCATACTCCCCAAAACTCTCTATCAGAACCCCAAAATTTAATCAATCAAGACTACATGGTAAGACACCTGTTGGTCAGGCAGTGGGCACCCAGGACACAAGGCAGGTAGCAGGCTGAGCAAGGCTGCGGTTCTGAAAGCCCTCCACACTTTACATCATGTGTGTCTTCTCGCTGGCTATTCCTGAGCTATGATATCATTATATAGAGAGGAAATGGCTTTCCTGGGGCCTGAATCCTTCTAGTGAATTATCAAACCTAAGAAGCCCTGGGTTTGCTCCCAGCACCCACGTGGCAGTTCACAACGGTTTGTAACTATAGTTCCAGAGCATCAGACGCCTTCTTCTGGCCTCTCTGGGCACCAGGCACACAAGTGGAGCAAAAATAAACATGCAAGCAAAACACTCGTACATATAAAATTTAAAAATAAATAAATAAATAAATAAAGTTGCCACAGCAAGGTCCTCATTAAACAGCAACTGGGACACAAGAATATCACATTTTTCAGATCATGAGATGCACTTTTCCCTCAAAAGTAGGGGGGAAATTAGGGTGCGCCTTATGGTCCGATTGCTGTTTTTACTGCTTTTCTTGTTTCACTGCTCTAAACACTGTATTATACTCTGAAAACTCCAGTATCTGCAGTCCTGAAGCTCCATGAGGCCCAAGACACAGTGGCTACGGGGGAAGTCTGAGAGTACGGACTGTGTTACTGCAGCATTGCATGGCAGGCTACGGATTTTATGCCAATTAATACTAGTTTAATTGTTAACTACTGAGTTTTCCAGTGCTCAAAGGGGCAAATGTGAGCTTCCATCTTGTGCTCTAGGCTCACCCTGGCAAGCTGGCACCTTGAGGCAGCCTTCTCTTTCCACCCACTCCCACCCCATTTCCTCAGAGGCAGTTGCCAAACCCTTTAACCCATGGCAAAGCACAAATTTTTTGTTGTTGTTTGTTTTTTCTGAAGACAAGGTTCCTCTGTGTAGCTTTGGGTATCCTGGAACTCACTCTTTAGACCAGGCTGGCCTCGAACTTACAGAGATCTGCCTGCCTCTGCCTCCCAAGTGCTAGAATTAAAGGAGTGTACCACTACCGCCCAGCACACAGTGTTTTTTAATCCAAAGCTTGCTTGCTTGCTTGATTTATTTATTTATTTATTTATTTATTTATTTATTTATTTATGGTTATTTTCAGGTCTTGTTGAAAATGACAAAGAGCAATGAGAAATCCACATTTGGGGATACATGGGCCAGAACCAAATAAAATAAAGTAAAATGCGAAGCTGTGGAGGGAGCCTCAATCTCTTTCTCTGCTGCCACTAAAGAAATGGACAACAAAAATGAGGGTGACTGTATAACTACTTTAGTTCTTCAAGCTGCGGCTTAGGGGCCAGAAAGATGGCTCACCCTTTTAAGAGTCTTGCTGCTCTTCCGGAAGACCCAGGTTCAATTCCCAGCACCCATATCAGGCAGTTGGTAGCTTTTTGTGATTGTGGCTCCAAAGAATCTGATGCCCTCTTCTGCCACCATGGCGTTCACCGCTATAGACACACACGCACATAACATGCATCTCTTTTTTAAGTTGTTATGCCTTTGCTTTTCAAGTGTTTACAGGAAAAAAAAAAAGCAATTTGCTTCTCTTTGATTACAGAAATGCCTTGCGCAAGAGTTAAGTTGTGCACAAAGTACAGAAGATAAAGAAAAGCTCTTACGAAGTGTGTGCGACCGCCTGTCTACAGGGGCAAATACGGGCATTATTTTTCACAAGAAAAGGTGACTCACTCCAAATATATGAATGAGCCATATTCTCCATGAGAGAGTAAAGTCAGCAAGAGACAGTAACCTGATGTGACAACGGAACCAGCTAGAAAGATGTAAGTGGTTAAAGCTTGCCAAGCAGAGCAGGGTGTGCTGAACAAAAAATGAGATGACAAACATGCGACTCTGCCTCTCGTGTTTCTTTTTTCCCCTCCATTTATCTAATCACTTTTACTTCCGATCCCAGCCCCCTCCTTCCTCTCCTTCCAATCCCACCCCTCTTCCCCGCTTTTCATACTTCCAACAGTCATTGCAAACAGGCCTTTTTAAAAACACGAATTATTAAATAATAATGAGGTCACTGGAAACTTATTATATAAAAGGGACAGAAAACCAGCATAGCTGACAAGGCGCCTGGCCGCCCGTGAGGGTAAGAGGAAATCCACCCCGATGCATGCTGCTTCATGCAGAGAGGATGGTTCTGGAAGTCCTTGACTTATACTTTTTGGCTCTCAATACCCAGAGTAACTATACCATGCCTTAAGATCATTTCATGATATAAAAATTTAAATGTCGGGGAGGCCTGGTGGCACTCAGAAGAAGGATAACAGGTCACCAAGAAGAGACTCAATACCCTATGAGCATATACAGGGGGAGGAGGTCCTCCTCAGTCACAGACATAAGGGAGGGGAGTAGGGGAGAAGCGGGAGGGAGGGAGGAATGGGAGGATACAAGGGATGGGCTAACTATTGAGAGGCAATATGAATAAATTAATAAAATAAAAAAATAAAATAAAATTTTAAACATCATTGGGTTCCTTCTAAAGCAGAAGTCACACTATGTGAGCAGCAGAGACGCACACAGACGACATTCTTCTAGTAGGTGCACGTGTTCTAGCTCGAGCTGCTTCTCCCAGATCTGAGGTGGGAAAGCAGGACAACCAGGTGGTCATGTCGGTCTGCTCTTCCCACCAGCACAGACAAGTCTCTCTGTATCTGCATCTTTCCGCCCACTCACTGATCAGATCCATGTAACATTTACCAGGTGGGGGCGTGGCTAGGTGATAGACACCCTTGCATTCAGAAATACCAAAGGCAGTAACGGACTAATGACCAAGCCTATGTAAAAATCACGCAGCGGAACATCTACCTACTCCTGACAGCTCTGTCAGTACTCAATGACGGCGGCGGTGGCACCCACACCTGCTGCGCTCCTTTCCCGAGACAGACTCCAGCCCCAGGAACCCACAGGAGCTAGTACTGGATGCCTGGAAGCTAATTCTGAAGGCGGCCAGAGAAGTCGATAACTGCCATCAATGGGCAGCCGTTAGAGGGCAGCAGAGCATGTCCTGAGCAGCAGGACAGAGCAATTACAGGCCTTTTAATCAAGACTCAGCAAATTACACTTCAAAAGAGATTGTAATTGATGATATGTGTGGGGTACTGGAACTCTTCTTTCAATAAGGATAAATCAACCAGTCTGCTTGGAAAATTCAGTTATATTCTTTGAAGAGTGTTTTTTAACAACCAGAGAAAACCCATTAGGACTGCCTGAGGCTAACTAAATCATCTCTAATAAATCTGCATCATGTAGACAGAAAATGGCAATGAACGAAACCAGAACACGGGCTCCTTGGACCTGTGTCCAGGAAAACGCTGACGGGCAGCTCTCCTTGAAAGCGGGTTAGCTTCTATTGTTGCTTTTGAAAAAAGGGGGGAGGGGGTCTTTGAAATGAAAACAAACACAAGCACAGTCCAGGGCTCACTGCTTCCTGCCTGGCTCACCATACTCACTCGCAGAGCTATGCAGACAGGAACTTCACTGGGCATCAGGTGACACTGCGGAACTTCCATGTGACGTTTGTGTTAGTGCAGGTGCAGGTATGATTAACAACCTAGTTTTAAAGCCATACTGGCAGTTTCGGATGAAAGAACAACAGTCCCCTGGAAAGACTTTAAGTGAGCATGGTAAAACAATGGCGGCTTTCATCACAGGAACCCACCCATCCTCCTCCTATGTGGAGTCCCAGCCCTCTTCACCTGCCGCAGGTGGTGCTGGTCGGGCAGGCTGCAGTTTCTCTGGGCTATCATCAAACCTCTTTGCCCCCTGACCTTGTTTCTAGAAGAAGGGTTTGGTTTTGTTGTTGTTGCTTTGTCCTCCTATCCTTGACAAAGGTTACACACACATCCCTTTAGGCTAAACTCCCACTAAAGCCCATTCCGCAGACTCCAGGGACCCTAATACATTTCAAGGGCGGTTCAGTCCGATGTGCTTTAAGGCCCCAGGCTACAAACAGTAATTAGCTTTAATCATGTTACTTGTATGTCAGATGCCACAAAGGAAAGAGTGCCTTTGTTCAAATAAAATATTACCTATAGTGTGCACTGACATTTTTTGGAATGTTCATTTACATAATGTAAAAAGACTTAACCCCACCTAAAACGTTGTCTCCCCTCATCAAAACTACTTTTAATTTTTATCTTATGTGTATGACTGCTTTGCCTACATGTAATTTATGGACACTGTATATGCCTAAGCCAGAAGAGTGTACCTGACTCCCTGAAGCCGGAGTCACAGATGGTTGTGAGCCACCATGTGGACGCTGAGAACTGAACTCAGGTCTTCTGTAAGAGTTGCCAGTGCTCTTAACACCTGAGCCATCTTTCCAGACCCAGAAAATTCCTTACTTTTATGGGCATAATCACTGAAACAAGCTCAAAAGATTGAGGATCAGGTGAATCTATTTATGTATATAGTAGCTGGCATATCCCAAGATAGAAATTGTTCAATGAACACTACCTAGTACCTATAGCTAAAATTTCCTTACTTCATCCATTGATAGTTCAACCACTGACTTCACTGAGACCACAGTCAGAGAATTGACACTAAAGCCTTCCTGTGCCAACAGATGCAAATTGTCCTGGCCTTGCTATAAATAACAGATGTCCAGATAATCGGTAATGGCCCAAGGATCCTCACCTGTGTCTCTACCACTCTCTACACAGTATCTCATTTTATCAGATGAGAAAACCAGGGCTGGAGGAATCATGTGCTTAGGTCACACAAATGACCAGACTGCAACTCCCAGAAGCAGACCACTGGATCCGCTATGCCCATCTTTTCATCATTTCCGGTGGACCTTAAGATGTATACATTTTACCTTGCTAAAACTACCCAAAAAAAAATTGTAAACAAACAACATAAGTGTCCAGAAGGAAAAAAATCTGGATATAAATGATGTGCATTTATGGAGCAAAAACTGAAAACTAAAAATAAGCAAGCACCATGCTCACAGACGTCTGCTCCGTGCACCACAAATGCTTAGCACGTCATCCCAGCTCTTCTGTGGTCAGACCAGGAAGCTACCAAGCTTCAGCAGCAAAGACAACATCCCTTCAGTACTGTACACACTCTGGATGATATTAAGGTCGCATTTATCTGTTCTGGAGACTGGGAAGTCAAGACCACAGTGCCAGCCAGTTCAGGACCTGGTGAAGGTGCTCACAGGCGGCACTGTTTGGGTATCCTCGTGGGCTAGAAGGGCAAAGGAAGAAAGAAACACTTCATCTTCACAAAGCAGTGTTTGCCCTCTTTCTCCTGGAGTGCCCTGGTAGGAGTGCTGGTCCCATCCCTGAGGGCAGCAGCCTGTGCATCCATCACTTCCTGAAACACGGGGCCTGCCACCCTCACAAAGGGGACCGAGGCAGTCGTGGTGACAGCATTGGCATCTGGGAAGGGACACATACTTGGAATAAGAATGGCAATTTGTCTATAATTGTTCAAAGTGATGATGAGTAAAACGGATTTCTTTTTTCCCCTGTGTTTCTTTATGTTTGTAAATATCTGTGATAAATGCCCAATCCAGTAATTTCTTTAAACATGCAAACACTGTGAAAAAGGAGCCATAATCCTTTAAACAGCAGTTTCCACCTAGTTTTTTGTTTTGTTTTGTTTTAATTTCACAATCAACAGAGAAAGCCAGGTATGGTAGTACATGCTTACAACCCCAGCATTCAGGGGTTATGTATATATGGAGAATTTAGGAAACAGACTCTTTGAGGTGTTCTCACACTCACCATCACAATCTAAAGGTCTTGGTGAGCGCAGACTGACTCTGTGGATCCCATTCAGGATTGCTGAGGAGGGAAGAGGCACATTCTGACAAGTTCCACAGGCGAAGAGCAGGCCACGGGTGTGAGCCCACTGTGAGGGTGCACAGAACTGCAGCTCTGCCGAGTGCTTGGCATTTGATGTCTAGAGTCAAGCCCCAGCTGTCTTCTCAGAGACCTCCCTCGCTATCACCGCCACCATACATACTTTCTCAGGTGATTAATTACCAGGAAAGCACAACATTATGTCCACAGAACATACCAGCTGTGACAGGCAGCCGGGAAGGAGCGGCTGGTCAGACAAGCAGGGCGGTCTGCTAGGTGAAGTATCAACAAGTATTAGGAAAGCTGTAGCTTGAGTCAGACAAACGGATCTAAAAACCATGTGCATGCTGCACATCAGTATCTAAGAACATGTTCTGAATGTCCTAACCATCTATCCCGCCTATGTGCTCATAAAGGCAAAACAGTTACTGTTTCTGAGATCAAAGCAGGTGTGGTCTCTGCTGTGTGAATGTTCCTGTATGCTGGCCTAGAAGGCCGCACACTTGGGCAATGCACAGTAAGTTCTGTTGACTAGGGTCCCTCCCCACAACCACAGCAGCTTTCTCATGTACGTGCCATTTAGCAAAATCATTAGCAAGTAAGAAAATAAGCTTAGATAATTTTAAACTAACCCAAGCACTATGAATAGAGTGTGTATTTTCTCTGAACTGAATATTAAATTACATAGTTCAGGGACATTTGCTGAGACATCTTGGGCCCCGGCCTGTTAGGATCATGAATGAAGAGAGAGACTGTATAAAGCCTTCTTCATGCTGAGCCAACTCTAACTTTAGGCTTTTAGAAATGGCTTACTCAACCTCACTATTTACCCACAAGTGAGTTTTCATCATCTATATTCCAACACTTACACAAGTCATTATTTAACATGCCCACTTTCCATTTCCTGAAATTATACCTTAGCTTTTATTATAGTAATTACCGTAACCCCCATCTCACTTTTTTAGTTTAACACCTATGAATGCTTTTCAACTTGTAGCTTTTCCAGGCAACATTCAGATGGCTTTTGACTCTTGTCACCCCACTGTCACCTGGCAAAATAATCTGACTTGTTATCCATATGAGAACTGTAGAAAAAAATCTAGGGTCTTTCTGGATAATTAAGAAAAGCTTTTACTGGCAAGAAGCTTCCAATACTTGAAGCACCATAATTACCATACAAGATGGTAACAACAGAAAGTAAAACAAGTGTCTACTGTAGGGCCATGCAACGTGTAAAATCTTTTCTTTTTTAGTGAAAAACTACAGCACTTGTTTATCTTACAAAAAGTAATCTAAGGAGTGTTTGTGTGTGCAAGTGTGTGTGTGTGTGTGTGTATGTGTGTGTGTGTGTATCTGTTTGTCTGTCTTGGGGGTGGGGCAGAAAGAAAAAAAAGCCTTAACACTATTCTGGCCTAAACATCATACTTAACTAAATTACACTTCCCCATGCTTCTGTGCTGGGGCCTCACAACACCCCTCTGTTGTTGGGAAGTGAGAAGCTCTCTTTAGGGTTTGTGAAAACAATTGAAAAAAAAGAAAAATAGAAAAGAAGAATAAAGAAAAATGTTGTGATGGTTCTACCTTAAGTCTCGTGTTGGGTAGTAAGTATGGGCTTGACTTTATTAAAGCAGGAGGCTGAAATCCCAGAGGATTACTCTTCATAAGAGAAAGCACCCAAGTTCATTGTGAATGGCAGCTGGTACTATACACTGTGTTACAGAATCAGATGCTGTTCTCAGTAGGAGGAAAAGTACCACGTGACACAGTTTCAGAATTCATGAATTAAGGGAGATGACCATGCAAATCTACATCTCCCAATATGTCTTTCAAAGCTCTTGTTAAAAAGCAAATAAAGCCACACAAAGTCTGCACCCATAATATACTTGAGGCTAACTACTAACTTTAATTGAGGTAGAAAACACAAACCATGTTTTTTTGTTTTGTTTGTTTGTTTGTTTGTTTCTGAGACAGGGTCTCTCTGTGTAGCCTTGGCTGTCCTGGACTCGCTTTGTAGACCAGGCTGGCCTCGAACTCACAGTATTCCACCTGCCTCTGCTTCTCAAGTGCTGAGATTAAAGGCGTGCGCCACCACGCCCGGCACAAACCATGTTTTTATGGAGATATTTCTGAGGACTTCCCCTCAGATAATAGGAGTGGATCTAGAGAAAGGAAAATTGTACAGGAGAAAGAGGATAGTAACAGAAGACCTGAAATTAGCCCATATCATACAGAAAGATTTTCACATCAGTGAAAATCTCTGAAGAAGAATTCTGACAGACAGCACCGTTGATAAGACCGTCCAGAAGCAAACTCAAGAGAGCAGGCTTGGGAGGGCAAAGCTTCAAAGGTGTATAAGTACCACCTCAGCCAAAGGATGTCAATGGCTGCTTAAATGTGATTCGGTACAGACACAAGGAGTGTTTTTCAAAACACGAGCATCTGGGCTGAGGACTACTCAAAGCACACTGCCCTCTCCTTCATAAGAACCACTCAACAGACTGAAGGCCAAACAGAACCCAGAAGGAAAGAAAGAAAAGTTGAAGTGTCTGCCTCATGGTCTGGGTGAGGAGACCTGTCTTCCATCCGTGCCCTGGAACTTACGACACTGCTGGTCTTCATCCTCAAGCTTTAGTCATGCAGGGAGACACAGCACAGGCTTTCCTGCGTCTCCAAACTGCAGACAGCAAATCCCAGGGCAGGGCAGCCTCTGTATCGCTTGATTCCATCTCTGAGGAGACAGCGAGTAAGAAAGAGCGAGTGCGCCCTCTCTCCTTCCTTTGGTTCTACTTTGGCCTCTATTATTATATGTTTCCATTTGTTAGAGAGAGAAACAGAGACAGAGACAGACAGACAGACGGAGAATCCTCTCCAAAGGAAAGAGAGCTAACCCACAAAACAACCACATTTACCTACAGCAGCCCGCAGCGTAGGGCGCCTTAAGTCAGTGTACTCAAGAAACAGTCCTGCTGATAAATACAGTCAGAAGCCACCTTCACTTATATGAAGACTATGTATCTCCATTTGCAATAAACTAGTATAAAAATAGAATAAGACAGCTGCTAAAAACTTAAGAGGAACAGAGTAAACACCTTTAATAATCATGCCAAGCTGAATTATCTCTCCTTAAACAAGCATTTTGGGGGCATGAAAAGACACCTTAGATCTGAAGTTTTACATCTAAAAGCAATAGACAAGAGCAAAAAGAAATGAAATGAGTGGGTGCAGCAAGAAATAAAATAAAATAAAATGGAAAGGTCCTATTGCCATTGAAGACAGACTAAGTTACTAAATATATTCAAGTAAAAACTAAGTAAGAGGCAACGTGGTTGTCACACAGATGACCCTGCTTAAACTAAATGGGTCACAAAACAAAAACAAAACTTATGATTCTGTGAAAGGAACTGGGTGTTTGACAAGGATGAGAGGAAAAAGGAAATAAAAGCAAAATAAAAATACATTATATACATGTGCTAAATTGTCAGATAACACAATAAAAAGAAAATATAAAAATAAAGTAAACCATTTTAATCTTTTAAATTATTTCAGCAATGTAACTTCAAAAGCCAAGCAAATCATCTATGCCGCTCTTACTAGGGCATATTTGTTTTGAGCAGCGTGCTTCTACTCTTGGGCATGTACTACTGTCCTCTTACATGTTTCTCTCCCCTCTTTAACAACCACATTAAAAAGACTATTTTATGTGTGTGAGTGTTTCTCAAGTATATGATGTGCACATGTGAGCACCTAGTGCACTCCAAAGGTCTCAGATCATCTTGAACTGGAGTGATGGAGGTTGTAGGACACTATGTGAATACCTGAATGCTAAAAACTGAACCCCAGTCCTCTGCATGAGCAGAGCTCTTAATCACTAAATCATCTCTCCAGTACCCCATCTTTAAATCTGTACTGAAAACATTTGAGGTACAGCTAGAGACAAGAGGCGTTTTCAAGCATGTACCACTCCTCCAGAGAGTGGAATTCAATTCCCAGCACCCACGTCGCTGCCTATAATCCAGTCCCAGTGCATCAGACAGTCCCCTCTTCTTGCCACTGTCAGCACTGCATCATGTGCAGACACATACATAATTAAAAAATACCCAGCTGGGTTCCTGTCTGCAAGCATAGCAGAGCATCATTTATAGTGTCAGGGGTTGGCTCTCTCCCATGCTGTGGGTCTTGGGTTGGACCAGGCAGTGATTGGACATTCCCCACACATCTCATAGGCAGGGTGAATTTTAGGTCCAAGTGTCTGTGTGTGGGTTGGTGCTCCCTTCCCCCTACTAGAAGACTTGTCTAGTTGGAGGGTGTTCTCTTCAGGGTCCATGCCCCCTGCTACTAAGAGTCTCTGCGGGTGTCCCTCCAATATCCTGCCAGCAGCCTGCACTGACTTGGGTCTCCAGCTTGGGGCTGTGCCCACGGTTTCTTTTTTCTCTGCAGGCCTTCTGTCCTCCTGCCCTCACTCTCCGCAGGTCTGATGCCCACCCTCACACCTCTCTGTGCCCCCTCTCTTACTTTGTTCCTCTCTTCAACCACTACCTCTGTCTATTCTACTTCCTCTTCTGAGTGAGATTTGAGCATCCTCTCTTGGGTCCTCCCTGGTGATTAGCTCCTTCGGGTCTGTGCGTTGTGGTGTGTTTATCCTGTACTGTATGGCTAATATCCACTTAGAAGTGAGCACATATCACGTCTCTCTTTTTGGATCTGGGTTACGTAACTCAGGATGATCACCAACCAAGGACCTTAAAAGGACTGGACCTAAGTCCCTACAAAGATGTAGCTGATGGACAGCTCAGTTCATGTGGGTCCTCTAGTAAAGAGACTCTCTTGCCAACTTTTCGATCGCTTCCCCCTGGCGGGACCACCTTGCCAGCCCACAGGGAAAGACTTTGACAAACTCAGTCCTGATAAGACTTGATGAGCTGGCACCGATGGGAAGAGGGGCTCCCCTTTTCTGAGGAATAGAGGGGAGAGAGGGAGGCTGTGACTAGGAGGTGAGGAGGGGTGGGGCTACGGCCAGGATGTATAATGAATATATAATTTAAAATATATACATAAGTAGCCAGCAGTGGTGGCACATGCCTTTAATTCCAGCACTCAGGAAACAGAGGCTGGCCAATCTCCATGAGTTCGAGGCCAAACTGGTCTATATAGCAAGTTCCGGGACAGATAGGATTACACAGAGAAACCATCTCAAATAAATAAAATTAAAACCTGTCTTAAACTCCAAACTGGTTTCATAAAAAAATAAAATAAAATAAAAAATTTAAAAAAAAGAAATGTGCAAGGAAGGTACATACAGAAAATACAAAAGGAAAAAGCACAGTATCAAAAAATCAAAGTAAGAAGTGGAAATAATACGTGCTTTCAGCCACATTAGAATACGCTTATAGAAGATACTGTCACAGCACTAGACATGATTGGAAAGCCAACCTGAAACAGCCTATGTTCACACAGACAGCCAGAAGATTGGCTGAACTGGCGTGGTGTTGCACGCCTTTAATCCCAGCACTCAGGAGGCAGAGGCAGGAGGATCACTGTGAGTTTGAGACCAGCCTGGTCTACAAAGTAAGTCCAGGACAGCCAAGGCTACACAGAAAGACTCTGTCTTGAAAAAAAAAAAAAAAAAAAGAGGGAATAAAATTACACAACAGAGCCAGGCTTGGTGGCATCTGCCTTTAATCCTAGAAGCAGACACAACTCTTTGAGTTGAAGGTCAGTGAGAACCACAGTGAGACCCTGTCCCCAAAAGATAAATAAATAAAAACTACATAGTGGAGTGACACATAGGTCTCCTCATTTAGTAGGAAACAACCCACTATCCAACAAGCAGGACAGCGGGGAAGGCCTGAGTATCTTCAGGACACAGCAGGACAGCGGGGAAGGCCGGAGCATCTTCAGGACACAGCAGGAAGAGTGGGTCTCTGATTCTCGGGCTCTTTTCCTTCTGTTTGTTTATCTTGTCCAACCCCAATGTGGTGGCTTTTATCCTTATTGTACTTTATTTTGTTAAACTTCATTATTATCCCTTAGAAGCCTGTTCTTCTAGCCGGGCCTGGTGGTGCACACCTTTAATCACAGCATCAGGAGGCAGAGGCAGGTGGATTGCTGTGAGTTCGAGGCCAGCCTGATCTACAAAACAAGTCCAGGACAGGCAGGGCTACACAGAGAGACCCTGTCTTAGGGGGGAAAAAAGAAGCCTGTTCTTCTAAGGCTCTTCTTCTATGAGCCTGTTCTTTCTGGGAGACAGAAAGGGCGGATCTGGATGGGAGGGGAGGTGGAGAGGACCTGGCAGGAGTAGAGGGAGGGGAAACTGTAATCAGGATATATTTTATGGGGGGAAAATCTCTTTTCAATGTAAGGAAAATAAATAATAAAAATATTTCATCTAAAAAAGAAAACATTGGCTATATTTAAAAACAAAACAAGGAAAGATGCTAAACATTTATCTGCTCAATGTGTGTGCAAAGAAAAACAATGTAAAGGAACAACTTCTAAAATGGAAGGGAAGGCCGGTGTAACGGCGACAGCTGGAAAGCGGTGGGTGAGGATGGCTAACCGTGCTGTGTACAGCTCTCTGTAGTGCCCCTTTAAAGCCGTATTAATGTCTCACACACTAAAACAAGTGGCGTCTGCGGCGAGGATGCAATGGTGAAGCGCAATCGCTCCTCTTGCAGAGGACCCTGGGCAGTTCCCATCATCCATGGTAACCCAGAACCATCAGTAACTCCAGCTCCTGCAGTTCGCACACTGCTCCTGGCCTCTGTGGACACTGCACCCATGTGATGCACAGACACACATGCAGACCAAACGCCTATACACATGATGTGGACACTGCACCCATGTGATAAACAGACACACATGCAGGCTAAACGCCGTGATGCACAGACACACATGCAGACCAAACGCCTATACACATGATATGGACACTATATTC
Source organism: Acomys percivali (assembly GCA_907169655.1). Lineage (NCBI taxonomy): Eukaryota > Metazoa > Chordata > Mammalia > Rodentia > Muridae > Acomys > Acomys percivali. Next base: position 50,517,567 of record OU015750.1, read on the forward strand.
ATGTGATGTACAGACACACAGGCAGGCTAAACACCTATACACATGATGTGGACGCTATACCCATGTGATATACAGACATATATGCAGGCCAAACAGCTATACACATGATATGGAAACTATACTCATGTGATGTACAGACACACATGCAGGCCAAACACCTATACA
>OU015750.1:50518336-50533385 GCA_907169655.1 Acomys percivali
GATTAAACATTACTCTGGGTTTCTGGATGGGTATTTGGGGATAACATTAACAATTAATTTGTACAGAAAATGAGTTTGCTTTCCATGATGAGTAGGCCTCGTGTAACCAGTTGAAATCCTGAATATTAATAGGAAAAAAATAAAAACCTAAACCCAGTTAAGAGGCGTCAGCAGACAGACAGCCTTCGGACTTGCTCTGCGAGGTCAGCCCTTCCTGCCTGGTCACCACTGCACTGCATTGGCTCACCCTGAGAGCTCGCCCACACTCACCTCCACAAACACATAGACACAAATGATGAACCTGACATGGCCATGGGTACAGACAAAGGCATACATCTCTCCTATGGGCTCAGTTGCTCTGGAGAACCCTGACTAATGTAAGGGCCCAAAAGCAATTCTCTTTCAGTTACAATAACCCAAGTAGCCACATCCTGATTTCTAAATAGCATTCCAAGTGAAAGGAATTAGGGTTCCTTGAAACCAGCACGCTCCACAGGTGGATAAAGCATGTGTGGATGACTCAGGCATCCCTGCCAGAATGTAAATGCTACAAGATTTATGAGCCCTTGTCAAAAGGACAGCGAACAATCCAGGTAAGAATCGTGGCTGTGTATGTTCAAGCTTCTAAGTAAAAATATGAGAACTGAGATATTTGCAGACTCAACATGTCACCCCACAATGTAGACAATGAAGGGACAGTCAGTCACCTGACACTGGGGAACCTGGCAGGCCAAGTGATAAGTGCACATGACCATTAACAGAACAATACAACAGCACAGGCTTCCTGATAAGATATGGGGAGGGGGGAGGGAAATCAGCCAAAAAGCAACCCAAATCAGGCCATGAAAGTATCCCACCTACCTCAGTAGTGGGATATGCTAAAAGTCAGCTGGTGAGTATTCTTCCAAAATGCCAGTGAAACAAAGACTAAGAGAGTCTCCTGATCTAAAAAGGAAGACATGCTGAACAAAACACAGTGCCAAGAAAATGGTTTTTTCCCTGACCAAAACAACATAATAAACTTAGCAAAATTTGAACAAAATTTTTACATTATCTGTAATAATTCCCTGATGCTTTATCATACTATAATTATATAAGAAAATACTTGTATTTTTTTGAAAGGTACATACTAAAATATTTAGGAGTAAAGGAATATAACATATACAATTTGCTTCCAAATGGCTCAGGGAGAAATAATATTTCTCTATTGCTTTCTGAAGAGTAACTGTGATGCTGGGTATGGTGGCATATGCCTGTGACGCCACCACTCGGGAGGTAGAGGCCTTGGCTCACAACAGGATCTTGTTTGGAAGCACCAAGTCTGGAGACTAGAAGGTGGCTCCTAGCCAGCCTGCTTGAGGCCCTGCGTTCAGATCTCCAAGGCTGTCAAGTTAAGGAAGTGAAGTGACAGGTGACGCGGTACCTACAGGTTCCCAACCCTACTTCTGTTTGGGTCCTACAACTTCCTCTCAGATAAGACTCTCCACAGTTGGGACACATTCTTCGTGGGGTGAGGCTTAGCCCTACAACATCACGAGGCAATTTTCAGTCATTAAAAAAAATACAAACAAATAGAAAGCTGGGCTCATGGCACGGACCTGTAACCCCAGCACTGAGGAAGAAGAAGTGAGGAAGCCTGGGGCTTGCTGTCCATCCATTCTAGCTCAGTCAGTGAACTCCAGGTTCACTGAGGGAACCTGTCTCCAAACTAAAGAAGAGAGTGACGGAGGAGGATACTAAGAGTTGACACCTGGGACATGCAAATTAAAACTACTTTGAGATCCTTTCTCACTCTTGTCAGAATGGTTTTCATAAAGAACACAGATGACAAGGAACAGCGCTGAGGATGTGGCCAAGAGGCGCCTTCGGCCACTGCTGGGGGCAGTGTGCACTGCGGTGGCCACCGTGGAAATCAGTCTGGAGGTTTCTACACAACTAAAAATAGAATTACTGAATGAGCCCATGATAGCACCCCTGGGCATGCTCACAGGGCTCTATACCCTCTCACAGCGACACCTGCACGTCTATGTTCATTGCTGTTCTATGTACAAGGGCAAGGACACCGAATCGGCTGAGACGTCCATCAACATAAATAATGAGAATGTGACACAAACACAATGAAATCTTATTTGGCTATAATGAAAAAAGAAATCTGCAGGAACATGGGCAGAACTGGAAATATATTACATAAGGTGAGCCATGCTGCATTCTCTCTCTCCTATATAAACCCTAGCTTCTAGTGTGTGTGTGTACATGTGTGTTTAAAGGGGGTTGTGTGTGCAAGTGGTTGTTGGTGTGAGTAGAGGTCAGGAAACTGAGAGATGGCTCCACAGAAAGTAGAGAGGGGAGCTCTGAGGGAGCGTTGTGGAGAAAGTAACAGAAAAGGCGTGGTACAAAAGGAGAAAGGAGAATTCTGGGGGCGGAAAGGCACAAGTGGAGAGTGAGGACCAGGGGGGTGGGAGAGGCGGGGGAGTACTAACAAGCATTAAATACGCAGGAACATTTTACCAGGAACCCTGTTACTTTGTATGCTAATGAAGAAGAGAAAGGCAAGACCAGGAGATTCAGTTAGGCGGCAGAGCACTTGCCCAGCATGTGCACAGCCCTGAGTTTGAAGTCCCAGCAGAGAAAAAATTAAATGCAGACATGGAGCTGATATTAGGGGACCATAAGGTAAAGACTATATATATGGAAATTTTTCAGATTCTTTTTGTTACTGTTCTGTAAACCTTCAATGATTTCAAGATGACGTCAATTTCAGTAAAGCTACAATGTGCAGGAGTTTTTCCACATCAGTCAATGGCAAGTGCGCGTGCACACACACACACACACACACACACACACACACACATTCACACTCACCATAAACCTAACAGAAAAGTCCATGCTATTGTTTTCCCATGCCCCCCACACAATCAAGGCTACACAGTCTGCATCTCTCCCCTTCTCAAGCACCACTGCCTCCTGACTGAACAGTCAATCTTCACACATCTGTCTCCTTACCTCTCCTCTAGTGGGGAGTGGTCAAACCTCCCACTGGACTGTCACAAGGCAGTCCTGCAGGATGGTGGCCCTGCCTCTTTAGCTTTGTGCCTCTCACCAGCGACACAGAGATCACACCTCTGCGTTTATGCCCCTGGCTCTACAGCCATGCTGCCCCGGCACTTTCTTCTATGTGCCCAGAGAGGAATCCCTACCAGGCTTTAAAGCCTTACTTACTCTGCCTTGGCTGCACAGAATTCCTGACAGTGTAAGGACAGTGGCCTCAGCTATCGTGAGCTCACTGAGAGAACAGCTCACACCACAACCACTGGTTGAATAACTCAGAATGTTAAAAAGTCGTCCAACAGTTTTAACTAATATGAATAGTAGTACATAGCATATATGCACACTGAGAGCACACAGTAAAGAATAAAGACATTAAGAAGTCCTCATAATGTTTTTACTGAAAAATGAAGAAAGCTAAAAAAATGTTTTTAAAACTGTAAGTTGAATATACATCTTCCCAGGGAAACGGCACGCGCTCCTGCTAAGTAGTGTGGGACAGAGCAAGTCCTACACTTAACTTTTCATCTGATTCAATGTTCACGTTTTAATTTCTATAGTTTTATAGCTTAAGGCACCGTCTTGGAGCTTCTATTCCTGTGAAAGCTCTTGGGTCACACTCTATCACTGAAGGAAGTCAGGGCAGAAACTCAAAGCAGGAACCAGGAGGCAGGAGTTAAGGCAGAGGCCATGGAGGGTGCTGCTGACTGGCTTGCTGAGGCAGAGGCCATGGAGGGTGCTGCTGACTGGCTTGCTGAGGCAGAGGCCATGGGGGGGTGCTGCTGACTGGCTTGCTCCTTGTGGCTTGCTTAGCATGCTTTGTTATAGAACCCAGGACCACCAGCCTAGGGACAGAACCACCCCAAACTGTCTGGGCCCTCCCACATCAATCGCTAATTAAGAAAATGTACCATAGGCTTGCCCGTGGGCCAGTCTGGTAGGGGTACTTTCTCAATTGAAGTTCCCACTTCCCAAATGATTCTAGCTGATGTCAAGTTGACATAAAAACTAGCCAGGACAGACACTGCTGTTCACAGGCTTTCAAACATGAACTGCAGTGGAAATCAGTACTTTAAGTAAGTAACACAAAATGAAGGCAGTGCTACTTTATATTTAAGGATAATAGCCACCTTTGTGTCAAAGTGCTTTAAGAGACGTAACTCCTGACTTTAAATTCAAGTCTATTAAAATCCTAATCAGTCCCAAATCTTGCTGTCTTGGTTCTAAAACCAAACCCATTACATATAATCTTGTATCAGAGAAGAAATTAAAGGAAGCATTATCAATGTTAGCTGCCCTTCTTCCCGCTGTATATAGTACAGGCGAAGCTGGAATCATCAGTCTTAAGGCAGACATTCTGAATTTATTAGTGATACAACCATCCAAGTTAAACTTCTCTAGGAAAAAAAAAAAATCCCCCAACACTTAAATCAGCTGTGCCCTGGGAGGTGTCATCCCCTTGCCGTCTCTCACACTCGCTGATGACTCCTTTGCCCGGATTCTTCTGTCACTCGCAGGACTCACCTTTGCCTGCCACCTTGTCCCTCCTATGTGTTCCTATCAGGCCCAACAGGCACATTTCTCATCCACTAAACGTCTTTGCTCCAGCAGGGCAGGGACCAAACCAATTTCACTTATCATTGTGTCAGCCTCTCCCCCCCAAGACCTGAGCATTTACAACATACACGGAGCACAATGTGTCTAAGACAAATAGCCGAGGTACTTTGAGGAGGTTTATCTGTTTGAGGGAAGGAAGAAGGTGCAGGCCACAGTGGGGAAGTCCATGGACAACCAGTGGCAGTCAGCTCTCCTTCTACGGTATAGGTCTCACAAGTGGCTCATGGTCCCAGGCTTACCTGCCGCACCATGTCCCACTCCCTAGAGAATTTGGCTAGATTTCATACGACTTTGCTTTCTGTAGGAATGATGAAAGTGTTTCTATTCTAGGAGGTACGGAGAAGTAGACTGCATATGGCCAACACAGCAGCAGGCCTACTTCCAGTACCATGAAACTTCAGCCCCTCCGTCAGTGTTTGGAGGTAGACACCACATTCCAAGACAAGAGTCCAAGATGCTGGCTATAAGAAGTGTACAGCAGAGGTTAGAGGTGAAGGGTGGAGCTGTACAGAGGGATGGAACCACACCACGCAACAGATCCACTTAAGAGGTTTAATAGGGAGATACAGGAACTGTCTCTGGAAACACACATGGGGGGGTAGGTAGTAAAAGGTAGAGAGACAGAGAGAGGTAGAGAGAAAAGAAGAGAGAGAGAGCCACCTGGAGGGTGTCTTTTATATGGCCCAGGGCAGGGCCCCTGTGGCAGGTAAGCAGTGACATCACAGGTAGGCAGATTGACGCAGAATCCTAACACTGGCCAACTTACTCCCGCCACAAAAATGGAGATCCAATCATGGCACAGAAATCTTGAAATGATACTGTAAATGCTTTGTAATTATACCACTTAAAACACAGAGGAGGGCACAGCTGGAGAGATGGCTCAGCGGTTAAGAGCGCTGACTGCTTTCCCAGAGGTCCTGAGTTCAATTCCCAGAAACCACATGGTGATTCACAACCATCTATAATAAGATCTAATGTGCACTGCATACACAATAAATAAATAAATCTTTTTTTAAAAAAACATAGAAAGGGGTTAGATTCCACACACACACACCCGCTTAGAAATTGACTGAGAAGTGGACAGTGATCCATGCAGTAGTGTCTCCCATTAGTCCCCAAACCTCCCTCAGAGCATGAGCGCCCTGATGGCAAGCCTCCCCACCACGCCCAGCCAAACTTCTGAAAGAAACTAGAAGCCTAATGCTTGGGGAACGACTAGTTAGAGACAAGGGAGCATCATTCTATAACCCTGCCTGTGCCTGTCTTACAGAGGTCACACACACAGGAGTGAGCTAAATATGCCTCCCCAAAACAGAGAACTGGAACACTGAACTTCATCCTCGGAAGAAAGGCGCTGGCTGGCACAGGGGTTAATTGAATTCTTATCTGACTTCCTATTTTTATCTCCGTGTTCTCTATTAACTGGCCTCTTTTCTCCTTTCTTCCTCTGACCTGCCCTTCTTTCCTTAGGCAGGACTGCTTTTCCGACTAGAAGCCAAAGCCACCTGCCTGCAGTTCTGTCACAAGATCCAGCAGAGTGCCACACTCACTGACCGTTACCAATGTCTAACCGTCACTTCCCTGTCTGCAACTAGTTGAGATGCTTAGACTCTTAGTGGCTATTGTTTGGGCCAAAAAAAGAAATTCTAAATCAGATTAACATTACCTTGGAGTTGGGCCTGGTGTCACTTGAGAGGCAGAGACAGGATAAGGCCTCTGGGCCGCTGAGTGAGGTAGAAGTTAGTCTAAGCCACGTGAGAAAAGGTCTTAAAAAAAATAAAAATTAAAATAGAGGACTGTGACTTTTCAACTGCACATGGTGATGTGCCCTGTAATCCAAGCAACTCAGAAGGTAAAGGAGAAAGAGCCCAAGTGGGGACTAGCCTGGACTAACAGCAAGTTCCAAGACAGCATGGGCTATAAGGTAAGCCTTGTCTCAAAATAAATAGAAAACAAGGAAAAGAACAGTTGACTTCATTTAAATTATATGTAGAGAGATGTTATAGTCTCTTGAGTGTTCCTAAAAGTACCTTGTTGAAAACGCGATAGAATTAGTCTTTCCTCCCATAGGCTGTTGTGCTGGGAGATCAGTCAGAGCACAGCAAAGGCTCAGAGAGGGACGCAAAGCTTCCGTGTCTCACCACACTGGTAAATGGTGACCGTGGGCTGAGAAGTTCCATGCTCTGAGGCCGAGCACTGGCAGGATCTAGAGTGACCTAAGAGACAAGGCTCCAGGCACACCAGTAAGGGAATCTCTAGACTGGGTTTACTGAGGTGGATAACACACGCTTAACTGTGGGCGTCACCATTCCATGGGCTGGGGTCCAGACCTGAATGAAAAGACATGAGCTTTGCTCCAGCCTTCACCTCTCTGCTTCCTGAAGGCAGATGCAATCTAACAAAACAGGAAAAGAACACAAAACAAACTAGCAAAAACACAGATGTAAGCCCCAACACAGCAAATGCATTAAGTATAATAATCCAAATACACTGAGAGAGGCAACAAATGGAGTGGTTCAAGAAACATGACCGAGCTACAAGCTGCCTACAACCAATGTAAAAACCTACTTATGGCACTGGGGATCGAACTCAGGACCTCACGCACACTAGGCAATCACTTTAACGCTGACCTATAGGCAAGCCTCGTTTCTTCTTTTTAGCTTGACAGAAGATCTAAGCTGGCCCTAAACCTACCCTGTAGCTCAGGCACAACTCAAACCTCAACCTCCTGAAAAAATGAAATTATAACACATACCACCTACCCCCAACTTAAGCTTAGCACAGGATAACTACAGAGACATGCTGGAAGTAAAAAGATTTTTTAAAAAATGATAAAACATTAAATAGTAACCAAAGGAAATCAGGATGGCCTCTATATGTATAAAGCTGACTTCGGAGCACAGAAACTGTCAGAAAAGAACATTACGTAAGGAGTGCTAACCCACGAAGATACAGCCCACCTAAACTGTGTCCAACAACCAGCAAAGCTGGAAAACACAGGGCAAAACAGAACTGAACAGGTAACCAACAGCTACAGCTGGAGACTCAGCAGGCAGCCTCCCTTGCTCTCCCCTCCCCTCCCCCACCTCACTCCCTCCACCTTTCCTTCTCCTCCTCTCTCTCCCATCCCACCTCCCCCATCTCCAGTACCCTGCCCTAGCTCCTCAAAAGTTCTTCAGACAGAAAGTCAGCAATAGAGAACCCAACAGTTCCAGATCAACCCACAATCCCTACGCAACACTGTATCAAACTGCAGGAGAACGTGCCTTCTTTCAGAAAGTCCCCCACCACCACCACCACACCCCAGGATGACCCCAGGCAAGCCTCAGTAAACCTAAGACAACTAAAGCCAGACTGAATGTTTTCTCTGATCACAATGTAACCAAGCCAGAAATCAGTAACAAAGATGAAAGGGAAATAAAATTTCAACCATTTCAAAACTAAGGAGCAGTTTCTAAACAACCCCCAGGAAGACGGTGCCTAAAGGAAAGGGATAAAGGTAAAATTCACTGGAAAACCTGCATGGCGGCAGTAGGCCTCGATCCAACTCTGAAGTTACTATGATGTAAGAATTGTGCTCCCATTATTAACAAATCTCCTTGGGCACGTATCTCCTTGCTGGTTAAGTAGGCATTCTTTAGAACTGAATGGGATAAAGCACCTTGTTTGTTTGTTTGTTTGTTTGTTTTTAAGCTTAGTCCTGGTGCTGGGGTGCAGTTAGGTGGCAGAACACATATTTGCATATACAAGGTCCTGAGTTCAATTCTCAGCACTGCCATTTCAGTTCTGTTATTACTTGGAACACATGGGTGGGTGTGTCACCAAGGCTGCCCTCCACCAGCCTGAGCTCCGTGTGCTCAAATGCCACCAAAGCAACTTAAGTGCAAGACATGAGTCTGCACAAGAGACATGAGTGCCTGTGTCCCTTCAAAAGTCCTAACCCTCAGCGTGATGTCTGAGGTGACTAGGTCATGAGGACAGGACCAGCACCCTCCTGAGAGAGATGTCCAAATCCTATGATGGCGCTGACCTCCACACTCTCAGCCACAGCCATGCAGGAAGCAAAGGCAGAAGGCCTCTAAGTTCAAGGCCTACTAGGGCCGCAAAGCAAGCTCAAGGCCAGTCTGGGCAACTTACTGACATTAGCTCAGAAGTGCTTTAAAATGCAAAGGTGGCCAGGTGTACAGCTCAGAGGGAGAGCACCTGGCCCTGCATGTGTGAGCCCTGAAGTTCAATGCCCAGTGCCACAAGAGCGAGCCCAAAAGCCCCTTCCTGACCTCCTCCAGGCGAGGCCACAAGAACCCCATCTGTGAATCACACCAGACGGCAAACTTGACACTGCTTTATCCCGGACTTTCCTACCTTTAGAAGTATCAGAAGTAAGCCTACATCCCTTACAACACCCCCCAGAACACAGCCTGAACAAACGAGACATAAACAGCAGCCTGAACAAACAAACGCAGATGTAAGTTGCAAACGTTTCTCTCCTACCAACATTACTTTTTCTAAAATATCTGATCTCAAGGAAGTATTAGGGGAAAAAAAACAAATATCTGCCTAGATGACTCACACTGAGATATGAGTAACGGCTGGTCTGGAACAGTCCCAAGGGACAGAAGCCATCTCACTCAAAGGGCACGGTAACAGAAACTGCGCATGTAGGACGGAATCCGGCACTCTCAGCCACTCAACTCAGCGGCCCAGGGCCTACCATATCCAGGACCTAGCCTGGCAGCTCTTGAGTATTTAGAATGTAAGCGGGATACAAATCCTGGATCACAAAGCAGCTACAGACCCTGATCCTGAAGGGGCTTTCCCACCTTTCCCACAGGGAGGAGACACTGTGCACAGTCTCTGGGTAATGAATGACAAGCCAAGCCCCAAACCCACATCTGTAAAATCTGCACCTGTCCTCTCAGCAGCCATAATACTCAGTCCTGTCTCCTAAGTGCTCCGGGGCATCTGGGCAGACGGTATCTCCAGGCCCCTCTGTCCTCTCAGATTAAGACAAAAAGACTTAAGGAGGACTGAACTGTATTTGAAGGCAACTAAGAGAAATTCTGGCTTTTGGCTCATCTGGGTCTGATGGAGGAAATGAGTCTGCTTCCGTGCAGCTGAGGCCCTAGGCTTCAGAAAAGACTCAGATTCCATTCAAATGTTCACTCTCCCTTCCTGGCTTAGCATCCCTTTCCTCTCCTCAGCATGGCGGCCATGCTTGTATCTGCCTCATCACCTCTAAGTACCAATCTTGTGTTCTAGAGTGCTGGAACGTCTGTGCTGTGAGGACTAAGCGGGAGGTACACATGATGGGCTAGGTTTACTTCACAGACTCTCCCAAAACAAGAGGCAAACTCAGGAACAGCCAAGGGCTTATGCTAACCCCAGCCCGCTGAGAACCAAGCAGCTTCCCAGCACTCTAACAAACAGCACAAGCGCCTACTTATCAAGAGAAAAGGGTCACTCTGGCTTGGTGTTGGAGGTTGGAGCCCACTAGCGGAGCACTACCACTTGTAGGCACAGTGGGTGAGGTGGCATGTTGCAGTAGGCAAGCAGGGTAGAACTGCTCTCTTACCGCCAGGCAGAAAATGAGCGTTCCCCAGACTCCTGCAGGACTTGCCTCCAGTAGCCCAAAGAACCCACCACTAAGCCCCAGCGCTTAAGGTTTCCAACTCCTCTCAACACTACCAAGCTGTGGCTCGGCTTCTGACACACGGACCTTTGATGGACATGTTACATCCAAGCTTTTGTCCAACATGCCCAGGGCTGAAGAAGGCAAAAGCAAAGACACCAAAACTACAACAAGATGGGGAGAGCAGGCTTGGCTCCTGTTTTCAAGCAATGGGAAGAAGGGGAGGAAGGCAATTTAGTGATGGCAAAAGGCAGTTTAGTGATGATGCTACTGAGCGGCAGAAGGTACCAGACACAACTGCTGGCTGGCAAAGGGCCTGTGAACTGGAGAACACTCCGGGGAAGAAGGACTTCCACAAGTCACTGTCACTGCTAATCATGGCTACATATGCAAATAGCTCTCATTTCATGCCCAATTATTATGCAAAATGATAAATCTTCATGTTATAAATTATGTCAGATTGATGTGTTTTGAGCTTTAGTTTACGTAACCACAAACTGTGCTTCCAGCCCTCTCTTGGCAGCTTCCTTCTTGGTGAATTACATAGCTGTAAACAGCAGGGCTACTCCCTTAAAACTCTAAGCATCCCAAGTCACCGTGCTTGCCAGCTCAGGAGGTCAGTAATTTAGAATTCGAAGGCGCAGCTGGTCTGCCCTACAACCTCAGTATTTTAGCCTTTCCCAAGTTACTCCCCACCTCAACAGCTTTCTGTCACTTCCCAAATAACAAAGAACAAATGTGTTCTGAACAGGCAAACATCCAAGCCAAAGCTTTTGCTTGCTTGTCTGAGATAGGTTCTCACTGTATAGCCCAAGCTAACCTGGCTCTCCAGCTTTCCTTGAACTCAGTGGCAATCCTCCTGTTTCAGTCTCCCAAGTGCTAGGATTGTAGCCATGAGCAAATACCTCAGTTTGAAATACCTCAGTTTGAAATACCTCAGTGTGAAATACCTCAGTTTGAAAAGGTGCCCAATTTAATTCATAAGAAAAGAACTTGTCAACAAACAGACAAATAATTTGGTTCCACAATAAATGCTGTGACACCACTCTTCTCAGATACCCCTGGTCAACATGCAGACTAGTACCTACATGGAGGGAAAGTCAGCAATATCTCCAAAGATCAGAACTGCAAGGACCGAGAATGCTATGATGGCTAATCTTGGTTGACCCTATTATCTAGAATCCATTAAAACACAAGCCACCTCACAATGCTGCACGGGATTTTCTTAGCCAGATTATATGAAGCACCAAGACCCAGCCTAACTGAGACCGCTCATTCTGGTGGCAGCCCACGGAGAAGGACATGAAAGAAGGGAAGTGCTTTGTGCTGCCTGCTTGCCCTCACTCTGGAAGGCAAGTTCATCCATCCTTCCACATATCAGAACCAACTTCCCTGGGATTCTAGCACAGACTGAAGACCAGCAGCTCTCCAGGAATCCTTCGGGCTTCGAGTGCTGGAATGACGCTGCTTAGATATCCACTATCATGTACCGCATACCTAAGAGACAGCCACTGCTGGGCTGCCCAGACCGCATGCTGTAAACCAATCGTAAGTGCTTCTACTCACTCTATCAGCTCTGCTCCTTTAAAGAACCCTAACAAAGAGAGACCTAAAATCCAGTTCCTACGAATATTCTCACATACACCTTCCCTCTCCACTGTCTGTGAAATAACCAAAAAAATGGGGGGGGGGGGAATTGATTACCGTACTAGTCTAATAATCAAAACCAGTAGCTATTTAATAATCTTATGCACTTATCCAGCATTAGAGTCCTGGCAGATGCTCTCCTAAGCATCCCACACATTTTCTAGTTAATCCTCCCACAACTCTTATGTGTTGAACGGGATGGGGGGAAGTAATCCAAAATCACATTGCTGGGGCAGAAATAGGATTTGAACCCAGATGATCAAGCTCTCAAATCTACTCTCTTAACCATTATAACTTACTAAATCACGTAAGTGTCTATTACATGGCAAGGTTTACATAGAGTAAGTGGAATGTTTAACTACAGAAGTATCTAGATTTGTCAAAGACACACCCATACCACTGTTGTGATCCTGAGCAAAATATCAGACATGTGTACTCAGGGGTGTTTTATGGACCTAAAACCTCTTAGGGCCATCCAAAACTACAAGGCCAACCCAAGAGAAAAGTAGTAATGTAACCTAGTATTCTGGAAGGGATCCTGAACCATAGAAGGGCAGTAAGTGGAAACACAAGTCCAAACAAAGTCTGGACTTCAGTCACCAGTAACACGCCAAGGTTGGTTTGGTTTTGACTAACCTACCATTGCAAGATAAGGTCAAGGGGAACTGAAACTGGGAGAGACGCAGGAGAGGCACACCTTGTACAATAAATCTAAAATTATTCCAGAACCAGAGGCTGGGGATACGGCTCGGTGCCAAAGCATTTACCCACGCGAGGCAAGGCATACACGTTGAGTTTGAGGTCCAGCACCAAACATAGATAATAACACCCTACCCTCCCTCCCCCTCCTCCCCCCTCTCTCTCTCACACACACACACACACACATTTTTTAAAAGACGATGCTATGGGGGTGGTATACATTTATAGTCTTAGCTATGAGATAGACTAAGGCAGAAAAATCATGTGAACCCAATGTAGCTCACTGGGCAACGTGGGCAATGTGGCAAGGCTTGTCTCAAAACAAATATATATAATATATACATATATATGTAAATATATATTATATATTCCAAGTGCAGTTATTCATACCAACAATCTTAATCCTTGGGAGGTGGAGGCAGGAGGATTAGAGTTCAATGTCATCTTCAGCTACACAGAGTTTCAGGCAAGCTTTGGCAACAGGAGACCTTGTCTCAAAAGAAAATAGTAAAAGAGAGGAGATGGGAGGAGAGGGGAAGGGAGAAAAAGGGACGGAGGGAGGGGAGTGTGGTAGGAAGAGGGGAGGAGAGAGGTAACAAGAGAGAAAGGGCAGGCGGGGGAGGAGAACAAAGCTCTTCATGTACTGGCATGAAAAAAAAGAAGCCAAGGTTCAGAGTGTGCACGCTGTCCCAGAAGTCAGTGTGGACATAGATACCTAGATGTCTTTTATGTCAAAAGGATAAGAAAGCATATATGTATAAAGCAAGATACTTCTGGAAGGGCACAGGAACCTACTAAGATTGACAGTTTCACAGAGGACAGTGTTCAAGGAATGAGAATAAAAGTTTTCATGTGTCTTCTTGCCTCTTATAAACTGAAATGGATGCATACATTGCCTATTCAAAACCCAATTAGCTTTTATAATGAAGAGGACTTGGGCTAAGATAAACTGTGAAAACAATGTAGGGAGGGAGTGGGAAAGATTCAAAATTCAGAGATCAAAAGAGACCCAGTCTCCTCCACTACCTAGCAAGGCTTTCCCCACCACCATCACTTCTCCTTGAATGTTCCTGGATCCTAGCTGGGTGCATCTGCTTGCCTGCCAATCCAGCACCCTGTCAGCGTCTTCCCCAAACTGGCCTCTCTCCCTGAAAAAAAATCTAAACTTAAAAGCCACCCACCTCATGTGCTTTTTAGCATGCTGTATATGTTATCTACACCAGGGACAGCAAGTACCAACGCTCATGCTGTCACCATGACAACCAGCCCTGCTCAGTGATGGCAGCAGCCTTCCCACTAAGTCCAGCTGCTACCACTGCGCTGACCTGGGAAACAACCTATTCATGGCTGACCCTGCTATATGAGCCTGTCTGCCTCCATGTGCTCACCCATGGAGCTCGAGTGTGTGTGTGTGTGTGTGTGTGTGTGTGTGTGTGTGTGTGTCTATACCACATTCTGCTCTGAAATGGATTAAGGACATAAGAATGTGTTAACTATTAAAAATGTAAATCAAGGAACCAAGGCCGGTACTGAGACAAAGGCTAGAAGTTGTTCAGCATGAGACCTACTGGGCCACCCTGGGTGACTTTCAAAGCAGCTTTGGCTTTTGGAAACCCAGTCCATGAAAACCAGGTCTTGAAGGAGACTTATTATATAAAGCAAGCAAAGTGACCTCCACAGAATAACCGGGAGAAATGATACATCTCTTCAAGAGCAGCATTGTTCTTGTCAGTGTTCCTCAGGAGACTGCTGATATTTTACCAAGGCCCAACTCAATACATTGATTTTACAAAGAACGGACACAGCTTTGCCACTGTCATTTTATCTGCCATCCTATTCCTTCCCTCCCAACTAAAGGGTAAGCTCTATGAAGACAAGTTCCACCTCTTCTACCCATAATTCCAGTGTGTTCGCCATTCTACAAATTTAAAAAAAACTTACTCAATGTCAGTGAAAATCCACATGGTGCAACTGAACTCACCCTGGCAAAAGTCCTCTAACCTAACCACGGCAATGTCCACCCTATTACATAGAAGCTGAAGCAGCCAGTTTCCCAATCCTTTTGTGGGATTATTGGGCATCAAGTTCATTTGTGATCTTCCAATACCATTTTTAGTTCGGCAGATCCCCAACTCAAAGCTTGCCAAGATATCCAATCAATGAAACTGAAAGAGAAGCAAACGCTCCAGCAATCCCTATTAAAGGAAAAACAATGTTGCCATCTTTCAAGAATATAATCAATAGCTCTTTACAAACCAGCTGACAAGAGCAGGCTCCTTTCTAAATGACTCTGCAAGTCCAGAGAAGACAGGAATTCTAATGCAGATTTTCTCAACTTCTTTCCAAGAATCTGCAGTTTCTGCAAATCTTCAACTGGGAGGGGCTTGTCCTGCCCCAGTCTTAACATACACA
>OU015750.1:50533395-50549223 GCA_907169655.1 Acomys percivali
ACACACACACACACACACACACACACACACACACACACACGCAGCTGACAGAGGAGCCCTGGCCTCCCTGTAGGACCTCTACCCTACACTCTCTACCTGAGCGAGCTGAAAATGCAATGAGCACTAAGTGATAAATTATGTACGTAAAACGATCATGAGCAAAACAAAGTATTGAAAAAAAAATGACCACTGCTAAGCACAGACATTAGGACACATTAACAACTCTCTATCAGTATTTTATTCATGGAAATCATTAATAAATAAGTAGTCTCCTTCGACCCTGGATGGGCTTTTTGTACATATCAGGACTTCTGTTTCCAGGACACCGCACATTTAACTCCCCCACCCCGAGACGGGGCAGCTGCAATGAATGGAAAGACTTAGCCAGGAACTGTCAGGTGGGGAAGAGACGGCTTCTTTTGCTCATAAGGAGCTGAGCACATAGGTGACATATCCATGGTTAGCAAGTGTCCTATAGATTACAACTCTTACTCGGGCCTACAGTTCATCTTACTGACCCAAGTAACTGAATGTTGGTCAGACATTATTTGCAAAAAAAAAAAAAAAAAAAAGAAAGAGAAGAGAAAGTATTCAAACACCAACTAGAGGCCTGGCACTACATTAAGCCCTGCCTTCCTCACAACTAGCCTATACAGCAGCTAGTGTCATTACCTTGTTCTGAGAGAAGCTCGCCGTCTGAAATCAAATAGATACAGATAATAGATAACACAGGCTATCCCGCATCTGTGCACCCTTGTTATTTTCCTCTACTTTCCTGCCCCCAAAGACTCAAGTGTTTGCACAGAACAGCCTGCCAAAATTAAAGCTAGGCAGATAGCCTAGGAGTTTTTGCAAGTCTTTCCAACTCAATGGAAGGCAGCCAAGCGCCACCACTCTATCCCCTTAAGTTTGTTCTTACTAAGCTAAAACATAATCAGAACAGCCACAGTAACAAATTACATCTGAAAAGCACGTGACAGTTTATTACTAGGAAATTCTTATTTTTTTTTTTTCTTCTTTACTTCATTTTGTTTTGTTTGGGGGGAGGGGAGGCACCTGCCAATGTGTACGTGTGGAGCCCACAGACAACTTGTGGGAACTGGTTCTCTTCCTCACACTGGGTAGACCTCAGAGATGGAACTCGGGACATCAGGCATCCGGCATCTTCACTCACTGAAAAGTCTTACCAGGCCCTACCCTTCTTTTTTTTCCCCATGAGACAGGGTCTCGTGTATGTCAGGGTGCCCTCAAACTCCCTCTGCAGCCAAGGACAGGACTTCTGATCTTTCCTCCCGCCTCTCCCTCCCAACTGTGGTATGACAGGCATGTGCCACCACTCCAGGCTTACTTGGTGCAGGGGCTTGAAGCTGGGGTGTCACATCTGTCGGGCAAGCAGTCTTACCAGCTAAACTATACCTCCAGTCTTTTTAGTATTTATTAGATGCAGCTACGTGGCTTCCTCATATGTGACCCCACATCTCACTTACCATTCCCCGACCCTGTGAACTGTATGATAGGACAGTGGAATCCTAAGGGAAGAAGAAGGCAACCTATGGCTCACAGCCAGGAGACAGACATGTAGGACTTGCGTCTTCATTCTCCACGACCCCCACATACACTGACTTAGTTAATCTTCTACCTTCGTCAACTCACAAAGTGTAAGAGAAAACAAGTGTGGGAATCTGAGAGCACAAAAAGACCGGGGACAATCAGAAAGGTCATCTTGGGGTGCTCGGCTCCCCACAGGTGTCAGGTGATAGCTAACGCAAATTGACAAGACAGGCACCTGTATCTGCCCCAGAGCTCAGAAACAGGGAAGGTGTGCTGCTAATCTCTGAAGGCTGTCTAATCTGGACGCCAAGGTCAGGCAAGGACAAACTGAAAAGGGACCCGTAAACATGATAGTCAAGTGAAAAACAGAACGATACACATGCTGATTCCACCTGTGAAGGATGAATGCACTGCGTGTTTATGGTGGGTCATGTGAATGTGTACACACACACACAGGTGCACAACGTACAGATGTGAGTGGCTGTTAACAGGAGTGACTGTAGGGGTGAAGGGAGGGAAATAGACAGGAAGTGAAGGGAGATATTCAGCTTCTACGCTACACCCTCACTATTCGCTCAGTTTTTATAACTAGCATGTTCTATGTATGCATATATATACATATATATATATTAAAAGCAGAGCTTAATTATTCATTTCTTACAGCTGCTCCAGTGAGTACAGCAAACACTAATTCTTTTATTCACTCACACGCTCATTCACTCATCCAACAGATACCCAGGTCCAACTATTGCGTGTGTGTACTTAACGAGGGAAACAAGCAAGCCAGTCTCCAGGTTCTGTTTGTTTGTTTGTTTGTTTGGGCAAAGGGGCTGAAGACAGGGTTTCTCCGCCTGCCTCTGCCTCCCCGAGTGCTGGGATGACAGGCATGAGTCACTGCACCCGGCATCACCAGGTTCTTAAGCAGACCACTTACTTCCATTAAACGTGGTGCAGAGAGATATGAGTCAAATTTCTAATTTTTATCTATGCTAGATTTTCTAAATCTTATTCTTTAATATATATATATATATATATATATCATTTTTTCCTAATTACTAAATGTACTCATTTATTTGACAAATGCTAGTCCCTGTGTATGTGTCAGGTACCACACTGCATAATGTATTTGCCATGAAGAATAAATACTATATAGCTTCTAAGGAGTTTGCCAAGAGGTACATAAAAGCTGGTCTAAGAACCCAAACTTCAAAGTGAAACTGCACCCTCCAAAGTAAAATTTAATTCCAGTTTAACCCAAAGAAATATAATTAATCTTTGTACAAAATCATTCGATTATTTTAGGCCTGGAGGGAATAAATTAATGGGAAAATAGAAGGCACTGAGTGTACAGGCTGACTGACTGAAGGCGTGCACGTGGGGCTCCAGGATCAGGTAAGCAGTTAGAGCCAGATATGGGCTATAACCATGACTCTCTTTCCCCATCTGACATAAGGAAACCTCGACTTCCCTCCTTAGGATGGGAGAAAACAATTTATCTATAGAAGCCTAACAAAATCTGGTAACAAAGCAGTATGCTCACACATTTGCTTCCTTATACCTGGTTTAATTTTCTCCTCCAGCTTTGTCATTCATTAACCAAGCAAAATGAAACATCTGCATGCCTCACCAAGCAGAGGAATGCAGGAAGTCAAATGACCAAAAGTCCACACTCGGACCCTATCGCTAAGTTTAAAAACAAGCAAAACATAGAATCTTTCTGCACCTACCAGCAAACTACATATGATCTACTTTCTAGAACAATTTAGAAATCAAATATGAAAATACCTGTGAAGGCATAAACTATAAACATTTCTCCAAAGGAAATATGCAAATACTAATGGAAACATAAAAAGGTAAAAACGCATCACTTGACAGCCATTAGCATTGACAGGCCTCATCAAAAACAAAGAAACAAACAAACATTACCAGTAAAGGAAGGGAAAAGGGGGAGGACCCTCGGGTAGGGGTGTGGCTCGGCTGGGAAAACGCCCACACGTGTAAGATTCTGAGCATCACCACCAACACTATATCAATAATAACTGAAGAAAGCAGAACCCACGCGGGCTGGTGATGAGGCTGCCAATGCACAGCAGCGACAGGAATCAGTGTGATGGTCCCTCAAAAAGCCATATCCACCATGTGACCAGGAATCCCACACGGAGTTACAATTCCAAGAGAAGTGAAAATATGTCCATAGAGTATCTGGAAATGAGTATGTACCACAGCATTATACAAAATAGACAAAGTAAAAACAACCCAAATGAACATCAGTTAAATCAACAAACTTTGGTATATCCACACAACGGAATATTACTCTGCCCTAAAATGGTACGTACATCCTGCGATGGAGATGAGCACTGACGACGCGCTAAGGCATTAAGGAGCACACAGTGCATGATTCTGTCTGTGGCATGTCCAGGAAAGGCCAATAAATCCATGGGCACACAAAGTCGTTGTGCTTGCCTAGAACTGGCTGTGGTGTTTACACAATGTTGTGAATGAATAAACAAAACCACAAGACTACACACTGTGAGAGTGAACTCTAGACCTCAAACAGGACTATACAGAAATCTAGGTTTCTGCTCCCTTTTCCCTCGAAAGCCCCTGCTTTTCGATTCTAACCAGGCTTCTGCTGCTGTCACACAACACTGACCAAAACCAACGTGGGGAGCGAAGGGTCTGCTGCACTTTACAAGGTCCAGCACCCCATCGGGGGAGCCAGGGCAGGAACTGAAGGCAGGAGCTGAGGCAGAGGCCATGGAGGAAAGCTGCTTGCTTACTAGTTGGCTTACTTCAGTGGCTTGTTCCACCTGCTTTCTTATTATCTAAGCCAAGACCATCAGCCCACCGTGGACTGGGCCCCTCCCACAGTGGACTGGGCCCCTCCCACACCACCCCCAAGAAACTGCTCCTGTTTGCTTGCAAGAGCTAAAAAAAGGCCTTCTGAAATTAAGATGTTAAACATAAATGGCGTTTTTAATAAAGTGAACTTATTCCAAAGTTAACTGTACAAATCTGCTATCACCCTGTTGCTTAAAACCCAACCTTACTAGTCTGTGTTTGTTCTATGGGGATCCTTATAGAATGAATGAACGCACATGCCTATGCATACACACACATCAAAACGTGATTTTTCTTTTTTCCTCCCCCTGATTTTTCAGATACATCATGAGTAAGACTGCCCATTTAACATCCCTTTAGGCACCTGCCAATCAACTAAAACCCAGGACGAGCCAGCTCTCTGTCTTCCTTCTATGCTCTGCACTCTGTTTCTTCAGGATTTCTGGGCCCATCACTGCTCTCTTCCATGGACTGCTCCAAGGCCCACTCGCAGCGGTTAGAATGCTGGTAAGCTCTAAACGCATAGCGGAGGGCCAATTTTTAAGGGTAAGTTTGACCTAGAATGTCTGAATACATATTCCGCAAAACGATTTCCTGGAATTTGGGACATAAAAGCAATCAAGAGAGATGTGTAAAGGCTTTGTAATCCCTTTGGAGTTTTCCTTGTTGTCGCTGTTTGTCCCAGGGTAAAGGCGGCCACCAAGTCCTGGCCACCAAAAGTATTAGGTATAAAGGCTTCCTGGTTCTAGAACAAAGAAAGTATTTTACTGCCTAAGAGCAAAAGGAAAATATTTTCCTTCTATTTAGTATTGTTACACTAAAATAGCAGACCAATGAAATCAGCTAGGTGTGACAAGACCCAAGGTTTGTAAACAAAGATAAATTGTTCTTTATTGTGAATTCTTCCTGAATGGGGGTAAATCCATTCCTGACCCCCCGCCCCCCCATCCCCCCTGTCCCCCCCCCCCCGGCCTAAAAAAATTGATCCAACCAAAGAAAACCACAGGGATTTTCCAACATAGGGGTACCCTGAGTGACAATTTTAATGTAAGAGCTTGTTAAACTGATGGCAGGCATGGTGGGTTATGCTGGACACAGACAAGACCTGAACACAGCTAGGATCTGTCAAACAGCAGCTGTCTAGTTATTCCCAACTTCTCTGGGTGAGGGCCATGTGTGAGAGGATGTCAGAGCATGGAAAGCCACAGGGCTGTCAGCTTCAGCATGCCCCAGCCTCAGACAGGGTGAATCCCACCATCGCCTCCAGAGCTGAGCAGGCTGCGACCGTCCCTTCCTTCTAGGGGATACTGGATAACACAGGTCCCTGCACCCTGACTAAGTATCTCAGGCCTCCCTTTTGTGGCCATGTAGGGCTGAAGGGCTGTGAGCCCCCACAGGCCCCGGAGAAGCCCAACCCTACCGGCAACCCGGGAGCCCCGGCCCTGCAGCCGGCGTCCCGCACCGGCGGCTCCACGCGCACACAAAGGAGCGGGCCGGGAGACAGGGATGCGGGGGCTTGCCCGGGATGCCCGCACGCGGGGAAGGAGGGGGACCCCATGAATCCAGGCTGACACTCAAACCTGTTGCTAGATTCGGGGCCCAGGGACCCCGCTAGGACGCGGGAGCGACCGGTGCGGGCTGAGGCCGAGGCGGCGGGAGCGGGATGGGCCGGCGGGGCTCGCACCTCGGGCGCTTTGTCTGCGGCGGTCGCGGACCGGCCGGCGGCATAGGGAGGGTGGGAGGGCCGCGCCCGCCCTCCCGCCCGCGCCACGCGCGTCCCTGTCCCGCGCGGCCTGCGCCCCCTGCTCCGCGCGGCCGCACTCACCTGGCTGGCGCGGGCCGGGCTGGCGGGCGCTGGGGACGACGCGGGGACGCCGGCGCGGCGGGCGGAGAGCTGGGCGAGGCGGGAGGGGAGGCGGGCCGGGGGCGGAGCGGCCCGGGCGGCGGGCCCGCGGCAAATCGCTGCCCGGCCCTCCGTGCGTCAGGCTTGGGGGGCGGCGGCGCGGGTGGCCAGGCCACCTCCCGGCACCCGCGGCCAGGCCCCGTCCGCGCGACCTCGCTTGCGCCCGTGGCGGCGGCGCGGAGACCCCGCCCGGCGCGGAAGGGGGCGGGGCGCCTGGGATTGACGTCCTGTGGTCCCCACCCGTCAGAGCCCGGCCGCGTGGGTGGTGGAAGCCCCCCACCCCCACCCCCGACCCTCCCGGCCGGGGGTCAGGAAGTGTAGCTGGAGAGGCCCCTGTACCTTGCCTGTTCCCTTCTGCTTCATCCACCTCCCACCTCCCCTTGTCTAAAGAGAGCCCACTGTGCTAGGATTCCGGTGGTCCCACGTACACAGGGTTGGATACTGGAGGGGAAAGGGTTTCAGGGTGGGATTCCAGACGTTTGTTTGGCTCTGGGGATCTTTCCATTGGATGATCCAAAATGCACAAACGGGGCTTTCTGGTGATGACTACTTCAGTGTCCTCTTTCTTATTTCATTGCACAAGTCACTTTTAGGTCATTTCCTGAATTCAATTCAAAAGAGTCATCCACATAAAACCACAATGGTCACAGGGTCCCAATGCCCGGCCTTTCATAGAACTCACACTGCCAGTCCAGTTACCACCCACTTCAGTGGACAAACTCTTCCCATACCAAATAAACACCCAACTTTCTCTGTTTAAGCTCCCTTGGCTGAAAATGGAGAGTTTTCCTCCTCTTAATCCTAAGGGACCAATCTTGGTTAAAGGAGTCCCACTCATATCCACTCTTGAGTTCCCTGACTTTCCTAGATTCACTTCTGCTTCACTTCCACCTACCAACAAACCCTTCAAAACACAAGCCTAGCTTGCCCCTTGTGTCTAGACTCCTCAGAGGGTTGAGTCCAGCAGTAGACAAGCCCATTTAGAATCGGACACCTCGCTCTCCACCTCCAGAACCATCTTCCGCCCGCCGTATTGCACACACCACACAGATTGCACAGGCTCTGAGGCTCCCGTAGTAGCTCCCGTTTGAAATCCATCTCAGTACCGGGAAGAGTTCGCCTGGTTAAGTGAACTACAACTCCCAAAGACAGTGCTCATGGCTTCCTCTTCCTAGAACTGGCTCACTGACCAGCCTACTACCAGCCCAAATCCACACACACACACACACACACACACACACACACACACACACACACACACACACACACACACACACACACACACACCACGGTAAATTAGACGTCTTTTCCTCTCTGCTTTCATAGAGGCCTGGATTATCTGTGATTATCCTTAGTCGTTCTTCTCCTGTTTATTTTATTAATTTATTCATATTTCCCGTTTCTTTCTTTAGTGGTCTTTTCTTCCTCGACCCTGTGATCCTTACAAGGACAGAGATTTGATTTACCTCATTTGGGTTCCCTAGGTCATAGTACAATGCTTAACACAGGGAAAGTTCTCTTTAACTGTTCGTTAAGTCATTATGTATCAAAAAAAAAAAAAAAAAAAAAACTACCCATCAAAGAGGAGAAGCTACAACCAAATCATCACCTACTGCGACTTTCCTCCCACTAGTACAGGGGGTTCTCTGCTTATCTTTTAAAAACCCATGCTCTCCACTCGCATTGTTTGTTTACCCTAATAACAGAAGAGCATGCCTGAGAATCCATTCCTGTAAGTGACAACACCACCCTGACTATCCTAAGCACTCTTTACCTACCCACCAGCTGCATGACTTCACAGAATGGATGTGCTGTGGCTCCTGATGGCTGACAAAATGAACTCTGCTCCATCTTTTCACTTGAGTAGGCCTCACGTCCAGAGTTATTATGGTTCTGTATTAGCATTTGTAGAGAGAGAGTGTGCGTGTGTGAGAGAAGGAGAGGGGGGAACAGAGTCAAAGAGACAGAAATAAATGACTAGATCCTTGCAAAGCAAACATGCATCCTTTGCTTGAGCTCCCAAGGACCATCCATCACTACATAGTAGCATTTTTCTCTGGAAGATCCCACTGCCCCACCTATGTGGAACTGAACTCTGTGTCTCTATAAACTTAATGGGTGGACAATGGTATCAGTAGAAACATCATCTGGCTTAAATTCTAAGTTGAGTGAGCAAGTCCTACATCTGTTGGGCAATTTCCTAGCTCTGTGACCTTGGGCAAGCACAAATTCTACCAGTATGACTACCCTCAAAGGGAGCAGTAATAACAATGACTGCACTGTAAGTCATCATGATAAAATATGAAACAAAATATATTAAATTGTTCACAAATCTGAATCTAGAGCTACAATTTGTATCTGAGCACAGAACACCCGGGCTCTTCTGTATGTAGCATTGGGAACATTTGATGGCAGCAGCCACAGTATGTTCCCTCTCATACGTGCCCTTTATTCACACTCTACCCACCTTTTCCATCTAGCTAGTGCCTCTCCAGTTGTGCCCAAGACCAGACTCCGTAATTCCCACTGTGAATGATGGCATTTCAAAAGCAGACATGGTATCACATGAATGCTTTTCTACCTCCTAAGCTAGCCATACATATCAAGGTATCATTGAGTAAAAACAAACACAGTTACCCCCAAAACTTTTTAAGTTTTTACCATGGACACAGAAGTAAAAACGTTATCTTCGTTAAACTATGCTTTGCAGCCCTTAGGATATCTTTCCATTTGTGCCTCTCAAATGCGTGTTAGAGGCACTGAGAGCCCCCACTAAGTGCTAGATGCACTAAGAGTCCCCACTAAGTGTTAGATGCACTAAGAGTCCCCACTAAGTGTTAGAAGCACTAAGAGCCCCCATTAACTCAATGGCAGTGTACAAGGAGATGGACTTTCAAGGTTAGGAGCAAAGACCCCAAGAGACACTCTTTCTAAATGTCATGTTTTCCCACACAATTTCTCTTGAGCTTCTTAACGCCACATTTAAATATCATGTTAAATGGTGTGAATTCTTACACCCATCTTGTTTTCTTTTTCTAACAAACTAACACTGAAAACCACTTTTTAGGAGAATATTCCATACTTGGTATGTTTGGGCCTCTGAATAACTCACCAAGGTAAGGTAAACCTTTTGTTAATGTCTTTTTATTGGAGCTTTGGAGAAATAAGCAGTTTAAAGCTGGCTTCTTGGAGAGATTACAGTTCCCATAGCTCTTACTGAAGGAGTGTCCCCAGGAAGTGTTCTTGGACTATGTGTGTGGTCCCTAGCTGTTACTGCTTTCTACTGGGTACAATGAGCAGGAAGGGTCAAACTTTTTTTAAAAAATGACCATAGGGGAAAACGTTTACTCTAAAGAAGTCCAATCAAGCAACCAGCTGGGGGGAAGCCTAACGGAAAAGGAGGTACAGAGGTATCCAGGATTGAGAAGAGCGATGACACAGCACACACAGCACCAGTGGACAGAAGTGAAGGCCAGCCACACCATGACTAAGCAGAGAGCAATCGTTCTCACACATACTCACTCATCTATACAACTATTTCTTAGGTATCCACCTCGCCTTAGATGTAGGGTTTACAGTACAGGCATGACAAAAAGTTTGGTTTTGTGGATTATGTATTCCAGTGGGAGGAAACAGACTTATAATAAGCACAGTAAGTAAGAAAAGCACATGACATGTCAGGAGACCGTGCACACTGGATAAAACAATGTAGCCCACAGGAAGAACAGAGAGAGGAGTGTACTTGTTACAAGGGGGCTGGGGAACAACTCACTGAGAAGGGCCCCTCTAGGGTAAGACACAGTGGGCCTGGGGCTAAGATAAAACAAGGAAGCAGAGCCAGGCGGTGGTGGTGCACACCTTTAATCCCAGCACTCGGGAGGCAGAGGCAGGCGGTTTGGCTGTGAGTTCGAGGCCAGCCTGGTCTACAAAGTGAGTCCAGGACAGTCAAGGTTACACAGAGAAACCCTGTCTTGAAAAACCAAAAACAAACAAACAAACAAAACAAAACAAAAAAAACAAACAAACAAAGACCTGGAAGCAAAGGGAAGCAGGCAGTTGGGGAGTCCTCATGGGGCACGTGCTGTGGGAGTGGCTGTCAGGAAACAAGAACTGAGCATTCAAAGCATGCCTCTGAACCTTCCTCACACAAACCAAAGAAGCTGTGAGGGATGGCTGAATTATAGCACTGGACTTGAGGCCGTATTCCTATAACTGGCCTTTAGGGACAAGACAAAACAACAACAAAATCCAGAAAGTTAGAAACCTTTTAATGTTTCAAAATCAAAATTTGAAAATTGTCATGGTGCACACCTTTAATCCTAGCACTTGGGGAGGCAGAGGAAGGTGGATCTCTGTGATTCCAGGATAGCCTGGTCTGCAAAGTAAGTCCAGGACAGCCAGGGCTACACAAAGAAACCCTGTTTAAAAAGAAAAAAAGAAAAAAGAGAAAGAAAGAAAGTAGCACTGGGCAGGTGTCTACTCCAGGATTCATTTCCCCAGTTGTAGGAGGAAAAAAGGAAAAGAAAAGAAAATTGCCAAACTATATGGCATTAATTTTTAATAATGCACACTTAATATATCATTAATTTTTTTAAGAAAAAAAAGTTTAACAATTTTGCAGAAATGATGGAGTGTCTAATTTTATCATGTTTAGATTTGACATTTTAATTTCCAGATCGAATTTTCTCTCACGTAATAAGACAGGTATAAAAATTAGGTCGTCTTTTTAAATATCCTTCCATGATTCAGAAACGCTGCCGCTGCGGCTGGTAGGTTGTTTGTCTCTCTTGCTGCTTCACCATGTAAGCCAGTGACTTGCAGTGCCTCACCCCACACAAGTGTTCCCAAGCCTGGCTCTGTTTCCTAATTCCCAAAATGGTCTGTCTTTCTTTCCGTCTTTCCTTCTTTCCTTAATAAACAAGCCAAACGGAACAGTGAAAAGCAATGTCTGATTGTTACTGTTAATCATAAAACCCTTGTAAAGCAAAACTGACTTATTTTTCTAGTCATGAGGTCATAGGATTTTTTTTTTTTTTTTTTAAGCTGGAAACTCCCTCTTCCTCTATTCCAACGTCCTCTTTTTCGTGGAACACAGAGAGGTCAAAGCAACAAAACCAACTTCAGAGCTAGTGAGGTATCACAGAGTAGAATCCAGACCTGTTTACTAGTTGGCGTGAGATATTTGTGTTATCGCCTATATGTGTGTAAACAGAAGTGTATAACTTGGGCATAATACAAAGCATCCCTCCCCCCCTTAAACGTCAGCAGTACTTTAAAGGTATTGGGAGCTGATATAAAATTTCAATCAGGGGAGAAATCTCTAATTTCAATGAATAATTTCCTTCACTCTTAATTAATATAAGCTTTAGCTAAACATTAACAAAGGATACCAAATGATGAGCTGAATGTTGGAGCAAGTTGTTACAGATACTTCTGACAATACACAATACGTCAATATGAATAGGAGGCAACAGCAAACTAATGAGGCCAATGGTCACACACTCTCATCTCCAGTACGATTTCTTCAAATAGTTGGTGTGGGTCCAGAGTATGTTGAAATGGCTGTCTCTCAGTTCAAACTCCACAAGCGACAAAGGAATTCACATTGGGTTTAAATAGAAGGATGAAGAAACTCTACGGTAATTCTCAGGCAACTCAGAGCCCTAAGGGAGTCCTGCCAATCTCAGAGACTCAAGAAAAATCAGCCGGGCTGTGGTGGCGCACACTTTAATCCCAGCACTCAGGAGGCAGAGGCAGGCGGAGCACTGTGAGTTCAAGGCCAGCCTAGTCTACAAAGTGAGTCTAGGACAGCCAAGGCTACACAGAGAAACCCTGTCTCAAAAAACCAAGAAGAAGAGGAGGAGGAGGAGGAAGAGTCAGCACACATGCCTGCTATCGTTTCTCTTGTCAAGCCTGACCCTCTCAGATGCCTGTCCACAAGCGAAGCAGCCTGTGTTAGGATACAGGGCCTGAGCTCCGAGGACCAATGGCTGCCCATCCTCGGCATTACTGATATTTTGATTTCGTGAAGGGTCAAACACTGTGGCTGGTTAGAACATAAAGGGCTGGTAGGTGTGGAGAAAGCATCTGCACTCACACAAGGTGTCTGTCAGACGCTGGGCATATTGCCCTAGAGAAAGGGGCAGCAGACAAGTTCTCTCCCCTGGCTGGATATGGGCCTCTCTAATCACACATCATTAGGAGAGGGATTTTGTGAAATATGTTATATGATCAATCTACTACTAGATTTACCATGTACATCTTTTCCTGGTCTCATGATTTTACATTAAGATCTTTTGCTAAATTACTCATTTTCTGATCTGCTGATGCACTCTTAAAACCCTGTCCCAGAAAATTCCTTTTATCTTGCTCAAGACAATCGTACAAAAACACCGTTTGTCTTACTTTCATCGAACTGCTTATACCTATTACTTGAAATCTGTCTAAAACTTTTAAGTCTAAATACATTTTATTCACTACTGAGACTATAAAGGCTTGGTTGTCCAGCTCAAGCTGCCCAGTGAGATGCTCATCTCATTGAAAAGGTGTTCTATAAGGTGCAGAGCCAGGTCCCTCACATGCTGTCTCAGTGTGGGGCCTCTCCGAGACATCAGTCAACGAGAAAAGAACGTTAACACCGAGGTTAGTCCACGTTACTCAGTTGGTTCCCCCTGTTTTCCTAACGTGTTGCAGCCATCAGCCTGCATAGAGAAAGGTCAAGAATATTTACTGCAGAGATTAAGTAAGCCTTGTGTTCTGCTCTGGACTAACTGGGAAGGCCTGAGGCTGGAGCCTGAAGTGGTCAGAAATGACTCTGCTGTTTATCTACCTCGCCCCCCCCCCCCCCCCCCCCCCCCCCTGCCCCCCTAGAATTCTGTGAGGTTTTTTTTTTTTTTTTTTTTTTTTTTAGCAAAACAGGGACAAACCACATTTGGAAATAATCTCCACCCATTAGCAGCAGGCTCCTTCCCACATGTCACTCTTTCCAGCTGCCCTGGAGAGGTGCATAAAACAGTGGCCAGTAGCCGAATGGCGGCAGCCCACGGGGAAGTTCCGCTGCACGGAGTAAAGTCTCAGGAAGCGCTGTCAATACCCAGGCAAAGAACTGGTGTGGATGGTTGGGGGAAATGGAAGATGGAAAGAATTGCCTTTTGTGTTAATCTAACTTTCCCTCTCCTCCTGAATACAACATTATTATGTAACAAAGGGCCTTTAAGCAATTGCTTTCTTTTTTAAGTTGGCCATGGGACAAATGCAGACTGTGTCATCCTGGGTTAGAGCCACTTCGTAGGGTGTGGGGTTACTTGATTCCGGGACTGTGCAGCAGTGTAATCAAAACACAAATTGGGTTCATGCCTTATGGTCGTTGTGTTCAACTTGAGGAAAGAAAGAAAGAAAGAGTGCTTTTCTCTGGGAGCATAAACAACTTCAGCACACTGCTTAACCATGTTATTCTAACTCTTAACTTTTTATATGAAAACCTTAAAAAAAAAAAAAAAAACAACAACAGTATGTATTATCATCACTCATGATGGTGAAGAGAAAATTTTTTTAAAGACAGAGTCTTATTACACAGCATATCTTCCCCTTAAACATGTGGTAATTTTTCTGCCTCAGCCTCACTAGAGCTGGGACTACAGACTATGGTGCACAATTTAAAAATGTATTTTCTTTACCTAGACTTCTCCATGTAAACTACAGTGTCCGACTTAGGACGAGAACTGTTGCTGCTGCTTCGCCTAGCAACCAAAGGAAGAGTCCTTGGGATCTTCTCTACACACACTGTCCTCTGTTTTCTTCCAAGGATATCTGCAGACATTCCAAGACCTGTATCCAGGTCAAGCCGACGGCACTGTGGAAAAGGCATGGCGCTAACGTCTTAGGAACAACTTCTTCAACATTTTACCTGAAAAGAATAGGAGTAAGAAAGACACCTAAGGAAAATAAATTCAAAGATGTCTTTGTTTGTGTGACCAAAATAGAGAACTCAGGTGCTCTGGAATCCTGGGAACAAAAATGAGGTTGTCACGACTTTGCTCTCTGTGTAATTGAGAGACAGCACAGCGCCTGTAACAGGATACATACGAACGTTGTAACTGAACTCCACACAAACAGTTCCCAGGACTCAGACATGAGTCACCGCCAGGTGTCTGGTGAAAAGTTTGCAGCCGCTTTGAGCTTCAGCTGAATTTAGAAGAAAGAGTCAGAGCCATGTACACCGAGAGAAGAAAAGAGTGAATACAGAGGCTGGGAAGCAGTGACAAATGCCGCATCTCAAGGGGAGCTTTGCGTATTCTTACTGTGGCTGAATGAGGGACACTGACGGGTGTGATAAAAATGTCAAGTGCTTTTGCTCCTGGGTTGAGAACAACCTGCCGACCCAGGAATGTTATTCAAATGACTGAAATCAACGTGGATTTAGGGACTAAATGCACATGCTGTGAATGACAGGCTGCTGTTGTGTGGGAGGACGCCATTGCACAAATTGTAGTCTCCGAATGATCAGAGAGAAGGTCTCTTTCCTTACTCTGCTCTTTCTCCTGATGAATATTCCAGTCATCCTTTTTCATTTCTCCAACATGTATTTATGCAGTGCTCATGATTGGTGAATGGCACTCAGAATTGTCTTTCCACCGAAACTGAAATAAAAATGCTGTATCTTGGAACTTGCACTGTGGTGAGGGGGAGAAGGAAAATATAGTTTCAAAAAAATCAAATGGCCAAGTATAAGATAAATGATATGGAGGAAAACATAGGAGGACCAGATGGAGAATGGGAGCTAAGATAGTATGATCTAGAAGGTTCCCCCTAAAAGGGAGGCATTGAACAAAGACGGAGGAAAATGAGAGCTGTTCAGTAAGACCACTCATCTGTGGGAATAAGACTTCAGCAGAGGATACAGCCGTAACCACAACCAGAAGACCGCCTGAGTGAAGAGAACACAGCCCCAGGGCAGCAGGCAGAGGAAATGGGAGGAGGGGAAAGAGACAGGAAGGGGTCTTTTAGACAACTGTAAAGAAAGAGTCTTCACCTCTCAGCAAGGCAAGAACTTTGACTAGCTGGGTGTTGGCGGTGCATACCTTTAGCCCCGGCACTCAGGAGGCAGAGGCAGGCCGAGTCCGAGGCCAACCTGGTCTACAAAGCGAGTTCCCGAGGCAGTGAGGGCTATACAGAGAAACCCAAATTTGAAAAACAAACAAACAAACACTTCAACTAGTTGGAGGCAGAGGAGTGATGGATGGGGTTTATCCTCTTACAGGCTGTGCGCACAGCCAGGATAAATGTCACTGGAGCAGAAGCCTGGGAAGAGAGGACAGATGAGAAGTGAGAGCTACCCCTCAAGACGAGCCTGAGTGCGCCATTGGCCTATGCAGCAGCAACAAGTGCGGCAGGAAGGGATAGGGTTCTTGCTTTATGTCAAGGAGAAAGCATCAGGATTTTCTGACACGCTGTGTATGGGGTGTGAACAAAAGAGAAAAAAGAAAGAAAGAAAGAAAGAAAGAAAGAAAGAAAGAAAGAAAGAAAGAAAGAAA
>OU015750.1:50549233-50561507 GCA_907169655.1 Acomys percivali
AAAGAAAGAAAGAAAGAAAGAAAGAAAGAAAGAAAGAAAGAAAGAAAAGGAAAACCTAGAGAAAAGGCTGATGCTTGGGACCTAGGCATTTAGAATGGCAATATCCATCTTTCTATGGAGAAGATGGTGAGGACATTCAGTCTAGGAGAGAGACAGAACTGGGTGGCTTTGTTTCAGAAATGCTAGCTCGCATGTGCGTGAGCGCGTGCGTGCATGCGTGCGTCCATGCGTGCATGAAGAGATTGTGTGTGTGCGAAGAGGCTGGGGCCAGAACAATGCTAACATTCAGCACCACGTGCTGAGAATGGCCCTAGCACTCAGCCCTGGGACAAGGCGAATGAGAGAATGAGGATGAGAGAAAGGCAGGCTGAGAAGCAGCAGCCAGAGGTTGGAGAATGCTCCCAGGAAAACCACAAAAGAAAGTACCTTCCAAAAGAAGAAGTGACCAATGCTATGAAACACTGCTAACACAGTCAGCCGTTAGTCAGGGCTTTCCAGAGAAACAGGAAGGTTGATTGTAAGGATTGGCTAATGTAAATATGGAAGCTGTGAAGACCAACACATGTAGAGGAGCCAGCCAGCAGTTCTAGGCAGCCATGAAGAGTCTAATGTGAGTTAAAGTCTTTCGAATTCTTTCTTGCTTAAAGACAGACAGAGTTTTGGTTTTTCAAGACAGGGTTTCTCTGTGTAGCCTTGACTGTCCTGGACTCACTTTGTAGACCAGGCTGACCTTGAACTCACAGTGATCCACCTGCCTCTGCCTCCCAAGTGCTGGGATTAAAGACCACCACCACCAAGGGACAGATTTCTGAGCCATCCAAGTCTTCAGTTGATTGGGTGAAGCCCACTCAATCTGCTTTACTCAAAGTTTACTCTTGTAGAAACAGCTAGGAAAAAAACTGACTATTTAGCTGGCTACCCCAAGCCAGGGAAGTTTGATGCTCTAAAATAACCATCCCCAGCAGGCATGATGGTACTTGCCTTTAATCCTAGGACATAACAAAGTAGAGGTAAGTGGATCCTGTGAGGTAGAGGACAGCCTGATCTATACAGGGAGTTCCAGGTCAGCCAGTGCTATGTGGAAAGACCTTGTCTCAAAAATAAACTTAAATAGATAAGTAGATAGATGATAGATAAGAGTTAAGCATGGTCCTAAGCTTTTTGAGACTGAGATGGAACATTATTGGTGATCATAGGAGGCATAATTATGAAATGATAGAATAGAAAGTAGGCTTGAAAGGGGAATACAAGAAAACAGGAAGAAAGTCACTTTTGCTCCAAAACAAAAAATTCGATGTGCTTTTAGGTTCATAAGGGTTGTGGGGAAAGCTTAAGAGGGGCCACAAGCTATCAAGGCAGCTGTCCTGATGCTAGCAGCATCCACAAAAGAGCCTGGAGAGAACTGATGGCAAACAGCTACCCCACAAAGCCCCAGTTTAAAATGGGTCATGGCAGTGCAAGAAAGCATCTCTCCACACAGAGGGAAGTACAGGCTCAATTTTCTTAACAATTACATTTTATTATAAACTTATTAAACGAGCCTACCTCCCTTAGAACCCAACTGGCCTAAATAAGAGGGAAAGGAGATTAAGGAAAACAGGAATGAAACCTGGGTGTCAGTTCCTAGGGACAATTCTCCTGCGTAGTCAACAGGACTTCAGCAGACCCACCAAACTTGCTGATGGAACCTGGACCAACCAGAACCAGGGGCCTCAGCAGAGCAGAGCTCAAAGCCTCTGAAGCCTTCCTTAGAGCAGTTCTCTTCAGGAGCCTCTCCAAGTGCAGGAATGAACGGCCAAAAACTAAATGCCAACAAAAAGCTCTGCCTCCTGTTTTGAGGCTCACATATATATGTATATATATCCTCTCAGTCTGTTCAGGGATGTTTTTCAGGTGGCAACAACCAAGCCCCCCACAAAGTGGTTTGACTTCTAAGTGGTAAACATCCTGCTCTCTTCCTCATGCCACTCTTGAGATCAAAACAAAAATAGGTTTATCTCCCCCTACAGGGAAAGATTTGCAAAAGCATATCCTCAGTTCAGATATCCAGGATTTCTACAGGCCAAAATCAGCTAACCGTGGTTTATAGTCAGCAAGGAACACAAATATCAGATCTAGGTCAACAGGAATTTCAAATATTGGAGTTATCAGGCAAAGAATGTGAAGTAACTCTTACAAAACATTGAGAGAAACAAAAGATGGAAACACATGGGACACATTGGAAAACACTCTAGGGGAAGCTTTTAGAAACTAAAATTTAGAAGTGTACAGATTTTTTTTAAAAATTGACTAAACATATACTGGGAACAGCTAAACATAAATATCAACAAATTGGAGAACAGAGCAGATGAAATTTCACTATATGCAACACAAAATAAGCAGATAAAAACATATGTAAAAATCAAGTACTACTGAAGTGGTCAGACAGACAGATGGGCCTGGGAAAGGGCATTTGCTGCACATGGCTAATGCTCATCACACAAGCACAGGATAAACTCCTGGGCTCCCGCATGCTGACCTTGAGGCTGGTCTTAGATTATTCTGATAACTACTTTCTTCTTTAAGGGACACAAAGATGAGGGCTGGAAAAAACGGCAGAGCCAGTGAGAGCTCTTAGTTAACAGCATTCATGTAATGTGTAAGCTAAGATACCCCTGAAATGTCTGTGACTTGCAAAGGACTAAAATCTTTCATAAGCCAGTCTTACCATATGACACTAAAACTGTCTCTCAGGTGCATTGTTTCTCTGTGTTTATAAGCATATTTGGCTTCTGGAGCTGAGATGTTCTTTTCTCCTTCTACTCAGTGGCAGATTTCTTATGCTGGAGTGGAGCGGTATCCCTAACTGGAAATGAGTACTGGTTCTCCAACCACCTACTCCTGCTACCTCAACTGAAGTGGTTCCTTCGAATGATATCAATGACTATTTAATTATGACAGGCAATGACGTTTCTTCCTCTCCTCTCAGTTTATAGTATTTGATATTGCTAGTCATTGTACTAGTGGGCTGTGTGTGTGTGTGTGTGTGTGTGTGTGTGTGTGTGTGTGTGTGTGTGAATTTGTCCAAAACTGGGGTCATCTGAGAAGAAGAGACCTCAGTTGAGAAAATGCATCCATCAGATTGGCCTGTATCATGTCTGCAGGACATTTTCTTATTTAATAATTGGTGCTGGAGGAGCCCAGCTCGTTGGAAGCAGAGCATCCCCTGAGAAGGTAGGCGGTCTGTGGCCGTATGAGAAAGCAGGCTGAGCAAGCCAGGAAGCCGCACTCATCCGTGGTCTCTGCTTCTGGTCCTCTGTCCAGGTTCCTGCCTTGAGTTCCTGATTCCACTTCCACTGATGGTGGACTGTGATCTGTAAGCCAAACAAACCCTTCATCCTCAAATTGCTTTGGTCATGGTGTTTTATCACAGCAATAGAAGGCAAATTAAGGTACCAACAAGCATTTATTAGACTTTTATTATTCTCTAAAGTAAGTGGAGATCAAAAGCTAAACTACATTCACTGAGCTCAGAAGGTTTGTACTTGACTCATCAATGAAGACGTGTGTACCACTAGGGACCAGAACACTATGGGGAAGTCAGCAGCCATCACTTGTACAAAGCTCTTGTACTTGAGTTTGCCTGGAGAGAGGCTGTGTATTGACCCACTGGATGAAGTGAGTGATGACATCATTTGAGACAGAGGAGGATATGATCAGAGTGGAATACCACATCAGGTATGGTGAGGATCCATACCCGGGAACATTTCCATAAGCACGGGACAGAACCAAGATGGCCACTGAAGCTAGAATGAAAGACAAAGTGAAAGCATGGAACCCTTGTCGTCTCTTTTCAAGGGGCTTGGATTTTTATCTCCCCAGTACTGTATCAGTTACAGTTTTCAATGTTGGGCAAAATACCTGACAAGAAGCAGTTGTCTCATGGTTTGAGTATACACATTCCATGGCGGTGGGGACGGACGGCATGGAGGCAGAGGCGGGAGGCCACATGGTCACATTGCATCTGTAGTCAGGAAGCAGAGAGACCGAGGAGTATGGATGCCTGTTCTTAGTTTTCTTTCACTGTGATATTCACTCTAGAGCCCCAGTCCAGAGAGTGATATGTCCCATAACGGGTGGGACATGGCATCTCAGCTAACCCAACCCAGGTAAGCTTTCATAAGGCATGCCTGGGGGCTGTCTCCTGGTGATTCTAGATGCCATCAGGTTGACTAACCACAAGCACAAAACAAGATGTCACCTCCTTCCATCTCTTCTTAGGAATATGTTTCAAGTTTAGAAATAAACACCCCTTGTTTTGAGGGATATACCAAAAGCTGACCTTGAATGACTACGTGGATCAGACTGGCTTCCAGTCACACATCCCCCTGCCTCAGTCACCTGAGTGCTAGAATTACAGACACGAGTCACCACGCCTGGTTGGAAATAGCACTCTAGTAAGAAGACAGAGGCTGAGTTTGAGGTACCCACTGAAGGAAGAAGACCACCTAGGCAACTTTGGGGTTTGAATTAAAAAAGAAAAAGTGAGGTGAACTAAGAAGAGGGCCTCTGGGTATGAATGATGGTGAAGAGAGATGACAGTCCTATGAGAAGGCGAATGGTATAACAGGCAGAGGAAGGGGCTAGGTAGGAGCTTTCAGGGATGAGGAGGATAGGCAGGGTGGCTATGCACACAAGTGTGGACTCCAATTGATGACCATGCATTTCTTTTGATGCTCTTACTCTTGTTGCTTTTTAGAATATTGATCATCACTATAAGATACTTAGCTTTTCATTGCAGATGATTACAAAGACATTCTAAATATAAAGAATAAAACTCACCAGGAATCTCATTATGCAGATATGTAAAAACAAAAACAAAAAAACCAGGAGCTGTGAATACAGACCCATTTTTAGATAATTGTCTCATCTCTTGTATAAAATGTTGTACCTTGCTTTTAACATTTGATTGTGTGCCAAGAACACTATTCTACCTACAAATAATCTTTAGATGTAAATTTTAATGGATATACAGTGTTTTATAAATGAACTGCAATTTTAAATATTGGTGAATATTGCAGTTGACTCATTTTTCTATCAGAAATTGTGCTGTAGTGAACACATTGCATTTACTACTATATAGTTCTGGTTATGCACTGAATAAATACTCTTAGAGGTGAGATTACATGTCAAATTTAAGGACAGCTATCAAGTTTCTTTATGGGCACAAACTACATTATAAGTACTTTGCTCCAGCTGAAATTCTCATTAGCAGTTACAACTGTATTTGAAAAAAAAAATCTTTTCTAAGTGAATAGGCAAAGATTTCTTCCTCCAAATTTGCATTTTCTGAATTATAAATTAATGCATTTATTGACATTTTTATTTGTATTTTATTTTCTTAATGTCTTTTCAGTCAGTGCATTGATAGTTTTTCTAGTGTTTCCCTTGAGGGGTATTAGCTCCATACATACCAAGAATATTGACTTTTTTTTGTCAGCCATGCTCTTGCAGATAGTGGTATGGGAAGCTTTATGCTGCTCTATAGCTGAATGTCGTCATTTCTGGGCTGGGGGATCCCTTGCTTTACCTCTCAAAACTTGTCTCTTTGGATGGTAGTGACCCTGCTTTGTTCTGTTTCTGGTCCCCAGTCCATTACTCTGTGGTGTTGAGCTAACACTTACTCCTCTTAATAGTCACAGTCTTTGGTCCTTTTTGGTCAGTGTGTTTACACTCTGAGACTGGGTCTATGCAAGTGCTTAAGAATTTTTAAATATGTATGCTCCTAATGTAAAAATATTTTGTGTAATATATGTATATTTATTAATCTATGTGTATATGTTAATAGACATGCAAGATTTGTGTATTTGTGTGTGTATTGTGCAGGCATGCATATGTGCATGAGCATGTAGGAACCTGTGTATGCATGTGTGTGGAGGCCAGAGGTCACGTGAAGGTGTCGTACCTTAGTAACCATCCTCCATGTTTTTTGAGGCAGAATCATTCACTGGATGTAGGGACTCACTGACCAGGAGAGGCTAGCGGGCCAGCAAGCCTGAGCAAGATTTTCCACTTCCTTGTCTCTTGTTCTTAGCCGTTTACGAAGGATGTTAATTATAGGTACCACCCAGGACTTTGGTGAGGGTTAAGTTGGTTCATTGTGCACTTATGCATATGTATGTTGGTTATGTTGGTGCATGTGGTGTGTGGCATGGTTCATTAACAACTGTTTCAGTAAAGAAACACTAATAAAACTTTCTTATTTCCTAAAAAAAAAAAAAAAAAAATCAAAAAAAAAAAAGCAAAAATATGGCGAACTGTTGATTGAAAAGTGTCCATATATGGAAGATAAAATGGAACCTGTCTAATGATAACACAGATAGAGGAGGCAATGGATAAAGAGACATCTGATTTTCATAGCAAAAAGGGTATCTTTTTTGTAAAAATAATTTATTTAATTTTATTTTAGTGTGAAGGTGTTGCCATTGGAACTAGTATTAAAGGCAGTTGTAAGCTGCCATGTGGTGGATGGGAATTGAACCCGGGTCCTTTGGAAGAGCAGACAGTGCTCTTAACTACTGAGCCATCTCCCCAGTCCCACAAAAAGGATATCTTAATTTTTGAAATAGACGGAAAATGACAAACTTCATTATTAGCCCCCCTGCCCCCCCCCCCTCTCCCTCTCTCCCTCCCTCCCTCCCTCTCTCCCCCTCCCCCCCTCCCCCCCCCCCCCCCCTTTTTTTTTTTTTTTTTTTAGGCATGGTCTCTGTACACAGCACTGGCTGTATTGGAACACACTGTGTAGACCAGGCTATCCTCAAATTCATAGAGATGCTGCTTCCTGAGTGCGTGAGATTCAGGTGTGCACCACTACACCCGGCTGTTTTGTTTTGAGAAAATAATGTAAAACTCTAACACTTAGCAATTCTTTTGATTTTCACTTTAAGGAAAAAGTATGGCCATTTAAGTAATGTCTGATTTGGTTGAAATCACTTACCGAGTTCAGATTTCTTTTGTAAAATTGCGGGCATGTGGAATGTAACTATGGTGATAGAAATGCAAGCCTGCTCATCATTGTGGGCACTGTGGGCTTCAATGTGGTTAAATTTCTTTGAGATGTGGCAGCAGAAGATAAACCTCTGTTGCTTTCAGCTTCATTCATTCATTCATTCATTCATTCAGTGATGAAAACTGAACCTCCCAAATACGCTAAGCTCTGCACATCACAGAGTCCGTTAGCTGATGTGTTTGTGAGTGTGTGGCTGTGTTTGAATGTATAAAGAAGGAGAGTCTTTTACATACATATTGCATCAGTTTAGTATTTCAAAACTCTGTCTGAACGTGTACAGAGGGTATTTCCACTTAAAACTAAGGGAGGAGTCGCCTCTTGTTCCTTGTAGTTCTCAAGTCAGCCTCAACTCCACTAATGCATGTGAGCAGTTCTGAGAGACAGACAGCTCGGCTCCCATGCCATCTAATAGACAAAGAAGTCAATGCTGTTAAGATGGGCTTACTTATTATAATAGATGAAGCTATTTAGTGAAGTCCCAGAATCGGGTCCACACCACTGTGCATTTACAAAAAATCAAGTTGGAAGAAAACTTTCAAATCAGTTTCTCTTCCAGAATCCCATTATGTTATAGGGTTGACTCCTTCCAGGGTCTAAGGAATGTTATCCACACATGGCTTGGCTTTAGAATTGAAAATAGATTCAGGTCTATCTGCTTACAGCAAACTTTTCACAACTTTATAAAATACATTATAAAGTACGAGGACTCTTTTATTTTTTTTCCTAAATCTGTCCAGCTAATATTGTACACTCAGACAATAGGAATAATTAACCTCTAATTTCTAGAACATTTTCACCATATAAAAATTCCTATGTACTTGGAAAACTAACCTTCATGTTGGAGAAGCTTTTATGTCCTGAGGCTTTGCCATAGGAACCAGAGGACATGGGGGCCTTTCTGGTGCACACAGGACGTAGGAGCAGCCGCTCCTTTCATGCTTCCCTATTCATTCCCTTCCCAGGGATCATGAATTTGGAGTCTACTGTCTGCCCCAAATATTAAAATGTTTGACATAGTCAATGCAGCTGATATGTTTCCAGGACAGTTGGATATTTGAGCTGGCATATATGAGACCAGAAAGCGCTCACTTGGAATGTCTTCAGGCCTCTCACCAGCCACTCCCAACAGATGCTGCTTCTACAGGAGATGAGGCTCTGACGTAGGCTAGGGCAAGCCATTTATGATGGAATGTTTTCAGTAGGATGGCTCATAGACAAGAAGAACAGAATCCATCTTGCTTGCTGTTGTTTGATGTAACTACTTGGATTGAAAACAACTGAAGCCCCAGAAACACAAAGGAATCTGATGTGTGATGCAATCCATCTGGGAACGCCACAACTTGGCTGCCCCAGCTGAGCACTTTGTCTACCTGCCCACATTTTCAGGCATAAGGGAAAATGCCAACAGTTCAGCAGACTTAAAGTTTCCAGCCGGGTGCTGCCCAGTTCTCTCTTTCTGTAAAGTAATTGTAGAGAGGCTCAGAAGGGAACCCTGAAACAGGCTATGATAAAATTTATATGTTCTCCTAGGAGAGAAAAAAATATCTGTTTCAGGGTCCAGTGTCTTCATGACTCATGAAAGATCTGATATATCATC
Organism: Acomys percivali; assembly: GCA_907169655.1. Classification (NCBI taxonomy): domain Eukaryota; kingdom Metazoa; phylum Chordata; class Mammalia; order Rodentia; family Muridae; genus Acomys; species Acomys percivali. The sequence goes on from OU015750.1 coordinate 50,557,879, forward strand.
TCTCTCAAAATCTGTTTAAGGTCATCTTTGCTGCGTTCCCTAGACACAGAGACTAAGATGGAAGGCTGCATCTGGACCAGGGAGAGCTCTCGGGAGTTCCGCCAGTGAAACAGTGCTGCAGAGGGAAAAACTGAAGTACAGCCAGTTACAAACGAGGCCTCAATCAGTTGTAAGCAAAGCAAATTGAGGGTGGGGACCAGGCCTTTGCAGTTCTGCATCAGGCAGTAGTTGGTCACGGCTGCTTCTGGGAAGAGATGTACCCTGAAGGAGGAAGTTCCCCAGCCAAGGACAAGTACCACTGAAAGGCGCTTTGTAGTGGCTGTCTGCATCAGTCTCAGGACAGGATCTAGGTGGACTTGCATCACATGACCCAAAAGGCATGCACAATGTGACTCCTCCTGCAGCCCCTGACCTCACCCCTCTACAGGCACCGGCTTCCTTCCTAGTTCCTGACCCCAGGCTCCTAACTCAGGCCCTTTGTTCCTCGGATCTCCTCTCATAAATGCTCCTAAAGTGATCATCTATCTGGCCTGGCCTGCTTGGGTTAAGCACTGAAAGTCTTTCATTCTGGAAAACTCCCCAGAGCCCCAAACACACTAAAATACTTGGCATCTTAATCTGATTTCTGTCCAGAAATTCGTATTTCACTCCCACCTCCTTCAATATTTGTTTAGATGTCATCTTCCTTGACCATCCTTTAAAAAATTCCACCCTCTTGCCTACATATCTTCAACATCATTTCTTAGTTTTATTATTTTCCATAGTATGTAACATCTTCTAATAAATCATATTATTTCAGTTAGGGATGCAAATCCCATGATGACAGTTTTTGGTACATACTAAACCCAAGGTTAATATGTGTTAAAGGGATAAAGTAAATAAGCATGCCTATTTTTTCAAAGTTTTTATTTTAGCTGTATGAATGCTTTGCCTCCCTGTATATGTGTGGTGTGTGGTGTGTGCACAGAGGTCAGAAGAGAGCACTGGACTCCCTGGAATTAGAGTTACAGATGGTTGTGAGCCATCATGTGGGTGCTCAAAGCTGAACCCAGGTCCCTTGCAAGAGTCACAAGTGCTTTAAACCACAGAGCCAGCTCTCCAGCCCTAAATAAGCATCTCTGACATGCTGTAGACCAGACACAGTTGATAGTGAGTAAAAAAATATATGCTGGCTGTTAATTAATTGGCAATTATGCCTGTGAAAGGTCACATGGCTCATATCCCCATTTGCTTACAAAAGACCCTCAGCTCCTCAGTGTGTTGCATCTGATACGGAAGGGATTTAAAATGAAGTTATTCTACTTTGCGGTCGATGGCAACAGCATATCGTCTTTAAAGCATGTGAAATAGCAAATTACTTACTCAGAATGCACAACTTGAAAAGGAAATGGGGTAATCTCATTGATTGACAGCATAGCCCGCCATGATATTAATACATGATAACATCACAACCTAAATAGTAAGCAGCGGCAGATGAGATGGAATGAGCAATGAGATGGAAATTCTGAAAGGTGTGAAGCCCGGGCGTGAGATTTCCGTCATCCTCAGTGGTCCATGTTTCCTTCAATAAGGGCAGAGGAGCAGAAAGGTATTGTTTTGGAGAGCTAAACATTCTTTTGTACATGAAAGAAAGGCTTTTAGAAAGTCCTTCCCATGAGATGTCATAGGCGTTTGACTCCTATTCCTAAGAACTCAGCCCAAACGGAAGTCCCTGTGCTCTGTAGTGAGTAGAGTTTGATAAGAAATGTGAATGTCTCTTCTGGCATGTTAACTGCACTTTAGTGCTTTGAGGTTTTGTTGACAATTAGTGCCTTCCAGTTCCTTTCACCACCAATCTTTAATATGTACAGAAACTATTCTCAAAACTGTGGGGGAAAGTGTAAATCAAAAAATATAGAAAAGGTTCCTTTCATTTTATTTCTGAAATGGTTTATCTTGGAAAGAGAGAGAGAGAGAGACAGAGAGACAGAGAGAGACACAGAGACAGAGAGAGAGAGAGACAGAGAGAGACACAGAGACAGAGAGAGAGACAGAGAGACACAGAGAGACAGAGAGAGGAGAGGGAGAGGGAGAGAGAGAGAGCATGCACTAGTGTTGGGAATAGCTCAGTCATGGAGTGCGTGCTTAGCATGCATGAACACATTTGCATCCTGAGAGGAATTATGCAACGTCTTCCTGTGATTTATACATAGATTCCTGTACAATGTGACAGAGCCTAGATTCTAGCTGTGTCTTTGTTCAGTTTACAGAACCATGGAGGGGGTTAATTAACCTAAGGGCTTTACCTTAAAAGCCTATGGTTGCAGTGCAAGGCCCAATGGCTCACCGTCCTGGTCATATGTTACTTCCTAGTATTTAAAAGGCAGTGGCTCAAAAGTGTATTGTAGCTTTGCTGCAGTTTTATTAAAATGGCATCATTTCGCTTTTTGTGCTGCACTGGTTGGCTTATGTTATTTTTAAAATTGTAAGTTAAACTCCTATATGGACTGAAAGACTCTAGGAAGATTTTTGTTCGGTTTCCTTCTTTGTTTTTGTTTTTGTTTTTGTTTTTTCAAGACAGGGTTTCTCTGTGTAGCCTTAGCTGTCCTAGACTCACTTTGTAGTCTAGGCTGGCCTTGAACTCACAGCGATCCACCAGCCTCTGCCTCCCAAGTGCTAGGATTAAAGGCGTGCGCCACCACCGCCCAGCCCTTTGTTTTGCTTTTTAAGACAAGGTTTCTCTGTGTAGCCCTGACTGTCCTGAAATTAGACCTATAGACCAGGCTGGCATCAAACACAGAGAGATCTGCCTTCCCTGCTTCCCAAGTGCTGGGATTATTGGGGCCAGAGAGTTTGGCTTAGAGGGGGAAAACATTTGTCATGGACCCTGGATCCTGACAACCTAACTTTGGCCCACTAGAACCCACATGCTGGAAGGATAAAACTGACTTCCACAGTTGTACTCTGAATGCCACACAGGATGTGGCTTACATACATATGTACACACACACACATACACGTATGCACACAAAATAAATAAATTGTTTAGGTATTATTAGCATGGTCACAGCATTTTGTTAAGTTTTCTTGTTAAGTAACTTGACTGCCAGAGCTGAAATAACTAGTTTTTCTAGATTCTTGACTTCTCCTTGCACTGACCACCAGCAAGAGCTGATCATAGGGGATGTGCTGTCTGTCTGTCTGTCTGTCTGTCTGTCTGTCTGTCTGTCTGTCTCTCTCTCTCTCTCTCTGTCTCTGTCTCTGTCTCTCTGTCTCTGTCTGTCTGTCTGTCTGTCTGTCTGTCTCTGTCTCTCTCTCTCTCTCTCTGTGTGTGTGTGTCTGTGTGTCTATGTAATACAGGGTCTCACTATGTAGTCCTGGAACTTGGTATGTAGACTGGATTAACCTCGAACTCACAGAGATCCACTTGCCTCTGCCCTCCAGAGCTGGGATTAAATGTGTGCACCACCATGTCTGTCTTTCTCTTCTCACTTTGGGCTTCTCTCTTCCCCGCTGTGAGGCTGCTTGTCTGCCGTTGCTGACCTCCATGTCTGCCTAAACCAAAGGGTATGGTGCCTGCTCCTGCTCCTCTCTGTCCCTCCTCCAGAAGCTGCTGGGATTTAGAGCTTGCCTGTTTCACATTTTTTTTT
>OU015750.1:50561517-50572800 GCA_907169655.1 Acomys percivali
AATACAATGGCCTGCATGGCTCCTTGTAGTCTGCTTTTATCACAACTCACCCATTCCACCCCAGCCCTTGATGTGCCTCAAACACATCTAGTACTTTCCCATTTTTAGATCTCTGTACAAGGCATTCCCTTTAATGTGTTTCTCTAATATGAGCTTCCTTGGGTTTAGCTTGACACGACTCTAGGCATCTTGAGTTGCAAATGCCACAACTGCCATAACTGTACCAGAATAACCCTAGTCAGCTTTTCCCACTTAGTTTCCCAGCAAACTGTAAATAGATAAAAACATTACAGTGATATGTGAGACTTACAGCTAGACTCTTGGGTCAGGAATATCAAAATGATATTAAGATAGATTCTGGTTAAGATGGAATATCACACACACACACACACACACACACACATACACACACACACTTCTGATACAAATTTCAGGCATCCAGTCACTGTTGCTCTTCAAGACCATATTGCTAGTGGTAAACCCATCAATAAATTGTACTGCTGGGTTATGAGGTGAAATAGCAATTAGAAATTGACTCTATGTCACGTAGTGAATAAAAAAAAAAACCTCAAGATAACAAAAAATTGTCTCTGATCCAAAGAGAGCAAGAATTGAAGGAACATTGGAGATCACAGGCCAACTGAAGAGTGTGGAGACAGGGAAAGGACTAAGCAGATACAGACTGAGTCATGGATAACTACAGGGGGATTAGAGATTAATGGGGAGAGAATGGCACACAGTAGTCTATCCAGAAGACAGCTGAAAGACCAGCAGAGCCACACACAGTACACAGTCCTTGCAAGACTCAAATCCAGTCTGGGGTTTTAGTGACTCCTCTGCCATGATGTGTCATCAGTGGAGAGAACATATATTTCTATTTCTCATGACTCAGGGGGCTGTCACATGAAAGAGAGAATGTGTGTGTATTATTTAATGCTGAGCTAATCAAGTCATTGAGCCTGAGGTCAAATCGCCAGTCTCCAAGTGAAAGACAGACATGGAAGGTGGACATGGGAAGGGAGAGAGTTGATATGCAGTTCATCTGGGGTAATGTAGGTGACATTTCTGTCTTTAGTGGTAGGAGTTGAGCCCATGAGCTGAGGATATGTGTTGAGTCTGAGAGCATGGAGCCTGAGGTCAACAGGTGGCTCAGTCTCTGCAAACACTTACCAGCTGCAAAGTCCACCGGGGCAGGGCTGAGAACTACACAGCTCCATCTGAATATATGACTTCCATAGCTTCTTCCTCCATCCCAAGTTGGTTTTTAAAGATGAAGACTCATCTACCATTACAGGCAACTCATCCAGAGGTACCCTTCTGTTTGCACATTAGTCATCTCAGGGTTTGCAGACATGTGGGCATGTCAGTGGAGTCTGGGGCTGCAGAGTTGAGCGTGGCCAGCAGTGGATCCTGGAATGCAGAGAAGAGAAGCTATTGAATTGAAGACTAAGCTCTGCTGAGCATCAGAGAAACTCAGTTCTAGCTGAATATAAGAAAAGGAAGTCCCTAAATTCACCTAACATCCCAGCCCTGCCCCATATGCCAGAGCCAGGTGTAGAGAACCCAGAAAGAAACCCCCAAATTTGATTCTCCTTATTTGTCTTTTGTTTATATCCCTGCATGTCTCCCCTTACTACTACATGCAATAGTATTTTTGAAATTACTAGTTTATAATATTTTAATTAATTCTTTGGGAAATTCATACAATGTATGCTGATCATATTTATCCAGACTCCTCCCTGATTCCTACCCCACCTCAACTTTGTATTTATTTTGCTCTCGTTTTTAATTAACCCATAGATTCTGATTTGTGGTGCACATATACCCCGGGGTGTAGGACCATGCACTGGACTGAGCCACCCTCCTAAAGAAAACCAACTTTATTCTTATAAAAATGATTTTATGTTTTGATTTTAAAATTCTGTTTCTCATATTTATCTAGTTAATTTATCTATTTAATAATATTACACATTTTTCTTTATAGGACAATCAGGTTCCTAAGTGTCTTTCCTGCTTCATGACATTCTTTTTCACTTCTTTCTCTTTTCTTCCTTTTATTTAACCTTGGTCTTTTTTGTATGTGCTCTTTATTTTATCCACTTAATATTTTTAACTAATTTTTAAGTTTCATAGTCATGATTGTCTAGAACAGAGAATATATATGGGATTTATTAGAGTAGCTTACAGGCTGTGACCCTGCAAGCTCAACAATGGCTGTCGAATGATGAAAAGTCTAGGAAGCCAATAGTTGTTTAGTCCACAAGGATGGAGGTCTCAGCTGGTCTTCAGTCTACATCAGAACCCTGAAGAGGTAGGCTCTAATGCCAGTGATGGGGTAGGCTCGACAGAGAGATGGAGAGCGAGCAGATGGAGAGCACACGCTTCCTTCTTCCACGTCCTTTATGCAGATTGCCAGCAGAAGGTGTGGCCAACATTAAAGGTGGGTCTTTTCACCTCAAGAAGTCTACATTAAAAGTGGGTCTTCCCACTTACAATGATTTATCCAGGAAAAAAAATCCCACACAGGTGTAGCCAGCTGCTTGGGTTTTAGTTAAGTCCAGATGTAGCCCAGCTGCCACACAAGAATAACCATTACAATACTCTAAATTGTTTTTCTTTGTTGTTGTGCTATAGGCACCAATGACACATTCATTATCTCTAATTTTTGTGTCTATTTTTATATATCATTCTATTTGTTGTTATTACTGTGGTTGCTTTTCTCCTTTTGGAGCAACACTGGGGACAGAGCCCTCAAGAGTTTGCTGCTCACTAAGAAGATCTCCATTAAAGTCCTGACTAGATATCAAAACTGCAGTGTGCTGCTCACAGCACACAACCACAAGACACACACAGCATGCTGCTTCTAAGAGCTCATAACTCTTCAAGTACTGAATCCAAGATCCTGAAATGGTTGAAATGACAGAGTTCAAAGGGCACTACTAAAAATACTCAACCACAGTCAACAAGTTGATGAATGAAGTAAGGAAATAACTTCAGGACGTACATAAGGAAGTCAGCCTCGTAGATGAGCAGTGAGCAATGTTGATGGAAATTCTGGCAAAAAAATCGAGATCTTGAAAAAAAAAAAAACCCAAATGGAAATGTTGGAAGTGAAAAACAGACTGGAAAGCATCACCACTAGATTAACCAAACAGAAGAAAACTACCTTGGGCGGAAGATTGGAAGAGGATGACAATGTTCAGACTCCAGGAAAGTAGAGGAAGAAAGCCAAGCCACAGTGTGCAAGCACTCTTAGGTCAACTGACTTACAAAGGCAAACATGCTGGACCACTCAACAGAAACCTTACACTTCAGGAAAGCATAGGCTTTTTAGGAGGAAAGGTTCTCAGCTTCCTCCCTCTCTTGCCTAGTGTAACCCACCACTAGTCTCCCCCAGTGCACTTCTGCTTCCTCCTATATTTTCTAATCTCCATTTTCTTTCATCCCCAGTATCTTTCTTATCCCCAAGTCACTAGGCCGTAATTTCAGCAGACCTTTCAGCTCTCATTTTAAGTCCATAACTTGGCCCATGCTTGTGTCCCTTTTGTGGTTGTCTTTCTTTCCTGCTTTCAGTGGCATGTAAGAGAGATTTCTCTCTTTTTTTTTTTCCCCTGTGTCTTCTTTTTTTTTTTTTAATCTGATTTTTAAAGATTTACTTATTTATGTAGATGAATGTTCTATCTCCACATACACCTGAATGCCATAAGAGGGCATCAGATCCCAGTATAGATGGTTGTGAGCCACAGTGTGGTTGCTGGGAATTGAACTCAGGACCTCCGGAAGAGCAGACGGTGCTCTTAACTGCTGAGCCATCTCTCCAACCCCTTCTGTGTATCCTTTACAGAGGAAAGCATGGGTGTTCCGTGCCTTAAATATAGTAGCTGTGCTATATGCTGAGGCTTTCCACAGTAACATTTGCATCTTCAGTCTCTCTGCTCTTGACGCTTGTATCTCCCCAATGGTCAACTTGCCATTCTCTTGAGTGTCACACTTGATGTGTCTGAAGCATTTTTTCCTGCTGCTTATGTGTCTCCTCCCTTGTCTCTATAGCTCAGCACAGGGTACCAATATGTACTCAGCAATCTGAAGTCGTCAGCAGTTCTTCACCTTGTCTATGCCTATACCCCCTGCTCTATAGCAATTTCTATAAAAATTGACTCCAAAATGTGCCTCCAACCAATCTAGTCTCAATTTTCACTTTCATCTCCTGTGCTGGGATAAAGTCATCTGCCTTTGAAGGAGAGGCCACTTGCTTCCCGTTCTTGCTAGCTCTTGACTTTCAGGACATTTCCATGGCCCATTTTTGTTTCAGGTTCTCACCGTATGCTCCTCGCACCGTTCTTATAGCCTCTCTTCTTTCTTTTCTTTTTTGGTTTTTTTTTTTGTGTGTGTGTTTTGTTTTCTTGAGACAGGTTTCTCGGTGTGTAGCCCTGGCTGTCCTGGAGCTCCTTCGTAAACCAGGCTGGCCTCAAACTCACAGAGATCCACCTGCCTCTGCCTCCCGAGTGCTGGGATTAAGTGTGTGTGCAGGACAACAAGTGGACTCTTCTTTCATTCTAATCTTATCACCATATCGCTTCTAGTGTGAGTGTGTATGACTACGTGTGGACTCACACCTACAGCGAGGCATACTAACGCGGGTGCCTCTGTGTCTTTAGAGCTGCCTCCATGCCTTATTCTCTACCACACTTCATGGCTCTAAGCTTTGCCTTGCTGTTCGTACAACCACGCCTCGCTATTTGTCTGCTTTGCTCCTTTAGTTTAAGATTTTTATTTAAGGGTCCAGAGAGGTGGCTCAGTGGTTAAGAGCGCTTGCTGCTCTTCTAGAGGACATGAAGTTTGGTTTCCAGCCTCCGTGGGCTAGTCATGATCACCTGTAACTCTAGCTTCAGGGTATTGGACCCCCCTCTTCTTCCCCTTTTAGGGGGCACACAAGTGGTATGCACTCAAACAGACACACACGGATCAATAGAAATACATTTTCATCAAACAGTCTCTTATTTAAAATTTCATGCCTTCTAGGAAACACAGCCTCTCAACACACACACACACACACACACACACACACCCTTGATTCATGCCTTGTACCTCCTGAGTTTCTTAACCAGTTTTATGACATGGTACCTGTCACAGACTCAGCCTCCCTCACCAACTGCACACTTTGAGAGCAGACTTGGATTGCAATAGCAGCACATGGGCCGTGCACACTGAGTACTTACTAGATTGATAGAGAAGAAGCGAAGTGTTGAACAAAATTTGAATAGTGCACACTATTCACTCACAAAGTCAAAAGCAACTTTCAACTGTCATCTCTAAGGGGAGTGTGAGGGGAGGGGGGAAGTGAAGGAAGTTTCCTCTTTTCCTTTTATCTTTTTTTTTTTTTTTTTTTTTTAACCAACTGGCCTGCTGTGCAGTGCTTATAACAACATGATAGGACCGTTATCACCACTAGGCCTTGTCTCCTGTTAGACTTCTGATTGGATGACCTTGGCCAAACCACTCAATTTCCTCATTAGAAAGTCTGAGAACTGGTGGAAGTGGGGTTCTTTTAAGATCTTTCTCAGGTTTGAAATGCTACGGTTTTACAAATGGAACGAATTAACAACTTCATAATGGAATTCTCAGTTCTCTTCCTCCGTTTCCAGATGAGTTTTTCTCTGTGGATGTTAAAAGGCTATTGCAGTTCCTCATAAGCAGTTAGAGTCTCCCAGAGGCACCCGAGTCTGACCTAAACATCTTGCCTGAGCTACACCGGCACAGAAGGCTTCCGTTCGCCCTCCCCTCTCACGTCCTACCCTACCCTTGAAGCCAAAATAACTTTGTGCTCTTCCTGGATCTCCAAAATTATAAACTCTATATTTCATATTTTTTATATATGCTATATTTATGTGTAGATTACATATCATATCTTCTATGCCCTCTATATTCTAGGAGATAGAAAAAGTTTCTCCCACCAGGTGCCAAATATGTTTGAGAAGCTGCTGTGTTCTGAAGCCTGCCTTGGAGCTGATGAATCTATTTGTTCCCTGAAGGCCCAGAGACGCCCCACAGCGTGGACATGCACCTTCCAGCATTTCTCTAACCAAGGAGTGTGGGAATCATGTTTCTAAGTACACGTGTCTGTGTTTGTGGCAATGTGTTCTGATGGCACCAAACTGAGGAAGTCATTTTCACTGACCTTCCTGCTGTGTGGCTTCACTGTTTTCTCCATGAAATGCCTTGTACGAGCAGCTTGACTTAAGCTGGGGCTGTGTCAGGGTAAGCAAATGCCCTTGATGACTTCCTTCTGATCCTGTCACTTTCCCCCTTAAGTCCTCTTTTCTATCTTACATTGCACTGATATAAAAGTTAACTTGTATGGAATTTATAAGACCATCTCTATACCTAAACTTAGGAGACTTCCATTTCGCATCCTCTTTATAGCATTATACAGCACATTTGTACAAAAGCAATTTCTAGAAAACCTCCAGCTGGTCTAGCTGGCACTTAAGCTTCCCTGGAAAAAGTACGTCATTATCTTAGAAATGGCTTGTGTTTTTGCCCACTCACACTTGATCCGCACCTTATTGGTAGAGAAATCACTCGAAGGGCAGAAGAACTTCCGTTCCGAGAAGCCCACTGAACGCTGAGGGCGGTATATCACTCTGTTGTCAGAAGCAAAAGCAACAACTCCGTAGAATGTCTCGCCCGGGATTTATTATTCCTACAGGCACTTCTCGCCTCTCTCCCAAGCACATCCCATTGAGTTGAGATGAGAGTTGAAGCCCCATGCTGAAAGACTGCAAAGCTTCAATGACTTGTCCTACTTTACAGGGATTTGCTTTTGAGGCAGGCATGGCGCAGGGCTCTGATGGATGGTGGTGCTGGACCACGCTCAGCGTGACTGAAGACAGCTGCAACTGCAGTTAGCGTGAGTCTAAGAGCTCTGACCTGACTGCAGAACTCTGTCCATAATCGCAAGCCAGCACTGGGGCTATAGCCAACGGAGCTGACAGCTGTCTCTTCAGGAGCACCGCAGAACAATTTCAGTGAAGCAAAGTTTAAATTCTTTTTTAAAAATGCCCTGGTTTTCAGTGTGAGGAGACTAAGAAGCTGGATGTGGCTAATCTGAATGTTGTCATAATAGCACAATTCAGGCCTCAAATGAAACAATGAATTTGATGGGGCTTTGACATAAATACCAGTTAGAAAGCAGTGCATCATTGTTTTGGCTATTGCTTTCAAAAGACAGACCCAACTCTAGAAAGAAACCTGTAGTTTTAAAATACATGGGTAAAAATAGATTGGTATAAATCTAAAGAGTTACAAATATTTTAATTATTTGCTCTTAGGTCATTTCATAGGTATCATAAGTAAAATAACTTGAGTAGTGGCATAATAATAGGTAAGTTAATTGAGACCAAAAGTTACTCATAAATCAACTCTATAAGAATTTTAAGTAGGATAAAGTCAGCATTAGAAAGGGATGAAAAAAAAAAAAAAAAGAAAGAGAGATAGAGAGACAGAGAGATAGAGAGAGAGAGAGAGAAAGGGTTACAAAGCTTATTGAATGGTATCATCATAAGTGGATAGACAAAGATATTATCTTGATATACTTTTTCAAGTAGTAATAGGCACATTGAATATATAAAGCTTTTAAAGATAAATAAATAAAGTAATATTAAGTAAAACATTAAATGATGAGACGTTGTTTTATACATTGTAACATATTTGTGAGATGAAGTCATTAAAATTATGGCTATAGTGATTATTTAGCGATAAAAGATGATATTGTGTTAAGTAAAAAGGCTAAACTATAGCAAAATTAACAAGCCTATATAACTAAGATTAAGTTCAAATATGTGGTGGGGGTGGGGGTGGGGTGGGCCCTTCTAAATAGCAGTGTTAGCGGGTAGAAGTTAACCTCACTGTCAGGCATAGGTCCAATTGGCAGTTCAGGGCTGGAGTAGTAACAAAACAGACTTTATGTATACTTCAGTGTTGGACGCTGGAGAGACTCAGCCTCAGAGATGACTCCAGAAACTGTTTTGGGCTTCAGGCAGCAGCATGAACAGAGATGAAGGACAAACGCCAAGTGTTATATTGGAGGACAGATTCCCAGAGATGACACATGACCCTTCTGCTTGGATTTCCTCTGAACTGAAACCAGCCAGAGCAGCCACGTCTAGCTGCGACAGAAGACGACAGCCTCCCCCTCTCTAATTGTGTAATCATTTATACAGCTCAAACTGGGGCCTTATCACCACAAAAAGGAGAAATCTTGAGGACTATTGTTATACCATCGCGTTACAACTACACAGAGAAACCAAGAGAGGGCTGGGGAGGTGGCTTAGTGGGTAAAGCACTGGCCATGTAGACATGAGGACTGGAGGTCAGAGCTCCAAAATTCCTGGGGGTATAGCAGTCCTAGTGTAATACCTGTACCCCAGAGCAAGCTGCCTAGCTACCATAGTCCTATCAGTGAGATCTGGTTTCAGTTGAGACATGCTGATACCAAGGATAATATGGAGAATAATGGAAGACTCCCAAAGTAAACCATAAACTTCTACATGCAGTTGCATGTATATGCACCCACACACATGTGAACATGTATATACATAGGCATCTACAAAGTACACATTTTATTATATTAAATATTTAATTAAATATTAAAATATGTAATTATATTTATAAATAATAAAAATATAATTAAAAAAATATATATACACATACATACATGCACACATGTTGGAAGAAAATAAACCAAAGGAAGATAACTATTCTTTATTTCATTTTTCTATTCTAAAATAGATTCTCTCTGAATACAAATTAATGTATTTCATCAATGCAGTTTTTGTACTCATATATCATTGCTCATATTTTTACACACCAATGCTCTCTCCAATTCCTAGCCATCTTCTTGGTACCAATCTCAAGTGTGTGTGTATGCGTATGTATTCTTTAATTTTTATTGTATTTTTATTATTTAAGATGATATTTAAACTTAAATATATTTAATCCCACAAGTCAGATCATCTCCCCCTCCCTACTCACCCAACTTCATGTTCTTTCTCAAAAAGACAAAACAAAGCAAAACAAAAACCGAATACAACAACTCCCCCAAAACAAGAAAAAATAAAAATAAAACACCACCTTCCCCAAAGAAAACACACAAAATAAAAGCACACACACACACACACACACACACACACACACACACACACATACACACAAACCCTGCAGTCTATAATATGTTGGTTAATTACTCCTGAACACAAGGCCTGCCCTGTGGTAGTTGATACACCCAATGGCACTCCATTGGAGAAAATTGATTTCCCCTCTCCCAGCAGGTATAAATGGCAGCTCAGTTGTTAGTCTTTACCTTAGTGGCTAAGTACTCATTCATTCATTCATTTTAAAAAAATATATAACAAACATAAAATGTAATAAATAAAACAAAAACTATCACATTGAAGATGGACAAGACAAACCAAGAGAAGAAAAGTAGCTTAAGAGAATTCATAAGAATCAGAGACCCACTCATTCTCATGCTCAGGAACTGCATAAAAACACCAAACTGGAAGCTATAATAAAAGCACACAGCAGCTGGTACAGCCCCCTCCTGGCCCTGTGCAGCATATGTGTTTTTTTTCATATGTGAAAATACATGATATTTTGTCTTTTTATTCCCATTCCCTTCTCTTATTTCCCTTCTGTTCTCTTTAGATCATTTCTTTCTGCACTGTACTTATACTTCTGTGCATTATACACAAATATATAAATATATTTTCAAGTATAAACTCTGCATATGAGAAAACAGGTAATATTTATCCATCTTATTTTAGCTCATTTTGCCAAACATGATCTCCAATTTCATCCATTTCCCTGTAAATGTTCTTTTACTCTTAGTTACAGCCAAGCAAAATTCCTCAAATGGTAAATTTACCATATTTTCTTTATGTATTTTCTGTTCGTGGATGCCTATGATGGGTCCATATCTTGGCTATTGTGAACAATGCAACAACAGAGATGGATATGCAGATGTCTTGGATTTAGCTGTACCATATTTTAGGCGTTTGGTTTTGCATTTTCTTTTTTTCCTTTTTCCCTTTTTCTTTCCTCTTTTTTCTTTCTCTTTGAATCTCTACCCTGATTTCTATAGCAACTGCTGTATATAAGCACGGGAGGTATCTCCATCTTCTAATACTTATTTCCATTTCTTTGGGTTTTAAAGATTTCAATGAAAATATCTTTGCTCTCCTCGGTTAGGCTTACTCTCAGGGTGTTTACTGTTATTTCAGATGATCTCTTTCTAATGAGTTTGTCGTTGCATAAAGGAAAGCTACTGACTCTTGCGTGTTAGTTTTATGGCCTGCTAGTCTGCTGAGTTTATCGGATCTAGGAATTTTCTACTGGAGTCTTCAGGGTCTTTTCTGAATAGCATCATGTTACCCACACAAAGGACTGGATTTTCTTCTTTTCTTCCTTTTGCTTCATTTCTCTTGGGTAAGAATGAGTGAATGCCCTTCTCGTGTTTTTATTTTAGAGGAAATCATTTCCGTTTTCTCTCCACGTAGAATAGTGCTGTCTGTAGGAATGTCACATACAAACTATTATGCGGAGGTATGTTTGTTCTGTTCCTCAATTCCCTGGAGCTTTTATTGTGAAGGAGTGCTGAATTTTGTTGCTTTTCTTTTCCAAATCTATTGAGACAATTGTGTCTTTTCCACTGCTGGGTGTGTTTCTGTTCTACGTCATATTTGTTGATGTGCATACGCTGACTCATCCTTGTATTCCCAGAATAAACAAACTTGGTCATGATGTGCGATCTGACTCTATTGATAAGTTCTACTTGAGTCTTTTATTGGCTGTTTCTGCATCTATATTCAACAGGGAACTTGACCTACAGTTTTGTTGTTGTGTGCTTACCTGGTTTGTATCCTGTGATGGTCGTTCTTGATCGTCGACTTGACTGCATCTGGAATTAAGTAAAACCCTAAAATAGAGGATACACCTGTGAGGGATTTTTGCTTACTTTGAAGTGGGGGAGATCTCCTTCTAATACAGATCTTTGAGGTGGGAAGATACACCTTTAATCTGGGTGTTTAGTCTAGATCTAATCTAGAGAACAGCTTCTGCTAGAGGCCTATATACATGGGAAAAAGAACCTTTTGCTCTTGGTTTGTGTGCCCTCACCTTGCTGGTAAGTCCATCCCTTTTAGAGCCAACCGTTGGAAGCAGGGGAGATGGAGAGAGAGAGAGAGAGAGAGAGAGAGAGAGAGAGAGAGAGAGAGAGAGAGAGAG
>OU015750.1:50572810-50586909 GCA_907169655.1 Acomys percivali
GAGAGAGAGAGAGAGAGAGAGAGAGAGAGAGAGAGAGAGAGAGAGAGTCATTTTATAAATTCTGTTATTCTAGAGAACTTGACTAATACAGGTATCAATGTCATACTGGCTTTATAGAATTCTATTTTGTGGAATAATCTGAGGAACATTGATGTTATCTCTTCTTTAAAGGTCTGAAATAATTTGGCAACGAATCTGTTCTGAGACTTTGTTTGTTTGGAGTCTCTTTGTCATTGTTTAAATCTTGTGTAATCTGGTTCTATTTAAGTTTTTCAATGTCTTGTTGATTCAATTTTGGTTGCTTTTATGAGCCCATTATCCAACCTTTTTTTTTTTTTTTTTTTAAGACTTTTCCAGTTTTGTTGTTATTGTTGTTTTTTATACATATTTTTCACCTATGTTGCTGGCATTCTCTTTGGATCCTAGATTGACTTCTGTACATTATCATCTGCTGGCTTGTAATTCTGAAGGCTCCAAGGTTACTCCAAGGAAATCTCCCTCCAAACAACTTATCCATCTCTGAACTAGTATCTTTGAATTCAGTAGTCAAAGAGCTCTGATTGTTTGGAGGACTCATAGTGACCTAGCCTTTTCATGGTTTCTGTGGTTTTGCCTTTGCAATTTGAACATCTGTTGCCCTGGGTATTCCTTCCAGTTTTATCTGGGAATCTTCCTAATGAGCAGCCTACACTTGAGGACTCCACCCACAATACCAGTCGAAAAGAGAAGACAAATTGCTCTAGTAACACAACCACCAAGCCAGACAAGATATAAAAACACATTTAAAATTAAATAAATCCCACATCATCAATAACTACAGACCAGAAGATGTCAAATTTAACATGTTACATGAAGTTAAAAATTATCCATATTCAATGAAAAACAGAAAATGAATGAGATCACAGAAAGGGGTAAAGGAAAGAGGGGAACAGATGTGAAACAGCGTTAATAAAATAATAAAAGGAAAAGGAGAAGAGACAAGACTTATTTAAAAAAACCAGATGAGAGCCAGGTAGTGGTGGGACATGCATTTAATTCCACCACTTGGGAGGCAGAGGCATGTGGATTTCCTGGTCTACAGAGTTCCAGAACAGCCAAGACGACACAAAGAAACCCTGTCTCAAAAAACTGGTGGCGGGGTGGGCAGGGGAGGAGTGTAGTTAGAAAAAAAAAAAAAAGAACAAAAAGAAAGAAATATTGCCCAACAGTAAAAAAAAAAAAGTTATAAACAAAGCTTGATAACTATAAGAAGGGGGATATAAAAGTATACAAAAGTCTTTAAAAAGACACAGTCAAAGTACTATTCAAAGTACAGTAGGGAGAAAAAATGGACAATAAGGGGTAAAAAAGAGAGAGAAGAGGAAGGGGAGGGGAAGGAGGAGGAGAAAGGATGAAGTATGAGAGCAGCTTTGTGCTGGGTTGTTAAAACTCTGGGTCTCTGAGGAATGTGCCCTTAGTCAGAGTCTACTAACCGCTGAGACGCTTGTCTTTCCTATGATGAATTCTTGTGTTGGTCCAAACAGGACCCATTCTCTGCAAGGCAAAAATAACTCAGCTGACAGGCAAGTCATGGTGCCAGTATTATACCGATTACTCATTGCGTTCAGCTTCCCCTTCAATTATACTAGGGGAAAACTGACCTTCCTCTAACCTTGAGCTCAGGGAGAGTAGCCTAGAGATCACTGAGGTCGTTGGTCTCTATCTTCTCCATGTCATAGCTGTCTGGACCAATAAGTATCATAAGTACCTGGGCTTAGAACAGTCTACGGAGAGCAGCATGGCTGAATGAGGTAGATATGAAGGTGAGCTGAGCCTCCTATGGAAGGTGTTGTGAAGGTAATTAGAGCCATTGTGCAGTCCAATAAAGGTATATCAAGAGAGAGAAAAGGACCATGACCGACCAAGTAACAATTGTACCAAAGTCCAATTCAGTGAAGCAATGAGACCCCTCCCCTTTCCCAGGTTTCCTGATATTCTTTTTTTCTAAATTATTCCTTTTGTAATGTGATTACATCATTTCCCCTATTCCTTTCCTCTCTCCAAACCATCCCAAATACTCTTCCTTTCTCTCTTTCATGGCTTATTTTTTAATTAATTTTTGTTATATATATATATATATATATATATACACACACATATACATATATATGTACATATACATAAATAAACCATGCTCAGTATAATGTTACATACAGGTAATTACATACATACTTGTATGTAATATTATACTGTGTAATATTATTTGTATAATATTACTCATACATTCTCAGAGCTTACGATTTGGTATTGGATGCACTCTTCCTGGGGAAGACAAATTTTCCCTCACTCTTAGCATCCTTTAGTTTTCTGTAGTTCTTTGTGTAGGGTTAAGGCCTCATAGATCTTGAAACAATGAGACTTTGGGGGTTACTAGCAAGACTATGGGGGAGAAGCTACTCAAAGGACCAAAGATGACTCAAATGCAGCTGTGTCACTGAAAAGCCCACCCCATCATGGGTCATATCACATGGTAGCTGCCTCCCTACAGCAGGGCCACAGTTACCTGGACAGGAATCTCCTCCTGGACCCTTCGCTGGTCAGTTGTCTACCTCTCTATTTACTTACTGCTTCTACAACCCAGAAGAGGGTCTCTCATGAAACTGGCATGTTTTAGCTTTCCCAGACATGTGAAATTGTTTGGTCTCTGAGCCTTGTAAGTCCCCCTTTCCCTGGGCATATTTCAATTTGGAGAATACTGGTATATAACATAAACCTAAGCGCTCCAAAATGAAAATGATGTTCGATTCACTTCCGCCTCTATTTGTAATTAGCTTTTTTTTTTTTTCTGACACGACAACGTAAGTTCATTTTAAGATCACTTTATGCAAAACCTCCAATGCCAGGAATGGGTTACACCTTGTTGTGTCATTGGCCAAAGGAGTCAGAGAGAACCCCCTCACCCCCCAAATGTCACAGGTATTGCAAAGGCTATGGGTTAACCCTGGTGGTAAGGCCTTATTACTGAAGAGAACACTTGCTTGTATCACGGACCATGAAGAAATCGAGCTAGTGCCCAACTAGATGCTTTACCCCTCCTGATTAGCATACACGGTGCTGGAAAGAACTTTGCATGCTACCAGAGGAGAAAAGCAATCATCAATATCACCCAGCTACAAACCCCGTGACGTACAACATATATACATGGGTGCAATATTGGTATAAATGTTAAGGGGACAACCAGTAACTTTAAAATTTTTGACTGAAGGCTCCAACCATGAAATGGAACCCTTAACTGTCACTGTTAAAATGGCATGAACCTGAAACTAGCTAGGTCAGAGGACTAGGAGAAAACCTAGTACTATTATTAGGGTAAAGGAACCTTACTACAAAATGACTCCTAATAACACAGTGCTACATCCATACATCAGTGTGTCATCTCTCATCACAGAAGCTTATTCTTGCAGTAGATGGGACTCAACACAGAGATGCACAACTGGGCGATGTGCAGAGGGTGAGGGAGGGACCTTGGAGAAACCAGGCCTACATGGGATGGGGATGTCTTTATCAAAGCCCTCCCCTCTCTTAGGGATCTATGAGGAAGAGGAGACAACAGGCACCAGTGAGGGTGGATGACTCCAAGCAAACAGTGTTTCCCAAACACAGCAGGACTGGCACGCATATGAACACTGAGAGACTATGGCAGCACACACAAGGCCTGCACAGGTTCAAACCAGACAGAATCTCAGCACTGAGAAGGGGAAGTTAACACAAATCCCCACCCTTCGCCAGGAAGCTATTTACAACTGATACTTGATAAAAAAAGGGAAATTAGTTTTCTTCAGTGGAATGTCCCAGGGCATATCATGCATACTCCAGGAGTAGTTGGCAGCCCGAAAGAGACTCCATATTTCTTGTGTACTTTTTGTTTTGTATTGTCACGTTTGTTCAGTTGTTTGTTGTTGTTGTTGTTGTTGCTGCTGTTAGAGAAAAAGGGGTGGGTGTGAAGGTAGAGAAGATGTGGGAGAGAAGGAAAAGAACATGATAAAATACATGAAAAAGTTCTTAAATAAAACAAGTAAATACATTAAAAATCACTTATGTAATTTTCATCTTGATATGACCAGTTTTCATTTGTACTATTATAACTTATATGTTTATAGAATGTATACATTTTTTGATATCTACTAACTTCATGATATTTTTGTATTTCACTTAAGTCAAATATAAATTATTATTTTTCAGTGCTAGGCTCTATTGCTGGGACACATACCAGCTCATATGTTAAATACAAAATGTCAGCAATCTGTTTGTAAAAAGCCAGATAGTAAATACTTTAAATAGGAGTCATACAGTTTCAATCAAAACCATCCATTGCTGCTTTTGTAATGCAAAAGAAACTATAGGTTATATAAATGAATGAATACGACTATCCTATTAAAACTTTATGGACACAAAATTTCATATAATTAAAAAACATCACAAAATGTTATTCTTCTTTTGAAGTTTTCAACCATGTCAGAATGAAAAGGCTATGTTTGTAAGCCATAGAAATGAAAGCAGCCAAATTAGAGCTGTGGGTAGTATTATGGTGGACTCACACAAACTCTAAACATTTTCTGCATGACACTTGCACTTACTTTTCTTGTAAAGAGTGAACATCACAATGTTACCAATGCCAGAAATCCAGTTTCTCAGGTAACCTGTGCTGGTTTTGAAGTCACCTAATTATATGTCCTAATACCCTGCATCAGCTGGACTGGAAGTTAATGACTAGTTTCCCTTTCAGTCCGTGGCTGGCTCAGTTAATCATACGAAGAAATAACATTGGATTAATGATGGAAGCAACTCACCCTCAAAGAGAAATTGAGGGAAGTAGTTAGCAAGTTCACCTTGCATGAACAGTGAAATTGCTACATAAATATCAACAGTAATAAGTACGAGGCCCTGGCTCTAGTCAGACCCAGTGTCTGACTCAGGGTCTGGGCTGAGGCTCATGGTAAGAGACGCTTGCTTGTCCCTCTTCTCCAGCTCCGGTAGGACGTTTCAGAGTCCACAATTTGGGTTACACACAACTTTCTCAAATTCATCTCTCATTTTAAAGTGGAAAACTGTAAAAACGATACAGAAATAGCCATAAAATGTCACCCGCCCACTCTCTGCCACGCATCCTGAAAAGCACAAACTAAAGTCCAAAGGGCTGTTTATCTGGCTCACTCTTCAAAATGCTCGGCAGACCCTGGAAGGCCTGCTGCTGCTGTCGCCTAGAACGTTTTCTCCTCTAGTCCCAGAAGCCATTTGGAATACACGAAACAGGGTTAATTTGTACATGGATATTGCTTCTCATAGAAGATTCCAGAATGTTAAAAAATAAACAAACTTTTTCATCCGTTGCTGTGTCTGCCTTTCTTCTTTCTTTTTCTTCTCTTTCCCTCCCTTTTTTCTTGCTCCTCCCTCCTCTCTCTCTCTCTGTCTTTCTCTGTCTCTGTCTCTGTCTCTGTCTCTGTCTCTGTCTCTCTCTCTCTCCCTTCCTCTCTCTCTCTCCTTTCTTTCCTCCTCCTAACCAGGAGCAGGAAGAGGAAGAAGCCTCCCCCCCCCCCTTTACCTTTTCTTTCTTCTTGTTTGTTGTTGTAGCATGGATCAGATATCCAGGGCCTTATGCATCCTGGGCCCTAACTCTGTCTTGTTGACCAGCCTTTCCCAAACCGCATAGCAGCCATAATTTAAACATCTTTTGAGTAAGATCTGAAGCACCCAACCAGGAAGTTCTTGCTTTGCCTCTGGAAGCAAGTTTCCTGCAGCCACTGGACACCACATGTTCCCACTGGCAAGATCCCCCTGGGAAGCAGGTACTTCCTCACTGGGGGAGGGGGGGGTAAACATCTGTGCTTCCTCTCCACAGCTCTCACAGGAACTGTGACAAGGGAACTCCAGCCATCTGTGCACATAGGAGGATTAGTCTGAATTTTGGTCTGGAGTCTACACGTTGGAAGAGCCAGTAGGTGTGACTTGGTGGTTTTGAACTTAAGTTCTGCCACATACCTCAAGGCTCTTATTATTCTTGTGGGGAAAAAAAAAATCTCAAGCTTTACAAATGTCTTCGATGTTGCAGTTGGAAGCATTTCCAATGGAATATTTTGTATCTGTCCTATTGGTCTGACCCTTTATTTCTGACTTAGCTATAACTAGATTATGCCAACATAAAACTGACCCAGTCTCAAGAGAGACATTAATTTACCTTCTAAGGGAAAATTAGATTTTAAAATACCAGATTTCCATTGCTTGTCACAAAGCACTTTATCTGACAGTAAGACTCGCCCTTATTAACGTCCTCCCTGGCAAACTATTTTACAGATGTGGAAAATACCACAAGCAAATGAAGTGATTTTCCTAACAGTTGTCAGGAAAGTGTGTGTTCTGTGAATTTCAAGATTTTATTTATATTCCTTGAGTTACTCCCCATCTTGGATTTTAAACGTCATCTTGAACTGTGGATGTTAAACAGAAATTTTTATGGTCAAGACACATCTGTCTAGACATTATAGAACTTTTCAAAGTGCATAGCTAGAAAGAACACAATTTTTCCCTCCTGAATTTTCACACTGAGTTTCCACTTTTACCTTAAAATGTAAAGCAGCCTTCTAAATATAGCTCCTATAATTGGAATATGACATTTTCCGATCTTCTATTTCAAACGATATTTCAGAGGGATTTTGGACAGGCTCACTGTGGCATCAGCTATTCAACAGGAACCATCTTTTCATTTTCCAAATGGGATGACTTCTCTAGAATAAACTCCAGAAGCAGGTTTTGATGGAGTCAGTTCTCTTTATATCTAAGACTTCGCCCTTTGAAGCATACACTCTTTGTAAAACACATAGAATTCTACTTATGTAACGATGTTTCCTTTGAATGAATACTTTCATATGCTTTTGTAATGCCTACTAGAAGGGCTAAACTCTCAGTTTTAACATCCTATGCATATTTCTAAATTCATAAATGCATTTGGTATGGAGACTCCTTTAAATTTTTTTCTATTAACATGTAGTAATTATACATAATAGTTTTTGTTGTGGCATTTGCATCTATGTATATATGTATTTATATCATATTCACTTCTTTTATTCTTTTGTTCCCCTTCCATTCACAGTAATTTCCTCGCTTCCTCTTCTCAACTAGCCCTCTTTTATTTTTATGTCTGTCTGTCTGTCTTCCTTCCTGCCTTTCTTCCTTTTTAATCCATGAGTTTCACTGGGGTTGTTCATAGGAGCATCGGTAAGAGTTTGTTTACAAGAACAGGGTAACCATGCCAGTGGCTTACACCACTGACAAAAATATCTCTTCCTCCCTCCCTGTGTTAGGGGTTTGTAAAGAAACAGATATGATAAAATAAATTGGTGTATTAAAAGCAGATTTATTAGATTGGCTTAAGATGTTTCCAGTCTCGGAAGTCCAACAAGGTCTGTCTCACACTGGGAGGACTGGGAATCTGTTAGTTGCTCAGTCCACGAGTCTGGATGGCTCAGCTGCCTTAAACACTAATGTCCAGGGAGAGTCTTAGAGAGATTCTAGTCTTCAGCCTACGTTGGAATACTGAGGTAGGTTCTCATATCTGTGCAGGACTGCTACAGTGACAGGACAGATGGACTTGCTGCGAAGAATGAAGACAAGCAGGCACAAGGAAAAGGACCTTCTTCTGTGTCCTTTTATCCAGGCTGCCACGGGAACATGAGGCATAGATTTAGGTTGGATCTTCTTGCTTCAAACAATCTGATCAATAAAATCCTCCACTGGAACATCCAGCATCTTGCCTCTTAGCTGACGCTGAGTGCAGTCAAGTGGGCAAGCAAGATGATCTGTTACACTCCCTCACCAACATTAATGACACGCCCCCCTCCAACCCAGGACAGCATGCTTATTGGCCCTGTCTTGTGCAAATTAACTATAACTGTTATGAATGTGAGGGTGGAAGAGCCATGTCACACCCAGAGGTCAGCGTTCCTTTCTATGGTCCTAACATTCTGTTTTTGTTTGGTTGGTTTTTCGAGACAGGGTTTCTCTGTGCAGCACTGGCTGTCCTGGACTTTCACAGGGATCCACCTGCCTTTGCCTCTTGAGTGCTGGGATTAAAGGCTTGCACCACCACGCCCGGCTCTTGCATTCTGCATAACCCTTCCTCTGCAATGTTCTTTCAGTCTTGGAGGAGGCGGTCTAGATGCTCCATTTCTAACTGGGCACTCCATGGTCACGTAATCTCTGGACTTCTAAGGGCATCAACCGGGTAATAAGAGGCTAAGTTGGCAGGTGATATTGAGACTTTCAGGGACCAAAGAAGACAATATAGTGTATCAAGCCTTGTCCATTCTTAGGGAAGAAAGGAAACTGTTTCACGCAGAAGTGGCCAGTGCAGCATGGAGATGAGTGAGTAATTCAGAAGACACAACAGGATTAGGGAAAGTGTAAAGCACGCACCTGCTGCTCCATTCGGTCTTTCCGCCAATCCACAAGAATGTTGTGGTCAACTACTCAGAACATGTTGCACTCTGAAATTCTAGGTCAGACTCGTGCTCTCTGAGATCTTGGAATTTTTGTAGGAGAGGCTCCTAATCTATAAGAAAAAAAAAAGCACCCTCTACCATCTGTAATGAAAAACTTCTCACCGCTTGACTTAACTTGTCAAAAGATTTGTTAAAAATAGTGGCAAAGGTACAGTCAACTGTTCGCAGAAGTCTCTTTGGCTATGGTGTGAAATGGTTTAATATCTAGTCCTTAGTGCTTATTCTTAATCTTTTTTAAAAAAAGATTTATTTATTTATTTTATGTACATGAATGTTCTATCTGCATGTACATTGCATCAGATCCCAGTATAGATGGTTGTGAGCCACCATGTGGTTGCTGGGAATTGAACTCAGGATCTCTGGAAGAACAAACAGTGCTCTTAACCACTGAGCCATCTCTCCAGCCACTTATTCTTAACTCTTAACTCTACTGGATTCACACATACCAGGGGCTACCAATGGGACAAGAAATTTGTTGAGACATTGAGTGACTTTGAAAAAACATGTTTTGTCAGACCATAAAAACACTAATTGAGATGGGCATGGTGGTGCATGCCTTCAATCTCAGCACTCAGGGAGGCAGAGGCAGGTGGATCTCTCTGAGCTAAGACCATCCTGGTCTATCTACAAAGTGAGTGCAGGACAGTCAAGGCTACCCAGAGAAACCCTGTCTTGAAGAAATTAATAAAAAATAAAATAAAATACCCATTGATTGCTGAATTATATTCTGGGATCAATACTGAAGCATGCCTCAGTTTACCCCACTAACAGCATGAGATACTCAGGTCACGTTTTGAAAATCCAGTCCAGAATACAATTTGATACAATTCAGAAATTTAAAAGGGAGAGGACATTGCTTTATTGTAATCTGGGACTGACCTGAATTAGACAATTGGAGTTTCTGTGGCTACAGTGACCAAGAAATTTAAGCAGGAAGAAAGGCATTCAAGGCTAGCCTGGTCTACAAAGCAACTCCAGGACAGCCAGGGATACACAAAGAAACCTTGTCTGAAAAAAACAAAACAAAACAAAACAAAACAAAACAAAACAAGAGGCTGGAGAGATGGCTCAGTGGTTAAGAGCGCTGCCTGCTCTTCCAAAGATCTTGAGTTCAATTCCCAGCAACCACATGGTGGCTCACAACCATCTGTAATGTGAGCTGGCCTACAGGTATACATGCAGGAAGAACACTCAATACATAACAATAATAAATAAATATTTAAAACAAAACAAAATAAAACAAACAAACAACAACAACAAAATGTTTGAATTGGGTTTGGAGGATGCGTACATCCTAACAGGATAAAACTTGTGGCTGTATACTCTCTGCCTCAATGGAAATTCACAGCAAATGGCCCAAAAGGAGACATTTGCTTGCCAGCTTCTTCATCCTTCTGCCATTGGGCTTTTCTCCTTACTCTACTGAAATGGCTGTTTTCCAGCCATAATGTTCTCTCCATTCCCAAACCTAGGGATTCTTGATTCCCCCTTCTCTCCATAGGCCAGCACATGCAGGGTCCCCTTGTTTCTCCTCGTGTCTGTGTGCCCTGCTGTCCTATTTCTTCCTGCCTCACTGGTGACTTTGTAGCTCTGGCCTCTCTCCCACCTTCTTCACTTGTAACGTATGTCTTGAATAGCGGTGATCTCTGTCCAGAGATGGTGGTGTCATTTGTCCCTTAACTTCCAAAAGTACATCTCCAGGCCTCATCTCTCTCAGGTGCCAGATCTGCAGTGCTCTCTATAAATACCCACTTCTCTTAAGATGCTGTGCTGGCTCAATTTTTGTCCATGTGACACAAGCAAGGGTCTTTTGAGAAGGGGGAAATCACTCCATCAGATTGGCCTTTAGGCAAGTCTGTGGGGGCATTTTTCTTAAATAATGATGAATGTGAAAGGCCCCAGTTCACTGTGGACAGTGCCACCCCTGGGTAGGCATCCCTGGGTTGTATTTAAAAAAAAAAGGCAGGAAGAGCAAGGCATGAGGAACGAGCCAGTAAGCAGGATCCTTCTGTTCCTGCCTTCATGTTCCCACATTGAGTTCCTGCCCTGACTCCCCTACATAATACTACATAATGGTCTGTAAGCCATAAGATAATGAAGAAAGTCCTTTCCTTCCCAAGTTTCTTTGTGTTGTGGTGTTTACCACAGTAGTAAAAAGCAAGCTAGGACAGATGCCAGTGTGCCAAAGTCAACATATCCAAAGAGAACACTGGAAGGTAGGAGAGAGGGCTCAGTAGTTAAGGACACTGGCTGCTCTTCCAGATGACCCAAGTTTGATCCCCAGAACCAACATGTCAGCTCACAACTATCTTTAACTCCATTCACAGGTGATCTGACACCCTTTTCTAGCCTCCGTGGGCATTGCACATACCTGGTGCATAGACACACATGCAGGGAAAACAGACATATTTATAAAATAAAGATTAAACAAATTAGAGGTCACTGGAAACAATCTGTAACCAGCTCAAGAAGAATGCGTCTCTGCTCAGGTATTCCATCTTACAAATACATGGGCTCAATTCCAGAAAAGTGAGAAACAGTTGAAGAGACTCTACTTACGTAGTTATCAGCAGAGCCACATGGTACAGGTCACTGGCATCAGCTTAAATTATATTGAATTCTTGATATGTTTTAAAAGGCTGCAACATATGACTTCGTCACCTGTAGTTTCTGATGGAGAATTTTATCTTGCACGTGAGGATGAGTTCATGCTAATCTTTCCAAGCTCCTTCACAGCTTGGTACCCTTATCATTTCTATTTTCTAGCCCCACTTGGGCTCTGAGTACCCTCTGTTGTGAGAAATTGTACTGAGAGATGAACAAACATCTATTCACTGGAGACATGACACTGACAACAGCATAATGATTCACCCAAGTGTATTTGGTGAACAAATGAGCTTAATTGGGGTAACTCACAGGAGCTAGGGCAGTTTATGGACAGCTAATCCCTGCAGAGACACACAAACTCTGTCTCTCCACTTCCTTTTGGGCACACACTTTTAATCTCAACACTTGGAAAACAGAGGTAGGCAGGTCTCCATGAGTTTGTGGCTAGCCTGGTCTACATAGCGTGTTCCAGGCCAGCCAGCATTAGCTGGTGAGACCCATCCTTAAATAAAAATAAAGCAAACAACCAATAAAACTTCCTTTCCCTTAATTTGCTGCTTCTCTCTTCTGCACCTCAGGTTGAACCAGCTTTAACTGAATTTTCCACTAAAAACAAAAAGCTTTGATGAACAGACCTTCTCCCTCCATTCGGGACCCTAGTTCTCTGTCATGCTTTCTGTTACCATTGGCTCCCCACTCCTTCCTACCTTTCTTAGACTCCTCCACTGAACTTACGTGGCCCTAAGAAAGGGTTTAGTCTGATGTTCCATCCTTTGTGTTTCCCCATGTTTAGCTTTCTCTATATAGGCAGCCACCGCCATCCCCCATCTTTATATAGCTATGTATAGGATCTGTATCTCAAGCAGGGATACCAAGATAATATCCTTTATCTTTGGTTCCTGGATTTTATCTGTGCTTCAGTGACATTGGTGACTTGATGGATGTGCTTTTAAGAGAGATTGCCACTTGGTGATGAGACAGACGCTTACTGCTGCAAATTACTGAGATTTGCCTAGAGAAATGGTTTTCCGTCATCGCCATGAGACTAATTAGTGGACACACAGTGAAGAAGTGAACACTGTCAAGTTATGACTGACGTTGGGTGCTGTGTTTCCTACTTCCAGTAACCCAGTGAGGCCCTTTAACTTTTCCTAAGCTAAAATGATATCTTTGGTAAAACTGACACAAAGAAAAATGGCACACAAGGGTATAATTCTTTGTGTGTGTATGTGTGTGTGTGTGTGTGTGTGTGCACTCTTTAAAAATATTTTTTATTTTTTAAAATTAAAATGTAATTAGATCATTTCCTTGTTCCCTTTTCTTCTCTTCATCCTGTTCCATGTACACCTCTGTAGCTTTTTCACAAATTCATAGCCTCATTAAAAAAATTATTGACATATACACACACATATATTCCTATATAATTAAGTACAGCCTATTCGATCCGTGTAGCATTAATTGTTTGTATATGATTCCAGGGCTGACCACCTGGTAATGGGAAACCAAGTGAGGGCCTTCCTCTGGGGAAAACTATTTCTCTCACTCTCAGAATTCCTCAGTTACCTGTCATTCTTTGTCTAGTGTTGAGGTCCAGTAAGAGGAATACTCTATTAATTAAATGTTAGGACCATGCCTTGTCCCTCAATGAGGAGTCACTGTGCATAGAAATTATCATGTCCTACATTGTTGTCAACAAACCTAAAAGTTTCCACATTCTAACCTTAGGCAAATGAACACACTAAGAAACAGTACCAGAGGGATCAGTCTGTGCTATTATAAGAACCCACAATTTATATTTTGCTTCTAGGAGTTGATCACTTATGACAGGCAGCATCTATTTTAAGCACCATGGGTAAAGGAACATACATTCTGGGCATCAAAGATAACAAATACTGCCTTTCTGATTCCATTTATTTAAAAAAAATGCTCAAAGAATTCATGAAAGAGGTGCATACAATAGTTAACAAAACTCAAAGCCTACACGGTTTCCTTGTGATTTCTGATTTCACATCTTGATTTATAAAGTTCCTAGATTAAATTTTTGTTCATTTCTGTCAGATGATGTCTAACTAGAATTCCTACTGAGAGGGCCTTTTCCTTCATGAAATAACCCTCCTAGTCACAGTGAATGAACATCAATTTATAACTAAAAAAAAAAAACCGCTAAATGGAACATCTCATCGTGTGGAAAGGCAATCCTGGAACAATCAGGTTAACAATATAGTCTTTGCGGTAATTCAAGAGAATGGAAGGGATAGCTTAATCTCCAGCACATATTGGCAAAAAAGTTTTCTGCTAAGTGAGCCTGCATTAGTTGTGGAGGTCTGGGATGTGGTACTAAGATGCAGACCCAGTGTAAGGAGGCTCATGGGAATGATTGATGGGTGACCTTGCCTTGGTGTCCAGTCGGAGAAAGTAGCACTCACATAGGCTGCGAGCTGATCTGAGTCTAACAGTATTCCTGAGAGGCCAAACAGAAGTCTAGAAAGTAAAGTTTAAGCATATCCAAGGGACACAAAGGAAGCCCAATCGTCCAGCACTCATAGATAACACAGAGCTCTGCATAGAGCAGGGTGGAAGCAGTTGTGCCTGAAACAGATGCTTCACCTGCTACTGCTAGGAATTTGTGAACTCCAAATAGTTGAAAGAGGATGATGTAAGAGGCTACTCACCAAATAAGTAACAGCAAATTGACAACTAAAGACGGAAGAATGCCTGTCCTTTCTGCCTAGAGATATGCCAACCAAACCCCAATTCATTCCATACAGTTCAAAGTTCAAAACCCTGAACAAAACCCAATATATAAAGTTAGATTTTTAAACAGAGAATGTTCATTGTCCTCTTTCCATTTTTCCATTTTCCATTTTTGTGTTGATTCCAGGTAGATTTTTCTTACAAGTCCTCAAGCCAGCTCTCTCTCTCTCTCTCTCTCTCTCTCTCTCTCTCTCTCTCTCTCTC
>OU015750.1:50592025-50612829 GCA_907169655.1 Acomys percivali
GCTCGGGACTTCCTGAGAGATAGTGTTCTGAGATAAACCACCGGATGTTCCCCTGATGGTATCATCTGGAGGCATTCTCGCCCCCCCCCCCCCCACTGCTTAGCTCCTGCCTCCACCCCATATAAGCTTTTGCTTTTGATTCAATAAACAGACCTTGATAGGAACGCTACTTGGTCTCGCCTCCTTTTTTCCCGTCCCATCTCTCAGGTATGGCTCCCCTCGCGACCCTGTAATTACTGGTCCTGCTGGACGGGACAAGTGGCGCCCCAATGCGTCGCGACAGAGACCCTTGGTGGGCAATAGTCAGAACGCCGCGGTCAAGTCTCTCGCTGAGGTCAAACCGAAAGTACCTCCGATTGTCTCCGGTGCGGGCCTGCCGCTCACAGGACCTCTCCACACTTTGGTAAGTGTTCATCTCTGTCAATACGATAGGTAAAAGTCTCTCAAAGGAGGCACAATTTCTTCGCCACCTTAAAACTTGTCTCAGGGAAAGAGGAGTTAGAGTTAAGAAAAAAGACCTTGTACGGTTTTTCTTATTTGTTTCCCAAGCCTGTCCCTGGTTTGTCATTGATGGTCCTAATACTAATCCTGACCGTTGGGACCGTGTTCGTCGGGAATTAGACTCCTATTCTTCCCAACATGATCCTGAGACCATTCCTCGTCAAACTTTTAACTACTGGACTTTAATCAAAGATCTTATCTCTTCTGATGTCCCTGACATTTCTACCATGGTTGCTTCAGCTGAGGCCTTCATTCGGCCCTTATCTCGTTTTGCCTCCTTGGCCTCCCTGGAGTCGCACAGCTCCAAGTCGTTACAACCCCTAAAATCCCCCTGCCCTTCTGTTGTCGTAGACATGGGGGATGACCCTCCCACCTCCAATAAGCCTTTATATCCTTCCCTGTCCAAGCTCTCTCTAGCGGATGATGCCCCCACAGACCAGGGCCCTGCAACCCAGGCTTATCCTGTTGTTAAGACAGTCCCCACCTGGGGTGATTTAAGCCCCTCTGAGGAAGCTACCTTAGAGGAAGAGGCCGCCAAGTACCATAACCCAGATTGGCCGCCCCTTTCGTGCCCGCCCCCTTATCGGCCCCCTCCTTTTATTGCCCCTGCACTTCAGCCTCACCTTCTCGGTAAATCCTCCTTACATTTGGCTAAACGCAACTTAAAACTACAGATTCAAGACCTTAAAGAGGTTCTTACTCTTAAAAAAGAATACTCTGAACTTTCTATGGAGGTCCAATCCCTCCAAGACGCCCTCTGACAAGCTCTTCTAATGCCCGCCCCCACGACAGGGGCCACAATTCAGCGCCCCAAGGCCCCCTCTAAAAAACGCCCTATGCTAGCATTTCCTGTGATGACCCGCTTCAAGCCAATTTCAAAGAGTCTCCTGGCGCCGAGGCCTCTACTAAAGATTCTCCGCCACAGGGTGACGAGACGGCCGATGATTTAGATGATACTGATGGTCAGTATCAGTTGAGGAACAGGGGGGCTCTGACCCTTCCCCTTCGGACCCCAACCCAACTTTTAAGCCCCTAAAATTCAAGATCCTAAAAGAACTCCATAGTGCGGTTAAAAACTATGGGCCCACCGCTCCCTTTACTCTTTCCCTGCTCGATTCTCTTACCCCCGAGGGCTACCTTGTCCCAGGAGAGTGGCTCAAACTTGGCCAATCATTCCTCCAGCGTGGGCAATATTTACTCTGGAAAGCTGATTTCATGGACCGCTGTCAAGAAACGGCAAAAAATAATCAAATAAAGTCCACTTCTTCTTCCTGGACTTTTGATAAATTAACGGGGCAGGGCCGCTATTCTTCAGAAACAAGGCAAGCAACATTGCCTCCTGGGCTTCTTGCACAAGTTAAAAATGCAGCCTTGGGGGCATGGCGGGCTCTACCAGGGAAGGGTTCTCTTTACTACCCTGTTAACCAAAGTAGTTCAGGGCCCCCATGAACCTTACAGTGATTTCATTGCACGTCTATTTGAGACCGCAGAGAGGGTCTTGGGGCCAGACGAATCTGAAAATAAGCTTTTAAAACAGCTTGCTTATGAAAATGCTAATAATGGTGCCTGTAAAACCGCCTTGCGCGGCCATACGAGGGGTAAGGATATTAATGATTATATCAGACTCTGTGCTGATGTTGACCCCTTTGCCCATAAGGTATCCCAAAGTGTACATCTGGCAATAGGAGCCGCCTTCCAGGCTGCCCATTCTGGCCCCAGGACCTGTTTTCGCTGTAAGCAGCCCGGTCATTTTGCTAGGCAATGCCCTGTCTCGGCTGCTACCACTGGTCTCCCCAACAAGGCGCCTATCGCCTACCTCGAGCGTTGCACCAGCAACTGTTTGCCTATGCTGTAAACGCGTAAAACATTGGGCAAACCCTTGCCGTTCCAAAACCAATATTCAAGGTAATCCCTTGCCTCTACCGCAGGGAAACGGATGGAGGGGCGAGCCCCGGGCCCCGAGACCCATACCTTTTTGCCCAGCCTCGGGGACACAGACAGGCTCGACGCAATCAGTCCCCCTACAAGCAGCCCCACTTCCTAGCTCTGCCGAGCCACTGCAGGGCGCGCAAGACTGGACCTGTGTACCCCACTGACACAATATTGACCCCTGAAGACGGTGTCCAGGCTCTCCCTACTGGGATATGTGGGCCTCCGCCCCAAGATATGTTCTTTCTTATTCTTGGCAGAGCCTCAACTACGCTCAAGGGTTTGACTGCTCACCCCTTCATTGTAGACAGTGATTATACTGGGGAAATAAACGTATTGGTCAGTGCTCCCTCTGGCCCCATGACCATTGCTAAGGGACAGAGATTGGCCCAAGCCTTGCCATTGCCTTTGTCTTGCCAATTCCCTCATATGTCACGTCTTCGAGGTGCATCCTCCCCTGGATCCTCAGATGTCTATTCGGTACAGGCCATTTCCCAGAATCGCCCCACCCTGTTTCAACCCACCATACCTCCCGGTTCCTCACCTTCTGTTAATATTATCCTGACCATGGTTATTGAATCCTGGTCTGCCCTGCACGTTGTTCGTCCCAACCTTGCAGATGATTGTTGGTTATGTTATGCTTCTCCACCCTTTTATGAGGACATTGCTATCCTTGGCGATCTTACCGTTACTAATGACTCCTCCCTGGTTCGCTGGAACCCGGAGGCCAGGGAAGGCATGACCCTGGCCCAAGTCTCAGGCCTGGGGCTCTGCATCAGGGGACCCAGGATGCGTTTACCCTCCGTTATTTCCTCTTTGTGTAATCAGACCCTTGAGGTCAGTGGTGGCTCCACCTACCTGGTAGCCCCAAATGATACTTATTTGGCATGTTCCACTGGCCTAACCCCATTTATTATGGTACAGCCCTTCCTACAACAATATGATTACTGTGTGCTTGTTCAGCTACTTCCTCGATTGACAGTTAATTCTACAGATGAATTTCTCAACTTCTGGACTCCTCCGGGTACACCGTCCAGAGTCAAACGCGAGCCTATTACGGCTGCAACCATCGCGGTTCTACTGGGGCTCGGGGCTGTTGGAGCCGGGACGGGCATTTCCTCTTTAGTGATCTCCAATCAAAACTATCACCAGCTTAGTGCAGCCATAGATAAGGATATTGCTGAAATACAGGTTGCTATGGCAGCTTTAAAGGATTCGCTGTCCTCCCTTGCAGATGTGGTACTGCAAAATAGGAGAGGGCTAGATTTTCTGTTTTTACAACAAGGGGGATTATGTGCAGCACTCAAAGAAGAATGCTGTTACTATACCGATAAAACCGGGATCGTAGAAGATAGCATGAGGAAGGTCAGAGAAAGTCTAGAAAATCGCAAGCGGGAGCGAGATAGAGCTGAATCCTGGTATAAAAATTGTTTTTCTGCTTCCCCTCTTCTGATACCCTCCTCCCTTCACTGCTGGGACCTCTTATAGGGTTCTTGTTACTGATATCTTTTGTACCGTGGGCTTTCAGAAAGATTACTGACTTTGTCAAACGCCAGATAGACTCTGCCATACAGGGACTCACCCATGTGGAAGTTCATTACCACAGGCTCGAACGACTCGACCCCGAGGCGAAAGACTGTGCCGCCCCTGAAAATGCGGCTAAAAGTGGCCTTGACTTCAACAAGCTGAGACCTAAGGGTTTGAGTCTATTGTTCACTTGAGAGGGTGCGAGGCTAAGCACTGCAGGGAACCATGCCAGACACCTCGGTAGGTTCCTGAGGAGCACGCCTGACTGCATACAGGATGTTACTATCCTTTCCCTGTCCTCCGCAAATGCATCTGGGAGGTTGGGGACATGTGTGACCTGAAAAAGTGGTCACGCATTTACCTCTTAACGCAACGCCCATCTCGGGGGGGGGGGGGCGGTCAGGCCTCTACTCTCCCCTCCCCCCCTCTTGCTCTCTCTCTCTCTGCTTCTACTCAATAGAGAAGGGGGAGATGTTCGGAGCCAGCTCGGGGTCATTCAAGGCTAAAAGAGTCTACTGGCTATGGAAAGATACTGATGCCCTGTTTCAAAGCTAAACTCCTTTCAGCCTCTGCATAACTTCCTCCTTGCAGCCTCTGCAGATGCTGTTTAGCAGATTAGCTCGGGACTTCCTGAGAGATAGTGTTCTGAGATAAACCACCGGATGCTCCCCTGCTGGTATCATCTGGAGGCATTCTTGCCCGCCCCCCACTGCTTAGCTCCTGCCTCCACCCCATATAAGCTTTTGCTTTTGATTCAATAAACAAACAGACCTTGATAGGAACGCTACTTGGTCTCGCCTCCTTTTTTCCCCGTCCCATCTCTCAGGTATGGCTCCCCTCGCGACCCTGTAATTACTGGTCCTGCTGGACGGGACAGTCAGTGTCTTAATTGATTGCTAGCCAAACATACTGATAATACAGGTAATATATATAATTAAAAACCAACAAGTGGCGCCCAACGTGGTAGACATACTGAAGTACTGATAATAATGTAAATAATTAAAAACTCTAGGGTCTCTATGTCCCCTGGATGGGGAGGCCTGGTGGTACTTAGAGAAAGGATAGCAGGCTATCAAGAAGAGACTTGATACCTTATGAGCATATACAGGGGGAGGAGGTCCCCCTCAGTCACAGTCATAGGGGAGGGGAGTAGGGGGAAAGTGGGAGGGAAGGATGAATGGAAGGATACAAGGGATGGGATAACTATTGAGATGTAATATGAATGAATTAATAAAAAATTCAATTAAAAAAAAACAAAAAAACAATGGGGTCTCACTGCACTGAGGCACAAGGTCCTTGGTGTGGCAGCGCTAGTCTCCAATTCTGCACCTAATGTTGTCTCATGATCAACTGCGAATCACTTCCATGAGTTAGGATTGTACAGAGAAAATGATCACTCGCACCGTGTAAGGAAAAGGTCACTCACACCGTGTGAGGAAAACATTAAATATCTCCATAAATATCTTCAGTACAGCCCCTCATATTCATTCAGTGTCAGTAGGACCATTCAAAATAGACCCTAAGAGCATGGTGAGCCAGTCTAGGATCCCACGAGAAGTGATTCACATCCTCTCAGTGGTTCAGACTGTACCTGGTCCCCAGAGCTGACAATGAACACCACGTTGGACTAGAGCTGGTCACGCCGACCTGTGTTAAAGATGCATTATGGCTTACATTGTTTGACTCCGCCTGCTGAGACAACCCTTTTAAAGGAAGGTAGAAACAGTTGCTGTGTGCTGACTTTAAGACTGCATTACTCTTTGAAAAAAAAAAAAGAAAATGGAGCAAGCCAATCAGAATTTTGGCTTTATTGCTAAACCCTTCTCTTTCACATCCACATCGTGACGGCAAGCTAGAGCTCTCATCTTCTCTGAGCACAGTCTTCTCCATACAACAGGAAAAACAACGACCCTTTAGCCAAAGGAAGCTGATTAGCTAACCGGCCTTCCACTTTGAGGCAAGTATTTATATTCTGAAACACTGTAAATGCCCGAAGAAGAATCTCATTTGCTGTTTGGCTATCATAAAGGGAAAGAAATAAAGAATCCACCCTGGTGCTCCCGTTCCCAACAAGCAGCAGGTGGAGCAGGCCATCGATGTAGCTGCTGAGCAGGTGCTGGTGATCATTGGTGACGTCACATTTGTTAAGCACCTCGGTCCAGCCAGCTGCACAATGGAGTCCAGGGGATCAGTAAAGACCGGGATCCTCGCAGACGTGATGGATGTGCATCTGTTTCTTAGCTGGACTTTGGGCATTCACACTCAGGTTCTTTAGAGCTTTTAAAGCTTTCTCTTTAATACTGAGGCTCAGAGGGTTGATTTTGTTTCCAGTGACTGGGATGCCACCCAACTCACGAATAATCGCTTGGTTGCCTGGGAAGGCTGCATTGTTTCCCAAGGTGACCAAGGCTTTTTCAATAATTATAGGCTTGTCAGATGACTCCAGCAGGTATAGACGTTTCTGAAGTTGTTCAGCATTTAAGACATCATCATAGGAGCCATCTGTTAAGTCTTCTGTGGACTGTGAAGAGCACAGGTGGCACCTGCCTGACGGTAGGCCTCAGTCTGCCTGTTGATGCTGTAGTAGGCGCCCTGCACCAAGGACCAGCCCGCTGCCACCCAGCCCGCGCCCTGCATGCTGTCCGTGCTTCAGGAGCCGGGAAGTCAGTGTAGCTAGGTGTTCATAACAGTCTTCAACATTATCTTCAACAAGGTCCTCACTACTTCCTCACAGTCTCCCAGACTTTTATACCTAGCCCGGATGAACCCAGAACAGATACTGCAGTCGAGCCACTCAGGATCGAAGCCATCTCTTTCCGTCCTCACCCAGGGTCTTAGCATTTTGAGCCTCAAATCCCCACTACTGCTTAATTTAGTATGGGTTGGTTTTGCTATCTGCACTCACATGCTTTATTGAAGTACAAGCTGAGTATTCACAAAGCTTCCCATAGCTCATGGCACCTTTGCGTTGAGGCCATCAGTTTAGACCCTTGTTCCAAGAGACTGTGGCAAGTATGGCGTCTGTCTACGTGCTCTCCGAATCCCCAAGCTGGGACTCGGCTTCTTGTCTGTCATCACCTTTTCTTTTATGGCTCAGGCCACCCTTGTATGGATCTGAGTCATCTCTTTCTTCCTATGTTTAGCTCCAGGATGACAACTCAGTCATTTCTGGAACAATTGCATACAACCCCAACCAAGAATCCCCAAGTAAACTACAACATTCTCTACAGAAGAGAGCCTTAGATGGAAAGAACATTGACACCTCATTTTCTTAACGTTCACCTCCCATCGCCCCACATTCCCCAAACACCAACCATGTCTGGGACCTTTTCTGTGAAACCATAAATCGATCTCCATGGTTAAGGAGGTCACTTCCGTTTCCTGTGCACTGTTGCCTACGTAAATACTAAGCCATAAATGGGAGGTTGTAAAAACATTTTCTAATGCTTTGTTCACTTTAAATTATAATAAATAGGATTCGGGAAAACTAACAGTATCAACTCACTGTGTGGGCTGACATTTACAGCACACAGTGGATTGAGGTCTTGGGAGTTAAAGAACATTGCATGGTATTCAGATAGGAAGGTAGCAAAGCTCAATTTTTATTTTGTAGAAGTCTTTTTGTGTGTATGATTTAGCAGATACAATTCTTCTCATATTTTCTATTATTTTATTCATTAAGAAAGACTTTGGTTAAATCTCCCTAACCCATCAAAAATGCCTTTATCTAATTTATTTTCCTACTTCATCAGTGGAGGTGTAGGTTAGTGAGCATCACTGGGGAGGGCATTTGAGTCTGCAGAGTGGTATTATGATCAATATTATGCTTTAATTAAGTTACATTGACATTCATAATAGGTCTCAATCTGGCTAATAAGAACGAATATTTTCTTGGATAAAGAGCAATGCAAATTACAGACAGTGATCAACTGCTAGCGCATGGCTTCAGCACTTCAGCCGAAATGGGTCATAGTCTATGGGGAAATTATAGAACTCATTATGAAGAATGATGATGCTTTGAGAGAAAAACAGATTTACAACTGAAGGTAATTATAACAGGTGCTGCTGGGCCTAACATTTTAATATCTGACTCTTTTGTGAGTGGGGTTTGGTTTCTGCTCTGTAATGTTCTCTTCAAGAGCCACCATGAGTGGGCATCCAAAAATAACTCACGGTGGGACATTTGTCACAGGGAGCAGACTCAGCCTGTTTCTAGGCACGGTAGAGCTCATTTAAATAGGCACAGTTCTGAGCACCAGAAACCCCTTCAGCTTCCTTTGCCAGCAGCATCTGGTTTACTCACTGGTACCACAAGAGGCATCATTGTAAGTCCTGAAACCTCGGGGCTCACATCTCCATGTGCCCACAGCTTGGACATGCACTGACTCCTTGGCAGTGTGTTTTTTATGCCCTATTCTCTGTCTGCACTAGCTCCCTACAGGTACACTGATACTTGCCTTTCAAATGTACAAAACTCCATCTTCCCTAGGGTTTTTTCCTCAGCTGTCCCCTGATTAGAAGTTTTTTTGGGTTTTCAGGGGGTTGTTTTTGTTTTTTTGTTTTTGTTTTTCCCCTGTGAGGCTTGGAGGATGTTACATCTTTAGCTTTCCCAGGAGTCTTTGACCACAGCCTCTATGCTGTCTGTTTTCCTCCCTC
The DNA here is from genome assembly GCA_907169655.1 of Acomys percivali. NCBI lineage: Eukaryota > Metazoa > Chordata > Mammalia > Rodentia > Muridae > Acomys > Acomys percivali. The sequence continues at coordinate 50,600,639 of OU015750.1, forward strand.
ACACCTATATTATCTTTTCTTTTTCTGGAACTTTGAAATCATCTCTGTATGGCTTAATTTGTCTGCATCCTCACTCACATTTTAGAAATCCCTTCTTCCAGAGCATGGCTGTTTGTCCTTCTGCAGCCCTTGCTGCTGGAACAGTGGTCCTCAACCTGCCTAAAGCTGTCGTACAGTTCCTCATGTGATGGTGGCCCCCAACCATGACATTATGTTTGTTGCTACCTCATATGTACATAAGCTACATACTTTGTGTATAATTTTGCTACTGTTATGAATCAAAATGAAAACATCTGTGTTTTTTTATGTCCATGGGCATCCCTGTGAAAGGGTCCATCCACCCCAAAAGGGCTTGTGACCCACAGGTTCAGAACCAGTGATCTAGAAGGTTCTCAAAAATTTGTACTGATTGACTGAGAAGAGAGAACAGTATTAAAAATTAGAACAAGACCAGGAAAAGTGTGTGTTTGAAAGAGGAAGGGATATCCCAGCTTACAACCGAGTGACAAGAAAATCTTGGTTTTACACCGTCAGTTGCCCTGTGAAGTTTTAAGGGTGGGACCCCAGAGACCCACCCAGCCCTAGACCCCTCTCTCTTCGCTCCTCTCATACACTCAGAGGGAAACAGTCAGCTGCAAATCCAACTGAAGTGAATGGTGGAGAACCAAAGCATGCTACACTCTTTGGAGAATTCTACTCCTTTTTCATTTAATAGGTTCTTGTACCTACTAAATGGGAAAATATTGGAGAAATCTTTGGGGGTGGTAATGCCACATCTCAAAGTATTCGAGTCATTTTTAATGTTTGGCTGAAACAGGATACTGATGTTTTAGGGCATAGGGACAGGCTATGCTTTGTCCCTTTCACTTCGATTGGTGTGTGTGTGTGTGTGTGTGTGAATATTTTGTGCCCTGAAGTCAATAAAAAGGTTTAGAATGTGAAATCTTTCTTGCTCACACTGATGAGCTGTTTCTCCATTGTGCACACACAGCAGACACCAATCTATGGGGACAGACCCAAGCTCATTGACTATAGCAGCGATGATCTCACCTGTGAATGCATGAGTCACCAAAGCTACCAAAGTAAAGAACAGAGAAGCCACAGTGACTCAGCAAACGGCTTCCCTGCATCCGAATGACTCGTTTAAGCAGCCATTTACTGTACATCTGTTTCTCAAAACCACTTTCTGGGTGTTGGAAATCCCACTTATTGCGCAAGTGATGTTGTTACAGAAGGAAGCTGGATTTAAATCCAAGCAGCCTGGTTGTAGAATCCACAGGCACATACGCTTTTCCCAATGTATAGACATGTAAACCCTATTCCCAAAGAGGGAAGAGTTCAGCTTCCTGAAGCTCAGTCTGCCTCAGTGTTTCCAACCTACAAAGCACCTGAGTTACCTAGGAACTCTCCTTGGAAAGCGGATTCCCAACTCAAGAGGTCTGGGACCCTGGAGTCCACTTCTCAGTCACCCTCTGCTGACCACTCTTGGACTAATGCGGGCCTAAGGGCAACCGGACGCAGCTTCAGTTTCATACTTGCTGACACACTGCCCTCTGGTGGCTTCTAGAATAATTGCCCTCTGTATTAGCTTCGGGATTCTCAACTAAAAACATCGGCGACTGCTCTCTGATTATCCCAGATAAATACCTTTTAAAGCTATTGTCTTCATCACACTCTCACATTGTCACTGTAATGCATGTAGTGATCTATATTACTGTCATAATTGTCAGTATATTCAGGCACACTCTCTTCTCCAACCTAACCATCTCTCTTTTCCTTAACTAAACTTGTTTTTAAAGGGAATTCAAATGGGAAGACCAACACTGCTTATCAAAGATGCAACGCAACTGTAAAATTAAATGAAAAGAAGACACACCAGTGTGTGAAAATTCAGACAGCTGCCCTTCAGAGCTCCAGAATCTCAGACTCACTCTGTAATTGTTACGGGGAGATTAGCTGGTGTTAGAGTGCTAAAGACTCAGCAGTAAACTGGCTTTTGCCTGGACGGTAGGTATCGGGAGGATTGGAGAGTGCTGAGCAGAGATTAACTGCTATGTACTTCACTGTTACTTAATGCAGCGGGTATGCAGGGCTTAAGCAATCTCTTGAGGGACCTGCTGCAGGTGATAACATTAAGCGCTTTGATTTTCCTCTGCCTGTGCCTTCTGTACTTGAGAAGTGATTTTTAGGGATCTAAGGCAATTAGTGCCAAAACAGGATGGTCCAAGGTGGGCCAGTGAACATGCAGAATTGTGAGTTCTGAAATCAGGCAGCCCTGGCTTGTTTCTGGGCAGGTTCATTGCCCAGATGTTGCAGATGCATCTAGAATGCCCACGTCTGGTAAGCTTAACCTTACTCACACAGTCACGCATAGTAACTGAGCCTGAAGGCACAGAGGTTTGAAATGGAAGTAGATGGAGATTCTGCTTCCCTTTAAATGATGAATAAAGTCAATTCTGAAATTCCAACTTTCAGTGACTGACTCAGGTCAGCCTGGACCGCATGGTGAAACCTGTCTATAAGTGAACTTATGAACAAATAGCTAAGTATTAGTGCAAGTCAGTACATGGAAGGAATAGCAAAGCCATGTTTTGATACTCACTAAGAGCCTAGTATGGGTCAGGCGTCATCCTCATTTTTTTAATGTTCATTACTTATGAATGTTCTAACACAGCAAATGGGTGTTGTTATCTAAGGTACCTTTTTACCTTTACTTTTATTTTATATATGTGGGTGCTTTGTCTGCATGTCTGTGCACTATGTGCATGCCGTGCCCACAGAAGACGGAAGAGGCAGTCAGACACCCTCAGAATTGAAATTACAGATGGTTGGGAGCTGCCGTGTAAGTGCTGGGAATTGAACCTGGATCCTCTGGAAGAGCAACCTGTGCTCTAGACCGCTGAGCCATCTCTCCAGCCCCCAGAGCTAAGGAAAGTTAAGGCTCAGGGTATCTTTGTGCCCGCAACGAGTGAGTGGTGGAGATTATGAGTCTAGATCAGATACCCGAGTCTTTCGCAGAAGCCAAGAACAACACAATCACTGTAGAGACTGATCTGTACCTTGTTTTCCTTCCTCCCATACTTCCTTCTCCCTCTCATCCTCCTCTCATCTTCCTTTTTATTCTCTTTCTCCCCCTTCCCACTGCCTAGATAGGTTTTTTTCTATGGACCCTGTATCATTTACCAAGTGATATCCAGGATTATAGGCATTTGCTACTGTGTCGGGCTGTGGAAAGCATTAGGAATGGCTTTGCATCCTAATAGAATAGGCCTCTGTTCGCACTACGGTGGTATAATCTTAGAGAAATTATCATCCCTGGCACTCACTTTTCCTATTTGAAATATAGGACAATTATATCTTTTCCTCCCGATGATTCTCACCAGAGTATGTAAGATAATGCATTTATAATCAGACAGTATTATTTGAATTGCAGCTAGCATGATGATTGGCAGTTCAAGCTGAGTTTGAGGAGGCTTTTGTAATGCAATACTCATGCCTTATTTCATAGGACGCCTCTTTGTGTTTAGGTATGACCAATACCGCGTTTCCCAACCATTTTTATACTTAAATTCTTGTTGATTCACCAGAGGCTGCCACCACCATACATTTTAAAGTGTTTAAATTATCAGGTTTTCTTCAGCACATACAGTTATTCTTCATTCTTTTACTTTAAAAAGTTGACTTTTAATTCAATGACCTTTGAGAAACATAAAATGTAAAGTTCAAATCCATCCAGACTTTGGTTTGAGCAGCAAATATTTAAAGATCAATAGCTGGAGAAAGGCTTCCAGAAGCTCAGAACTTCCCTCCTTTTGTCTGTTCTTTTGTACTAAAGCACCGGAACCATCTTCCTGCTGCTAACTGAGGGCTTTTTACGCCTTCCTCTCTCACACAGGAAACCGGGTCCTCCCCAAACTCTGTGAGTGGACTCTGTGCTTTTCACCCTGTGTGAAGATTCCTTGGCTGCTTTCCTGACCCTTCCGAATTTGTTCCCTTTTTGCAAGAAGCCTTCCCTGAGTCCTAAGTTAATGAGTCTGTTTCCCCACCTGGCTGGTGCAATGGCCCCCAGACTTCTGCTCCCTTTGGTGAGTCAGCTGCTTAGATGTAAACTGTTTTGTAGGGAAAGTTAGCACAGAGCCCAAGGCTGTTTACAAGCAAGGAAGAGATCAAACTTCTGCCTGCAGGGAAGGTCAAGACACCACAGCATAACATTCCGTAAAAATTTTTAAAAAGGCAGCAGATGATGGAAGACACCACACCATAATACTGAATGAAAACATGAAAACAACAGATGATGGGGATCCGGGAGGATGAGAAGAGGTAGAGGAAACAACAGAGATCTCCTGAGGTAAACACATGGCAGGTTCTGAGAGTCCATGTACAAATTCCATGAACAAAGTGGCCTCAATCCCATGGTCACCTGTTGGTGGTTGGCAGAGCCCTCACTCCGTTGCTCTGATATGTAGCCTATCTTTGCTTTTCCACATTTGGGAGTCTATAAATAAAGTGTGTATAAAGAGAGCGTAGAACATAAACTTGAAAATGGTAAAGAGACAGAACAAAGTCACTTTTTGTGGTTCGAATAAGAATGGTCCCCACAGGCTCATATATTTGAATGCTTAGTTACCGGGGAGTGACATTATTTGAGAAGGATTAGGAGGTGTGGCCTTGTTGGAGCATGTATGGATTTGTTGGAGGAAATGAGTCACTGAGAGGTGGGCTTTGAGGTTTCAAAAGACCCAGAGTCTCCCTCCCTCTCTGCTTGTAGACAGGGGGTAGCAACATACCTGCATGGTGCCATGCTCTCTGCCATGATGATAATGGGCTAAGCCTCTGAAACTGTAAGCCAGCCCCCAGTTAAATGCTTTTGTTTATAAGAGTTGTCTTGGTCATGGTGTCGCTTCACGGCAACAGAACATTACTAAGTCATCATTTGTCCCTACACACCTACTGGTCTATCAGCCCTGTTGGTTTGTTCTATAAGTCTCCCACACTAAGTCATCCCAAAACTGGACGCATACCTTAGCCTTAGACTCTGACAGTACTTCTTAAAACCAAGCACTGAGAAGATATTTGCTTTCTCATTTGTCTTTTATTTGTTGTGTGTTTTCATCACACCAGCTCTCTTTAAATTAGGGTGGATTGTTCTAGAAAAACAGAGAAGTAAAACGACTTCCATATTGTACTGCTAGGAAATCATAGCCTTGAGTTTCCACCAATTCATTCCTCCTTCTCTTCCTTCCTTCTTGCCTGCCTGCATATGTTATTTTCTTCCTTCTTGCTTTCTTTCTTTTGTTCTTAGTTTTAAAAAATTCCCCATCTTTTTTTTTTTTTTTTGTAGTTGTTCTAGAACACTTTGAAGAAGCATATAAAATTGAAAAGAAATATTGCAAGGGATCGTCTCAGGGGAGACCCAGGGCCCAACACATCACACGCACACCTGGACCCTTGTGAGAGGGATGCCATATACTTGCCTATAGTCTCACGGATGCTAAGAGAGGGGGTTGTATTTGCTACATAGTTTGTGAGTCAGTAGTGTAAAATACAGTGTAGATAGAGGTGGTTCTGTTTTGTTTTTGATTTTTTTGGGGGGAGGGCTTATTGTTTAGAAGAATAATGCTGGGTGTTGACAGGGAGGAATTTCCTCCTAAGATGCAGTCAAGTGGTAAAAACACTCCCCACAGCATCTAAACATATAGCACATCAGTGGGTACCACAAGGTGTTATAGCATCTAAACATACAGCACATCAGTGGTTCCACAGAGTGTTACAGCATCTAAACACACAGCACATTAATGGTTTCACAGGGTGTTACAAACCTAAACACTCAGCACCATCAGTGGGTTCCACAGGGTGTTACAGCATCTAAACACTCAGCATATCAGTGGGTTCCACAGGGTGTTACAACACCTAAACACACAGCACATCAGTGGGTTCCACAGGGTGTTACAGCATCTAAACATACAGCACATCAGTGGGTTCCACAGGGTGTTACAGCATCTAAACACACAGCGCATCAGTGGTTCCACAGGGTGTTACAGCATCTAAACACTCAGCACATCAGTGGGTACCCACAGGGTGCTACACTCGGCTTCTCAGTGCTCACTGGTGGTTATGTGTTCAAACACATCCCATTACAAGTAATTCTATAAGGAGCTCAGTGATGCAGTTGTGGGACAGAGCTTAATATCTGGGTATAAAAAATTAAATGCCAAAATAACAGCCAATCAACTATAACTGGATCAGGGCAACTAAAGGTATTAGGAGAAAAGGAGTGAAGTCTTGACAGTGTAGGCATAGACAGTGTCTTTCTAGACAGCATCCTTATCGCTCTGGACACACTAGCCATAATAATGAGTGGGCTTTATGGAATTAAAATTTTCTATATAGCAAAGGTAAAAATGCTGGAGTTACAGACAAAGCCCTCAGAATTGTAGAAGACCCCTCGAGCTGTTCACCCAATAAGGGATTATTAAACAGAATGTACAAAGAACTCAAAAAAGTTAAACACTGCAAAGACAGTCGTCAACAAGCAGACAAAGGAACAGAACAGACCCTTTTCAAATGAAGAAACACAAATAACAACTATACCCATCTTAAAATTTTCCTTTAGCCACCTAGGCAATGTGAACCAAACTCCATTGGCATTCCAGCTCCCAGCAGTCAGATGCCTTTCCCCAAGAGAACATGTGACAAATGCGGGCAAGGATGTGCAGAAAGAAGAGCCCTGATTGGCTGCTGGTGGGAATACAAATGGGTCAGATACTATGACAATCAGTATGAAAGGTCCTCAAAAGGCTAAAATCTGAACTGTGTTACTCAGATACACCATGAAGGAATCAAAGTCAGCATACAATGGAAGTATTGGCACACCCGTGCTCACGACAGCACTATTCACGGCATCCATCTCGTGGAATCAGTAATCACCAAGGGGAAAATGGATGGGTGGGAAAAGGCGTGGCGCACACACCCACAGGAGGACTGTCCAATTATGAAGTTGCACAAAGCCATGCTGTTTTCAAGAAAATGGTGACACTGCATGTCGCCATCTCAAGTAGGGCAGGTGGATATGGAAAGTCAAGTCTTACACGTTTTCTCTCACATCTGAAATCTGGGGGTGCAAGGGATATTATGAAAGTGAGAGGATGAGCAGGAAAGACTATCAGGGACGATGAAGGTGAGTGGGGGACGGAGGGGAGAAGTGAGGGGAATGGAGAGGAATATGATCAAAGTACATGCGTGTATGAAAATGTCACAACAAACCCCATTATTTGATACACCACCACAAGCTAATGGAATGGGATAAAAATAGTTAATGGAAGAACTAGACTATAGGGCCGTCACGGAGTTTTACCAGGTCCCTCCCCACCAACCCATTGGCTTTTTATTTGCTTTGAGCAGAGTTCAAGGTTGTGTTCCCGGAGGGCAACTCAGAAACAGATCAGCATTGATGCTGACGAAGGACACATCCATCAACCAGTGGAGCCAGGGACGAGACTGACATTTTCTTATGAAAATCAACGACTCTAGTGCTGAAAAAGGCCAGGACGGAGACTGTTCCCTTTCTGGAAAGAGGTGGACATGACTGTCACAGAAAGGGGCAAACCAAGCCCTTTTTATTTCCTGCTAGAGCTGAGGGGACGGTGCAAATTGTCGACATTGTTTTAAACACCCTCCTAATGAACTCATTGGTTCACCAAGCTGGATTGAATAGATTGAATAGAATCTTTTCACTGGCCTGTTATTGCTCTATCTGTACGCCTCAGGGACATTATGCAACATAAGCTAATGTACAGCTGTAGATTTCATTGGCTGAAAGGAATGCACATTCTAGTAAGAGCTCACCTAGAGGACCGACATAGCTCCAGAATAGGTAGGGCGGGGCCAGAAACACTGGAAGCCGAACTGACAAACAAACACTGAGGAGAGTCACTGGGAAAAGAATGGGCTGTCTCCGCGCAGGACATTGCAGGAGGAACTGGCAAGCAACAAGCTAACAGCATTGTAATTCAGGGCTGAATTCCTGGTGTCTGTGAAGATTGTTTGAAAGTCGGCTGAGCTCTAACTTTCTTGATTAAACCCCCAGTCTAAAAAGCTCAAACTGGACAGAGAGATGCCTCAACGATTAGAAGTGTTTTCTGCTTTCTCAGAGGACCTGAATTAGGTTCCTAGCTCCCAGATCAGGTGACTCACCGCCACCTGTAACTCCTGATACAGGGCATCCATCTGAGGTCTCTAGCCTATTGGGAAACCACACTTACATGCACATTGTCACCAATAAACATGCACGTAATTCAGCAGCAGCAACAACAACAACAACAACAAATTTTTAAAAGTTCAAAAACCTGTGGAGTTTGGAAACACGCACATCTGAAGGCACCTCCTGCACACTAGATTTCTGACCATTCTTAAAGAGACTGTTCACCTCAGGGTAGGCCAGGAGGTCAGCAAAGAGCATTGCGCAGTACACCTTCAGCCGGGCAACTCTAGCCAGCACCTCTGTGGAAGCAGAGTGGAGAATGAAGAGCCTTCATTAGGAAGAGGAAGCTGTTAGTACACTGGTCTACTGGTTCCTCTGTATTTTTAAAATTTATTTTTAAATATTTTTACTGTTTTATACATACATTTATATTATTAAACATATATAAAATAAACTACATACAGCAAGAAGAACCAAAAAACAATCTTAGGGGTTAAGATGTTTTTAGGTCTAGATAGATGTTTTAAGTTGATAGAGATGAGGTATGACAGATATTGATTTACATCCAGAATTTTAGACTCACCAAGATAGGAAAGATGTTTTCTACGAGGTTGCCAAATACAAACAGCCAAAACACTATGAATGTAACATTTATATAATTCCTGAGTGTTTCGTGCGTTTACTGGTTTCTGGTGTGTTGTCAGATGGGGAAATGTCTAGTTTGAGCAGTTCTACTATTTCCCATCTTTTCTGATTGGAATATGTTTTCCTTCTACCTAAGCATCAGAGGATGATGCTGTAACACTTCAGAGTCATTTAGGAACATGGCAGGAAGTAGCTTTCCTAAATAGTTTTCACCCAGAGACAGACAGACTCGGGCAGCAGAAAATACGAAGCTCTTGCTGTGAACTATCTGCTTTCGTATTTAATGTCTAAATTGTTGTTTAGTCTGATACATGCAAACCCGGAGGCTGTTAGGCAATCTTGTTGCCTCCAGGGCGACGGTCTCCTCCAGTTAGTAACAAGCCAGGAGCACAAACATCATTCTCTTGCCTTTGAAATGATGAGATTTATAAATGCCCTGTGATTTCTCTTAGAAGCCTTCAACTTAGTGCTTGGGCAATTTAAATCTCACCAGAAGAGTCAGGTGTAGAGAGATCTGCCAGAATTTTAGTTTTCCACTTGTAGAGGAAATATATGAAGAAGGGCCTAGAAATAGAAGCAGCATGAACAACTCTAGAATATAAATATTTTACTGTCAAGCTTATATTTCTCTCTCCTTCACATAGACCTGTGATATTTGGCTAAAATATAAATCTGTGATAAATCTAGCCAGAGCATGATTCAAAGCATCTTAGCAACTTAGTTTAACTCCATTTTGATTTCTCTAAAGGTGGTTAGAACATAGTTTCCCTTCCTGAATATTTGGCCTGTTGCGTTCTCAATGTATTTAAGAATAAGAATGAGTTAACTATTGCCTCTTGCTTAGAAGTCAAAATTAGGCTGTCTCTCCATGGGAATGCATATCCTGCTATAACTAGCTCCTGCTTATATTATGAAAGGGAACTGTCCTACTTTTTAACCAAGAGATAAAAGGTGGCCTACTAGCCACAGAGAACTACTCTTGCTATCGGCTCATCTCATTTCATAAATACAATTAAATGATCTAAATTTAAACTCCAAATCTAGGGTGGGGAAACCTGGTAGAATTAGAACTCCCTGGTGTTCTTATCAGAGCAAGGAAGAAATATGTCGGACACCGTAAGTATCCGGCTCTTTGATGGCATGGCTCCAGAGGAAGTGTTCAGATGCCACAATTAAAGCCTCACAAAGGACCGATTATAGTGTGAATGGCAGGGGGCAAAATCAAATGATGCTTTTTGTCATGCAGAATTCACGGAGACAGAGTGAAATGATGAATTGATGGCGACTTGTGTGGTTGTGGGAGGTATAAAATGGGTCTGCTGCCACGGAGAAAATGTGTCACAGATACATAAAACCGGTTCCACAAGAACAGACATTGCAGGCAGCTGTGGGGAATTTTCTTGGGGAGATTCAAACACAACTGTATCCCTCCGCTTAGATACAGCACCAACGAGAAGCCAGAGTTACAGTCCTTCTTGAGGCCACCTTGGAGAAGCACAGGGTTTATTGGGCTTGCTTTCAGAGCATGGGTGACCCTCAGGTAGCTGTGCTATGGGAAATTCTCACTCCAGCATGAATGACAACCTTCCCTCATCAGTTAACCTTCCCCTTACTGTATGGTCAATCGGGTCTCTTATCCAGCAGGTAGGGCTGGAAGGGGAGAGGATTGTGAGCAGGATGGTGAGCCTCCTCCTACGATGCCCTATACAACTTTATTGTGGTGGGTTTCTCTTATATAGAGTATAGGGAGTGGGCAGGGCATAAGGCGTCAGGAGATATGACGTTTCCCAGGACGTAAAGTGGCCTGATATTGTGGGACCAATTGGTTTGTGTTACGTAGCTGTTGGGAGGCAGGGCTTGGACCATGCTGAGTCATTCCTGTGCGGAAGTATTTACCAGAGACTGTTGCTGAAACTCGAGCCAGGCTCGGTCTTGTCTTCAAGGCCTCAGAGGGCTGACAGATTCGGCCAAAGGGCCCAACATAATAATTTTCGGAAACCACGCTTAGTTGGGACAGAAATACAAATAGTTAGAAGGGAAGTACTGGAGAGTGTCTGAGATAAGATGACACCCCTCCCTCCATCCCTCCCTTCGATGGGGGGATATTACAGTTTCTTTCAGGTAGTCACAGCTTCTCTGGTTAAGATTGTACCAGCCTTTATGCTCAGAGGCAGGGTTCAACAATACAGCAAGGTATCTCAAGTCTGCAGTGCCCATGGGTAAAGCCATGGCTTACCTGGGCTGCTAGACTGTAAGCCCTGAATGATGTGTGCACAAAAGGCAGAGACCATGTTTGCCTCACCTTTGACGTCCCTGTGGAAAGCAATAAAACTCTGTTTGCAAAAATGCAAAAAACCATTGAGCATACACAGCGGAGAAATGGAGGGAAGCTATGTATAACTCCTTTAGAGACATTTTCTGACAGTGGGTCACCTCCTACCCTATTGGGAATATCTTTTTCTATCATCCATGTCACATGAAAGGTTAGGAATACTTTTGTCATCTTGACTGTTGACCTGAAAGTCCATAATGGATGAAGCCTACTAGGATGTTGCCTTAACTTTTAGTAGCTCAGAAAAATAACTTATTACATGATTGAACTAGAAGGTAAAAATGTAAAGGGACAGCGGTTATCTGTTGTCATACAATACTTGTCTCGGGACTTAAAATGAGGATTTGTTGAATTAGATGGAGGTGAGTAATCCATGTATCTATTGACAGATACATAATTTGAAAAATGCCAGCCCACACAAAACCACACTGTTACTTGGCCTTAAAAGGAATGAAATATGCAAGTAACAACATTGATGCCGACCTTCCAGATACCATGTGCTAAGTAACAGGAGGCCAGTCACAAGAGTATTGAACGAATCTGTTGATAATGAGGTTCCTGAAGTAGTCAAAATCATAGCACCGGAAGGTAGAGCTATAGTTTCCGAGTGATGGGTGCAGGAGGAGTGCTGAGCTAGCATTTAATGAGCCCAGAAGTTCAACTGAAGAAGGATGAAAACTTTCTTAACTTAGATAGTGGTGATGGTTATCGTATGTTGTGCTGCTGTGAACATGGAGGCACAGTGTCCTTTTGAGCCCTGTGTTAGTTATTTGTGTGTTGTTATGATAGAATATCCTGACACAAAGCAACGGTGAGGGGGAAAGGTTTATTTTGGATTATTGTTCCAGGTAGCATAAAGCAGAGAGAGAGAGAGAGAGAGAGAGAGAGAGAGAGAGAGAGAGAGAGAGTCATTTTATAAATTCTGTTATTCTAGAGAACTTGACTAATACAGGTATCAATGTCATACTGGCTTTATAGAATTCTATTTTGTGGAATAATCTGAGGAACATTGAT
>OU015750.1:50620693-50631632 GCA_907169655.1 Acomys percivali
TCTCTCTCTCTCTCTCTCTCTCTCTCTCTCTCTCTCTCTCTCTCTCTCTCTCTCTCTCTCTCTCTCTCTCCATCACAGCTATTGTAAGGTAAGAATCCTCCTCTACAATATGTTCCTGTCATGATTCAGTGTGTTATGACAGATCCAAAGCAATGTGACCAGGTAATCATGGGCTGAAAACATGAGCCAAAGACAAACATTTCCTATCTTGTCTAAGGTGTCTATCTTGGGTTGTCACAGAAATGGACAGGGTAACAGAAAACTAACACGAATACCACCTGCCATGATGTTAGCCTAATATTATAGTAACTACAGAAAGATTCCAGTCATTTATACTTGGGTTTCTTAAAGACTTTTTGCTTCTTCCTGTGGATTTTCTCACTTTGGTGCTAAAGCCTAATATTGCAGATCTGAAGACAGCCTTTAGGTCCAGATGCTGACCTTTAAAAGGCAGAAAACGGTCAGAATTCTGGTAATTGTTTTTTTTTCTCCTTCTTTTTCTGTTTTTAAAAGAAAGAAAAGTGTTTTCCTAGTGGGTGCTGTCTGCTAACTCATGCACAGTTCCTCCAGGCTGTATCTCATGATAAACTGTAGTTCATATCTTCGCATTTCTGTGAAGCTTATGGAAAGTTCCAACTAAGGGGTAATAACAACCACAAGTGTCATATTTTATGCTTGAACCTGGGCTGTACTAGTTCACTGAACCAAGCCACTGCCCCCATTACTGTCCAATGCTTGTACTAGTCATAGATTATGCAGTTAAGCACAGGGACCAGCTGTGGCTAATGTGAACTAAGAGGTCCAAGCACAAGGCTTGGAGAACAACACAAGTGAACCACCTCCTGGAAGCCGGTGCTACCATCCACACAGTGTTCTCAGGAGGCTGCTCCGACTGTGTTCTCCTTCTTCGTACTTAAAATGGAATGTCTTGGGAGAAATTAGCTAACTGGCCATCTTTGGTTCCTGCATACCTGTAGGCTAGACAACAACAGAGATTCTTGTCTTATGGCACAGAAGGGAGTTAGTAATTTCCCAAAGGAAGCTGAATGAAAAGATAGAGCAATAAATAAAAAATAATGATGCACCCCTGGTGTGGCCAGGGAAAAACCTACTGTCTTCCCTAAACAGTTTTTGCTATCTGGTATCACAGAGAATAACTCATCTTGAGTGCAGACTCAGTAGAGAGATAGTGTTTGCAAATCTGTTTTTGGCACATTTTCCAAAATGTATTGTGTATGTGCATATATGTACATGTCTATGCCTGTTAAGTGCATGTAGAGATCAGAGGACAATTTACAGGAGTTGGTATTGTCCTTCAACCTTGTAGGACCCTGGGGGTCTGAACTCAGGTCATCCAGCTTGGTGGCAAGTGACTTTGCTAGCTGAGCCATCTTGCTGGCCTGGGAATTTGTCTTTAAAAGGTTCATTAACCAGAGGGAATAAATAGTCAGTGCTAGGATAATGGAGAGATTTTTTTTTCCCCTAAGAAGTGGGATGTCTTAGGCAGAGCTGTTAACTTCTGAAATTACACTCTTGACACAATGCTGTGCTACTCATATTAGGAAAACACGGTAAGAATTACAATGTTCTAACTCTAATTTCTGTGTATTTACTCTTGTGAGCTGAAGGATGTTTTCCGGTCACTGCCCCCAACACTTGTGAGCTGAAGTCCTAACCCCAGGACCTCAGAATGCGGCTATTTTGGAGAGAGGACATTTAACTCAATAAGGTTAAATGAGGCCACAGAGTCACCTAATGACTGGTGTCGTCATCAAAAGAGGGAAAGAGGACACACAGGGACATGCACAGAGGAAGAAGTCATGTGAAGACACAAGACAACGGACCAATGATTCTTTTAAGTCTGGTCCAAGGAGCTGGCCCAGCAGCCCTAGCAGGTGAACGCAGCTATAAACTTGTATGGCAAGTTCTCATTATCACAACTCTCATGCAGAGAGAATAGCAGCTTCTGTATATGTGCACTTAGACTTCAGCATCCCATGGGCCACTGGGGGTGTATTCTTGATACCCCTTCCCCTTGGCATCTGTACTGACAGCTGTGGTGTTAGCTATTTGCTCTGGACCTCATGCCCGAATCAGTGAGCTCTCTTGGTTCGGAGATGCTCTTGTGACTTCTCAACTTCTTTACCATGGGTTGCAGAATTTTCTGGAATTCTGACTCTGGGAGCCAGGCTCCCATTTCTAATCTATACTTTGCTCGCAGTACCACTCTACTCTATCTCTTTATACTGAAAGTTGTTGGTAGAGACCTACTATGGGACTTGCACTGTGTGATGCACACCAATAGCATCCTTGGGCACTAGCATATCCTTCCGGGTGTTTCTGCAGCTGTGGGTGCTTTGAGCCTAGGCTCTAGAGATAGAGAATTGATCAGCAGTTCTGGTGCCTCCTTAACTCACTGCCTTTGCTCCTTTCTGCCCCATTTAACTTCCTAACCAACCAAGCAGAGAATGAGTGTGCTCTCTTAGACTCCCAGTATGAATAAGAACTATCTTATGAAAAAAAAAACACATTAAAATGACCAATATTGATTATCTAAAGGGCAGGATTGTCACCATTGAGAAAAGCCTTTTTTTTTCCCTCTTGTTATTTTCCCTGACAAAAGTTATAGTAATCTTTTATCATCTGTAGAGGACTGGTTCTAAAATGCCCCCATCCTAGCCCCACCATGTTACTAAATGCCTAAGCCCTTTGTATAAAATGATATAGTGTTTGCATATAATCTATGCACATGGCCATATATAATTTAAATAGTCTGCAGATCATGCATATTGCTCAATACAGTGCAAATGATATATAAATAGTTGTTATTCTATATTGTTTAGGGAATGACATATTTGACACAGATGCATTTTTCCATTGAGCATTTTCAATCTAGCTGTGATTGATTTGGAAGCTATAGGATATACAGATATAAAGGGTCAACTATGGGCTGAGAGAATGTCTTGGTAGGTAAAGTGCTTGCTACATAAACATAAGGACCTGATTTGGGGTCCTCAGGACCCACACAAGAGCTGGTTGTGATGGCATTCCTCTGCAACCCCAACACTGAGAAGGAAAAAGCAGAGATAGGATCTTGGGAGCTTACTGATTGGCCAGGATGGCCAACCAGTAAGCTCCAGGTTCAATAAAAGACCCTTTCTCAAAAACTAAGGAGAAGTTTCATGAAGGAAGACACCCAAGGTCAACACATAAACACTGAGAAGTGCACACACACACACACACACACACACACAGAGAGAGAGAGACAGAGACAGAGACAGAGACAGAGAGAGACAGAGAGAGAGAGAGAGAGAGAGAGAGAAAGAGAGAGAGAGACAGAGACAGAGACAGAGACAGAAAGAGATATTATTATGAAAATCAAAAGCTGAATAGTAACTTTTTTCTGTTTATATTTGTGTTTTAAAAACTTTAACTCAAATTTATTGGCAGAATCAACACAGATAATATTATTAATATTTTCTATAAGACCATGTTACTTTTAGTTCTCGTGAGTCACTATGGAGTGATTTCTTCCTACGCAGATCTACTTATACTTGACATAAATGCAGTCCCTGGTGCCTAAACTCAGTAGCAGCCTCTTTGCTTAGAAAGTTTCTTTGAGACACATTTTCTCTTTTCAAAAGCTCAGTGCACCCCACGCTCAGTAAAGGAAGAAAATCAGAAGCCCTCTGAAACACAAGACATTCGTTCCTCTGTTATTTTCACCTGCTGTTCTCAACCGTGCCTGAGAGTTGAAAGAGAAGCCTTCCTCAGACTCAGTGCCACAGCAAGTTCCCCTCAGCACATCCGAAATTGGTTGAAAGAGCGGTGAAAGAGGAGGACATGGTTTGGCAACGTGATCAATTACATTTTGTTTCTATTTTGAGACCTGCATTGCTTCAGATTTTCACTGGAGTGAAAGTAGATTCATTCTCACCATTATGCAGGAGGTCTAAATTAGAACTCTGGTCACCTGAAGATTAGGGCTCCTTTATGGACTTCAAGCTACATTTCTCCCCTGAACCTAAAGCAGATCGATTCAATTTTCGGAGGAAGGGGGTCCAGGAGGTCAGTTACTGAATCTAGCAACAACATCCAATCTCCTTCTCAGATCCATGCTTACTACTGAAAGTCACTTGAGCATTTGTTATTGCTCTCAATTTATCTCAATTGAAAATATCGATCACTCACTAGACAATTAACATGGGGCTGAGCATGTGGAATATTAAGTATCTGAAGATTACGACCTTGTTGAATAAACTTGACTCTTGAATGGAAGATGATATAAGATAAAATAAAAATCGAGGCAAAATAGATAGTAATACCAAGAAAATAAAAACATATCATAGAGACATGAAAATAAAAACACATATCATAGAGAGACATGTACACAGATGCTCATGCCGCACAAAGACTTGTATATGGATACTTGACAATTTTATTTGCAGTAAGCCTGAAAAAACTTGTATTGGGTTTCTGTTCTGTGAAGCACTCTAACTTAAAATTTTATGACTTAAAGCAACACTTATTATCACACATATCTGTGGATCAGACATTTGTGGGCAACTTATCCAGGTGGTTCTGGTTTGGGGTCTTCCATGGAATTGAAACTGAGCTGTCCAGTGGTTGTGGTCATCTGAGATCTAGGAAGAAGTTGAAGGGTCTGCTTCCAATAGGGCGGACTCATTGATGACTGATGGGTCCATTTATTATTATTATGCGCTGTTGTGTAAGAGGTTTCCTGAGGAGGGTGTGGACAAATCAATGTCTACTTTCCTCAGAGAGCAACCAACCACATACCAGAGGCCAACTTGGCAAACAAAAGACTTCATTTGGATCACTTGCAGGAGTGGATGAGGAGACATCTATAGAATCAGGGACAATTCAAAGGCATTTGAATGAGAAAAAAAAAAAAGTCCACCCAGCATAGACATTGACCAGGAAAGCCACTACTCATGCGCTCTCTACGTCCGGAGGGTTGGCTAGTGGAGAGACTCTTCAAGCGGGTTGAGTCTTCTCCCTAGGCAGCTGTTAACTGCTTCTGTAAGGTTGGAGAGAAGCCTTGTGAATCCTGTAAGTTTGGGCTTCCGAGCTGGCGAGGCTTGTTTACTCCTGGAATCCCACAGGTCTTCCTCTCTCCAGGAAGGAGTAATTCATTGTGGAGGAACTTGCTCCAGAACGCTTGGTCTTCTCCACAGGGTTGCTTGAGGTGTTTTGTTTTGTTTTGTTTTGTTTTTGAGACAGAGTTTCTCTGCATAGCCTTGACTGTCCTGGACTCACTTTGTAGACCAGGCTGGCCTCGAACTCACAATGATCCTCCTGCCTTTGCCTCCGGAGTGAGAGTGCTGGGATTAAAGGCCACCACACTCAGCCCAGCTTAAGGTTTTGTACACTATGGTTCTTAACTTCCTTGAGAAGCAATTTACAGAGTGCAGGGAGAAAGCCTGGTCCTTACATGACCTACCTTCAGACACTGCATACCGTCACTGTTGCTTTATTCTAGTCATTACAAACAAGCTGCTGAGCCTGTGGCAAAGGACTTCCATGCATATTAAAACCACCACACAACCTAAATGTCCATCAGCAGGAGAGGATAGATATTATTCACATCTGTGGAGATATTCTATGACTAAAACACACACAGCATCTGATATAGATGAACCTGGGAATAATTGTTAAAGACGTCAGACTAAAAGACCCAAGGTGAAACTTTGTCTTAAGAACTACACAATGAGCTACACTAAGGGAAAGGTGGCCAGTGGTTGTGTGGAACTGTCTTTGGCAAGCAATGCAAGGAAGGAGGGAAGGACTTTTAAGGGGCACAAGGAAACTGTTGGAACTTCTTGGATATATATTCTTTTAGTTGTCTGTCTGTTTGAGAAAGAGTCTTACTATTTCACCCTGGTTGGCCTGGGCCTCACTGTGGAGACCAGGCTGGCTTTGAACTTACAGAGATCAATTGCTTCTCTCTGTGCCCCACATGCTGGTGTTAAAAGAAATGTGTGCCACTATGCCCTGCGCTTGGCTATATTCTTGGTATCGATTACGACACTAATTTTAGAAGTATTTAAAACTCATCAAGTTATATGTCCTTAAAACATGCAGTTTATTGTATGCCAATTATACCTCCCCTCCCAATAAACTTACATGACTTTTGGTATGGGCAAGAGAAATTGCTGTTTCACACACATGCATGTTGTTTCCCCAAACTCTAGTTTTCAGCTCTATCTTTTTAGTTACCAAATATAAGTAACAAGTCTAGAAGTTTTATCCATTGAGAAAGTTTTCATCTCAGAAGACACTTACTAATATACTTTTTTTTAAAGAACAAAAAGCAGTGTTTGGGGAACTCTGGGTTCTCACTCTATTGTCTTTTATGAAATAGTTGAAATAGTGAAGTGTTTATGTCTGACGATATCCACTGTGTCTTGTGAGTTCCATCGCTTCCTCCATGATGTTTGCTTATGCCATGCGATGACGTCAACATTCACCCTACGCTTGATGTGTGCGTTCAAACTTTATGCTTTGGCACAGAAATGACCTTTGTCCTTTTCCTTTGCCCATAAAATTTCTATGTATTTTTCAAGACGCCATTTCCACAAACTGCCTTCCTGGAGAACGTGTATTTAGAAGCAGGATTTGGCTGGCGTTCACATTGGCACACGCACGAGCATTCCTGTAACTCAGTACTTACCGAGACACACTGTTACTTAGTCTGGAGAAAGTAAACAGAACCCAGTATAATATTTGCATAGGATCACAGACTCATGTTATAGCGCGGCTAAAGCCACTTCAGGGTTCACAACAAAACCAGGAACTCCCCATATAAACGTATCAGTATAGGCAACACCAAGAACGTGGTGCTGGCCACAAAAGCGTTCACTCATCTTTTCCAAATCAAAAGGACTGGTGCAGCTTTGTAAACTATAGAGGCAACACTGTTCCACTACCCCCTTCTTAAAACAGCAGCAGCAGCAGCAGCAGCAACAACAACTTACTGATCTCCAATGGAAGAACACTCAGGTTCTGACAGCATCTGATCCACAGAAAATTGTTTCTCTGAACGTTCCCCCAAATTATCTAAATACAAACCCAAACTGCATTACAAACCTCCCCACGCTACCCTCCGAGACTTCCTCTTGTTCATTAGGGGCCCACCGATCCTTGTTGCAGTAAACAATTGGCCCGGCTTTGTTTATATACGGGTATAGTCATGGTGGTGTTCGGCTGGTAGGTATCAAAGCCCTTACATATTTGATGTCTGCAACAGACAATAAAGGTTTTGAGACCTTGAGCTATTTATTCATCATTTATTTTTGCTACTCTCTGTACAAAGCGTGACGCCTGACCAGATAATGAGCACATTTATAGAAAAATTAACAAGTGTGTATTTTATGTTTAAAGAGCGGACAACCAGTAAACGGAAGCTATCGCTTGAATAAAACATGCTATTTCACATCAAAATGCCCCACCATCCGGGCCTGGCTGAGTGTGCCTTTGCATGTGAGGGTGCCCTGCGGCGTTGATGCCACTGCCTCTGGCCAGTTCCCACCATCAGCATAGCTCATGTCTTCATCTTGAAGCGATGATGGCTTGTAATATACCTCCCCTACTTCTCACAGTCCTTTCCATTCCCAGCATGCATAGCGACGTGGCCCACCAGGTGTGAGGATGCTGTTATTTGGACTCTAAATTACTGGAAATAAGTCACAGCAGGAAAGCAGATTAGGATAGTTTAAAGAGCAGACAAAGAGAAGCTATGAAAAACTAGAAAGAAAATTGATTTCTAACTACAGTTGGACTTTATACTTGTTTCAACTTCATGGGCAATACAAGGTACACTATCTAGTATACTTGTTCTCTCTCTGGGGTTTACTCCTATGTGTACATTACCAGGGCCCTTTCAACCTTAATATTGTAGATTGTCTGTCTGTCTTATGCTTTAGTAATAAGTATGTAGCCAAAGTGGAATAAAGGTGGTGGTTTTATTTATGGCTCTTACCTCGTTTTAGTCCTGTGTAGCACAACAGGTAGGAACATGGGTTTTTGAATTAGAGAGACATGGAATGGAATACAGAATCACCCGCTTTGGAATAACATGAATATCAAGTCACTTAAGGTTTCTGAAGCTCAGCTATATGTCATCCGTGAAGTCATATCAGTCATAACTGTTCCAGAAGAGTTGTAATCATGGGAGAAGCTTGCATATGGAAGCCTTTCTTGGCAGATAAAATATTCAGAAATTATATCTGTTATGGATGCAATTGGCCCATTACTTTTTATTAGCATTTATAAGCAACAAAAGGTAGAATGGTATAGTATTATATAGTATAATATTAATCTTATCTATTATTATATTGTGTTGTTTATATATTGTAGATAATAGCTAAGATATAATGGCTTACATTCTAGGGTTTAGTGAAAACTCACTAATTAGGCAATAAGCACTTTATGAAACTGGCATGTGTATGTTGTATCTTTGTCCGAAGGAAACTTCTAACACAGGAAAATACAGTAAGCTCTTTCTAATGCCTATCACAGGTGGAGTTTTAGCAATTGGACTGGATGGCTTTCAAGGTTCCCTGTTGTCAGACAGTGAACAGTGAATTTGATAAACAGCAGGACAGAATAAACCAAGTGGGAAAAGAGGCAGACATTACGCTGGCCTTTGGGAGGGTTGGGGACTATTACCATAGCCAGCAGACGATGATGAGCGGAAGTTCTGCCAACGTCGATGCTCCTAGGTAATTGGTTGTTGCAAGGAGCAGTTGGCAAGTGGAAAACAAGAATGAATGGAGCAGAGCAAGTGTTTGTGACATGTGAAGAAGCAAAATACTATTGTTTTTAACCTAGCAGTAATGAGTTGTTTTAGGTGCCAGTGACTATGTTCGCTTGCTTAGTCCCAACATCCCAATCGGATGCATATCAGGTAACTACTAGATTGTTAAGCTGATTGAGAACCACTGAGGACATGAGTGAAGCACCAGGCTGAACATGTTGGTAAGGACATTTTCAAAGAAGACTAAGGGTTGGCAGCACTCATCCGTGCTGTGAGTGGCACAATCCCACATGCTGGGGGCCTGGAAGGAGTAAAGTCAGGAAGCGAGAAAGCCAGCAAATCCAGAAGTTTCTCCCTCTCCTCCCATCTCTCCTCTCCTCACCACTTCCTGTCTCTAGGAGGCTGTCCTCTCTGCTCCAGCATGCCCTCCTCACCACTTGAAACCCAGGCGATGCAGCAACAAAACTAACCTTTCCTTCCTCGAGTTTGTGTCAGGCGTTTTGTCAGAGTGACGAAAAGGCTGCGGTGCTACGCTGTTACCACCCACAATCTACCCATGAGGAAACGAAGCTGAAGTGGGCCTCTGCCTCATCCGGTGGAAACTGATGTCAGCGGCATGGCCAGTTTCTTTTGGTTGTTGTTATTTTGATGCGTTTTTTAGTCTCTGACATTGTGTTGTTGATTTCTGGACAGCCAGTGTTGATCACTTTCGCATCCTTTCCTCTTTGTGCTTATTTTCCCCTAGATTTGTGAACATATGGAATGAGTAATGATAATTACTTTAATGTTTGTTTGCAAGCTCTACATCTGTTTCTATTTTGATTGATAGTTTTACTTATTAAGGGCCTTATTTTCCTTTTTGCTTGAATGCTTATTAATTTTTGGTTATGTGCCAGACATTGAGATTGCTTTGTTGACTTACTGATAGTATCTCATGTAGCTCAGGCTGTTCTCAAACTTCTAATCCTCCTGCATCCACCCAGCAAGTGCTAGGATTGGAGGTCTGTACCAACATGCCTGTTTTACCTGGTACTTGGGATCAAAACAGGACCTCGTGTGTGCAGAGCAAGCATCCTACCAAATGAGCTACATCCTCATCCCTTATTCGTGTCTTTGTTGGTTTGTTTTGTTGTTGTTTTGTCCTTTGAGACTATATAGCCTTATATTCTATATAGCCTCATACTATGTAGCCTTAACTGGCCTGCCTGCCACTGCCTCTACGGTGCTACGATTAAAGACATGTACCACCATGATTAGCCTATTCATGTTCTTAAAAACAGTTTTAGCTTTAGTCTAGGACATATTTAAATTACTTTCAACAGTTTGATCTCTTGGGAGACACTGTGTGTGAATGTTGTTGTTGTTGTTGAAGATGATGATGATGATGATGTGGTGGTGGTAGTAGTGGTTGAACTGAACTGAGGATCTCATTTGTGACTAAAAATCTACTCTACCATGGAACAATACTCTCAGCACTTAGACTTGTGGTAGAACTCTGTCTTTCAGGCTTTATGTGGCCGCTGTGTCAAACTTAGAGGAACAATGACTCCCTGCAGAAGACCCTCACAAGACCTCTAAAAAGTGGAGCCTCTTAACTTTGAGGAGGTCACAAGACCTCTAGCAGTGTTCACCCATCCCCACGGAATTCTTCCCCAGCTGCACACGGTCTTGAGGGGCTACTAGAATATAGAGCATGTGGAAGCTCTACTGGAGTTGGGGCTCCATGGAGGCACCATCTGTGAGTTGTCAGCCATGGTACGGTGGCTAAGGCAACTGCCTGAGGGTCACCCATGGTCCTAGAAGGAAGCCTACATGGTGGCAATAGGCTATTTGTTCACCAAGGTGGCCTTGGAGGGGATCATTTCTTTGGTCTGTCAGTGTCCTATCTAGGGTGGTTAGGGGTGTCTATGCTTCTTCTTAGGAAAAGCCAGGCAACACTTGCTTCTGTGCTCATATTAGCCAGCACAAGATTAGCTTTTATTCTATGCCTGATTTACCCACTAGTGAGTCAATGCTAGGATAATACAGTTGATTAAACTGTGCCTGGTGTGTTTAAGGATACACATGAGTGACTTGAAGCCCCTATATTACACCATTTTTTTTTCTCCTGTGGGGGAAACAAAACAGAACAGAGCACAGCTGCCTTGCACATGCCCCAGC
>OU015750.1:50636632-50651632 GCA_907169655.1 Acomys percivali
GGCTTCTCTTCCTCCTCTGCTCGTTCCACTTCCTTGGCGGGGGGCTCTTTTGTGGTACTATTAGCCACAAGAGCCAAGCTCTTGGTCACAGAGATGGGCATCTCACACAAACAAAGGTGAGGTCAAGTAGGCAGGGAACTAAGTTTGAGACAAGCATGGGAAACTGCAGTGATGTTTTGGTACCTAAGCCTCCCTACAGCCAGAGCGCCCTTTTGTGCCTCAAGCTCCTTGAAGCTGCAGTACGCCTGTTCCCACTACATCAGCAACCCAGGCACCAGGACACACGGTTGTCCCACATGTGCACCCCCAAAGAACCAACATCCCCCAAAGACACTCACTTTGTTTTGATCTCATTTGCATTGTGGCTTTAACTCCTCTTGTGAGCTTTTAAAAAAGGATCATAGAAAGAAGTGCTCTAACAGGGAGATCTGTCCCACCACAGTTTGGGAGGAAAAGATGTCACCATATACCACCTATCTCATGAAGATCCTAAGAGCATGTTTAAACTCTACAGTGCAGAGCCCATTGGGCTGCTCCCACACTTTGGGGTCAGCCTGCTCCAGTCTCTCTGGAGTGTAGCATCAATTTACTTTCTTCCTTTGAATGGACTTCTGCCTAAACTATGTCTTTTGGCTGAGTTATTTCCTCCAACCAAGGAGAAAGGCCCTCCTAGCAACATGAGCCAGCAAGGGGTACCCAGGGTAAATGAATCTGGGGAAAGTACAGCCTTTTCTGTAAATATCATAGCAGGCTGCTGTGGATGCAATTTTGGAACCGGCAGTGGATTTGTTATCTTCAAATGGAGAAGATCTGTTAGCCTGTGGCAACGACGTCAAGCTGAAATGAAGAACTAGAATGTGTTAAAAAAAAAAATAATAATGTTTTAGTTCTGGGATCCAATTGTCTTTGTCTCCATTTCCTATGGAACTGTGAGAGAAAAGTGAATATTTCTTTCAAATTACACAAGACTGAAATTGGTTTCTACTTCTTATCAGTTAATACGTCTCAACAATGTTGTTTTATGAGGTTGTATTTGGGGTTTTGCTAAGAATATCTTGTCCCCTAAATTGTCTAGTTTATGTTACTAGAATTTAATACCATAGGGAGAAATTTATAAAGAAACCATGGTCGGGAGCACTGAGATGGCCAACTGTGCTGTTTTGACCTCTGGTGAGGGCGTTCTTGCTGTGTCACAGTGTGACAGAGGGCATGCACACCAAGGCTGCAAGTGTGCTAGCGCAGGGCTATCTAACCCTTATGAAGCGACATGATGTTGGTCGCAGGCTGCAGCCCTCACAGGCTCCCCTAGTCCTCATCAATTCCCAAGTGCCCTACCTGTGAGTTGAGATATGAATTAGGGGATTAAGTTTATAATACATAAACTTCTGGGAGACATGGTCATACCATAATTCAAAAAAAAAAAAAAAAAAAAACGTTTTAGGACAAAATCAGAACCTAAGACTGACTTTTATGAAAAGCAAATGTAGCTCATTTAGTAAGTAATTGCTTTTATAAGAAGGAAAATTAAGGTCCTGGAGAATGGTGACAAGCTATAGGTGCCCCAGAGGCCAGCTCTTCTTGTTCTTCACCCTGCCCTCTGTGGTGACAGTACCAACCACTCACAGGTTCTTCCTGTGTGCCAAGATAGAAACTCATTTCCCAGTTTAAACCAAGCATGATCCTGGACCTACTACCCCTGGACCAACTGACAGCTAGGGAGAGAGGCAGGCGGTGAGCCCTGCCCCAGCTACTGGACACTTATCACGTACGGTTTTGTATGCAGTAAGAAAAGAGCTGGAACCCAAACTGATATAGAAGGCCATGCATGAAAACGTAACAAGAACAACACAGAAGGCTTTTGTAACCACCTCTCCCCTACCTCCACACCTCCACCCACCCCTCAAAAGAAACAGTCTACCCAGGAAGGCATTGAGGAAAATTCTCATAAACTGTGATAGGGATGCCGAAGTGTAGCTCTTCACACTTGGTAGCTTCTGGCGGGGGCAGGGGTGGGGTGGGCAAGGACTCAGTTCTCTTTAAGGGGCTGGCCGCTGCTTTGGCTATGCTCCAGCCTAGGAAGTGATCACAAGTTCTCTCTTAGAGAACTTACACATTCCCGTGAAGTTTAAAGTTAGGCAAAAAGTACTTAGTGCTGAGAGAAGACGCTCAGAACGCCACCTTTGCTTGGGCATGGTTTAAATCATACACCAAATGCAGAAAATGCTCTTATTGATGCTCATCTCTTCTATAATATGCTTATATAAGCTCTTCTCATCGACTACAGACAGTAAATGTGTAATTATATTTGCTAATCTATGCAAGTACCATGCATGTGAGTGATGACAAGCTAGGGGAATTGTGAACTAAATCACAATTTATTTGTAATAGAGAAAGGAAATATATTCATTAAATGAAAGGGCTGGCTAGTCTCAGAGCTCTTGAAATAGAGTTCTAATTAATTTATAGATTTTAAAGGCCACTCTGACTCGGCCTCATAATTTGAGTAATAAAACTCTTCTAATGGTTTTACAGCAGATTTATAAAATAAATGAGCAAACTTAATCAAACCACAGTGCTCGGTCAATACAAACGTTTCTGTTGTCAGCAGTTTACTCTATCAATTTGGAGATTTAACCATGACTTTGGGTGGCTACGAGCCTCCTGCTCCTGGAAATGATTAGCTAGGTCTTCATAAATGCATTCTTTATAATACATTCATAAAGCATGCTCTTAGCAATCAGCTGAAGTTTAAAAGTCCCTCTTTTCTTCCTACCTTCCTTCCTTCTTTCTTTCCTCCCCTTTTCCCTTCCTTCCTTTCTTCCTTCCTTCCCCTCCCTTTCTAGATCTTATTTTCAAAAGCAGTTTCAAGCCCACTGCAAAGTTGAACAGAAGACAGGGAGGTTTTCCATATAGCTTTTGCTCC
The DNA here is from genome assembly GCA_907169655.1 of Acomys percivali. Taxonomy (NCBI): domain Eukaryota; kingdom Metazoa; phylum Chordata; class Mammalia; order Rodentia; family Muridae; genus Acomys; species Acomys percivali. Next base: position 50,639,556 of record OU015750.1, read on the forward strand.
CACGTATGTTCAGCCTCCTTATGGTCAGCATTGCGCACTGCAGCGATGCATGAATTACAACCGATGGACCTCCCTACATGTGGCAATTATGGTGCATACTCTAGGGTTTGCCCGTTTATGGCAAGTGTCCACTGTTATAATACAGAAAGAGTGGTTATATCACTCTGGAAACCCTTCCTTCTCCCCCTTTTGATAAAAATGAACAATTTTCCGGAAGCTCTATAGAGATATTTAAACAATTAAAGTAAGCAATGCTGATTAAACATAAAGGAGTTGATGGTTTTGCCATTCAGCATAACGTTAGCCAATTATATCTGATGAGTTTACAGAAATGCCCAATTATTTGGCAAGGTTTAAGTATCTGTGCCTTTACCTTGCAAGAATTTATAAGGCAGGCAAGGTCACTGGCTTATAATTAAGTGACTATAAAGCTAAAACCTGGAGAGATAACTTAGTTGTAGTTTGTAGTTGCTTCCTTAAAGAAATAGACCAGACCATTCAAGGTGACTATGACGTCTCTTTGAAAGAGAGGCAACAAGGGAACCATCTGACCCTTGCTCCCTGCCTGCACCCACATGCAACTGGATTCTTTTCCAGGCAGAGATAATGGATCTTCAAGAATCTGCTGGGAGTGACAAGTTGTCCAAGTAAAATGCACACCTACACAGAAATACATGGCTGTCACAAGTTCTGGAGTAGCACATGCTCCCCATGCACCTATGGAGCCCAGAATCTTTGTATCAAAGCCAGCCTATTTTTTTTAAAGCAAAGGAATGTACACACACACACACACACACGTGTGTGTGTATATATATATATATATATATATGTATACAAACACACACATATTTATATTCGGGGGCGGGGTTTCGAGACAGGGTTTCACTCTGTTATCTTGGCTGTCCTGGACTCACTTTGTAGACCAGGCTGGCCTCAAACTCACAGCAATCCACCTGCCTCTGCCTCCTGAGTGCTGGGATTAAAGGCGTTGAGAGATGGATCAGCCATTAAAGGCTAGGCTCACAACCAAAAATATAAAGAATATATATTTTCTTAGAACACTGTATTGAAATGAACACCTCCAGTAGCCAGGTGTGGTGGTGCACGCTTTTAATCCCAGCTCTCAGGAGGCAGAGGCAGGCGGATCTCTGTGAGTTCGAGGCCAGCCTGGTCTACAATCAAGTCTAGGACAGCCAGGGCTACACAGAGAAACCTTGTCTCAAAAAAAAAAAAAAAAAAAAAAAAAACAGAAAAAAAAAAAAAAAACAAAAAACAAAAAAGAAATGAACACCTACAATTGGCCAAAGAGAACACAAAGTATAGTGTTCAGAAACATATGTAAAAACTTATACTTTTCATTCAAAAAGTGACTGACTTGTATTAACTTGAGTCCAAAATTGGGGTGAGAGGGTGGGGGTGGGGAAGGGGAAACCTGGGAAAGTGGCTGCGTCATCTCATCCGCCAGGGGGCGCTAGTGTGGTTCTTGGAGCCCTGAAGCTCCCGACTGCCAGTGCAGGGGGGTTGAGACAAGGTGCTCATTGCTGTTGCAAACTCTCGCACTGCTGGAGTAGATTGAATAAGCATTTTAGAGTCACACATAGATCAAAGGCACAAATAGTCCCCAGTCTCAATGGTGGTGAAAAATGACATGACTTCATACTGGAAGGCAAACAGTCATGTTTTCAGACAGTACTCAGAGTACTGATCTTGCTTGCTCCCTGGAAGTCCCTTCTATCTTAGCCTGAGATGGGGTAGCCGTATTTGAGAGGAACCCAGCCAAGCAGCGTGTGAAGGAGTGAAGGAGAATGTCACAGCAGATAGGAGAATGGCTGACCCTAAAAAGAACTAAGAAGATTTAGTAATGGACTGAGTGGAGGTGGCTCAGGCTAGGAGTGAGGGTCAGTTTTCTGTTAATCTACATCGCATTTCAGGCCAGGCAGGAAGAGAAAGGGCATGGACGGGGTTTCCCAATGTGCAGATATGGAGTATTTCTCACTTCCATCTGCAGGGTGCAGTGGGTGTGACGTCAGAGTGCATTTACGTCTCATCGCAGAAGCCTCAGCACGACGTTTAAGCCTCTCTGAATCGCCCTGTGCTCTGGTGCCCACGTTCCATGGGTGTTTTCATCTCTACCCTCTTCATTCATTTAGCAACAAGTTGTAGACTGCTGATTGTGGAAGGACAAAAATCTCTGCGTGGCTTAAATAAGAGGAGCACTGTATCGTGGTTAGAGGAAAAAGAAACCTACCAGGGCTGGCTGCATGTGGGGGCGTCAGAGAACCATTAAAATGTGGCCCTTTTGCTCAAAAAGCCCAAAAAATACCAATAAAAGAACAAATGTATCCATGTTTCTTTAAATGTATATAAATAACAAATGTGTGATTTTTTTTTTAAAATAATAAAAGCTTTTGTTCACTTCTCCTTGTACACACATATTACCTGTACTCTTTATTTTGGGTTTATTAATGAGTTAGAAAGGCATGAGAGGGAAGGGAAATATGAATTATCCCATCAATCTCTCTCTTTTGTGCCACAAGATTTATTGTAATTTTTAGCTAATATAGAGCAGTAATAGGAAAAAAAAAAAGCGGTATGATGGGATTCTTTGGCTATCTGGGTTTCTCAGCACAGCAATGTTTTTCTTGCCCTAAACAATCTGGCTCAAATACAAAGAGCAGACTATTGTTGTTGCCGGTAACTCTGAGATGAATGGGTACAAAATGAGCACAGAGTTCTCATGGGCCCAGGACACCTGGGACTCCAGCGACACACAAAGGCAGTTCCGGTTATAGTGTGAGAGCTGTGGAGCACTGCCACTTAGAACTGAAGTTCTCTGAGGGAGCCGCAGCTCTGTTAAAGTTCCTGTTGATGGTTCGAGCTCAACTGAGTAGGAGAAACATCAACTGCTCAAAAGTTGCCACTGTGGAGAAAGAGGGTGTTTTAGGATAAAAGGTCAAATTATCCTGGGCAGCCTCCATCCCTTTAGTGCCCATTTACTTTTGTCTCTGTGTCTGACCTGACATCCCAGTGGCTGTTATATGGTAGGTAAGACTTGTGAAATGTGTGGCTAAGACTGGCCACCTTTTGACTCCATTGACCCTAAGGTAAAGAACACTAAAACATCTGAATCCTGGAGAAAATAGTTAAGTGCCTCGCTAATCATCTATTTTCCTCATGTGCTTGCCAAAGTGCTAAATGTACTTGATAGACCATGCCCATTATTGCTATAAAAGTTTCTCTTCACTCCTACATGGCAGAACATGCCATCCAAGGTCACTTGAATCTGCTATTGTCACATGATGGTCATCTACATTTAGCTAGATTTCTTATGTCTTTCAAGAAAAAAAAAAAAAAAACCACAGTTTTACACCAACAATTATCCTTAAGAAAGCACAAGGCACGAATGCCACGAATGCATTCTTCACTGTGACACTGAACTTCACTTACAAGATACAAATGCAAAGGTAAAACTATTAAGAATGAAAAGTTGGCAAGCCTAGAGCGCTTAAGCAAGAGCAGGGTAATGCTGAAAGCAGTGTTTGTATGACCCACCCAGGTTGAGGACTATAGTCCAAAAGTAACTCACTCTCATAGCTGGCCTGCAGCTGGACTTTAGCATGGGCATGGGGGTGAAAAGGCCAGTGGAACAGATTGTCTGGGATCTTGACAATAATCCTTTTAGGAATGCCTCATCTCTCCCAGAAACCCCCATCCAGAATGCCAGAATGGTGAAGACCACCTTTGTCTCACTTAGACACACCATGACTTGATGCTCTTCACATGTCCGGTGCAAACATGGAGCATTGTTGAATGTCATATAAATACAGCCCGAGGCCAGGACAAGCACCTCTGCTATGACCGTTGACTCTGTCCATTGAGCCCTCCTACCTTCGCTCTGAACTCACCATGCCTGGTAAATCAGCACTGCAGACTCAAACTGTCCACCCCTGAGTTCTGTGCTCTGCTTACAATACTCTCCTCGTCTGGAGTCCATAATGGTGAGTGGCCATCCTATCCCACCCCGTGCCTTTGTGTCAGGTACCATCAATTGATCAAGTGTATGGAGACCAGCATTTAGCTGTGTCTTAAGCCCAGGCTCCCTATGCACTCCCACTGCCCAGCAGTGATGCAGTGTCCCATTAGTTTTCCTATGCACAGTGGTCTGACTTCTTTCCTGACTCCAAAAACATTCTTTCTTCAAGAATCACCTAGGCTGTGCTGCGCTGATATGTAATCTTGGAGAAACATATATATGTATACATATATGTACACACACATATATGTAAGTTTTAAAAGTCAGAAGTAATCAATATTAAAACAAGTATCGTTCCTTAAGTTTGCTAAATTTTAACTTACTTTTTTTTTTTAACAATTTAATTTTATTTTGTGTGAATTGGTGTTTTGTCTGCATGTATGTCTGTGTGAGGGTGTTGGATCCCCTGAAACTGGTGTTACAGACAGTTGTATGAGTTGCCACCTGGGCGTTGAACCTGGCAATTGAACCTGGGTCCTCTGGGAGAGTAGCTAGTCCTTTGAACTGCTGGGCTATCTCTCCAGCCTGCCTTAACTTACCCATTTTGATTCATGTTTTTTAAAGGAAATAAACCACACACATGTATATACTGAGAGGCACCTGCATGCTCCTTCTTGTTTTATTCCATTTCCCTTAAACGCAGAGAAGCATTTGGTGTTTATCCTTACTGTTCTGGCTTTTATGTTGACTGTCCATGGATTTAAAATTTTTTTTTTCTTTTATTAGTTTATTCTTGTTACATCTCAATGGTTAACCCATCCCTTGTATCCTCCCATTCTTCCCTCCCTCCCATTTTCCCCTTATTCCTCTCCCCTATGACTGTTCCTGAGGGGGATTTCCTCCCCCTGTATATGCTCATAGGGTATCAAGTCTCTTCTCGGTGACCTGCTATCCTTCCTCTGAGTGCCACCAGGTCTCCCCCTCCAGGGGACATGGTCAAATGTGAGGCACCAGAGTACGTGAGAAAGTCATATCCCACTCTCCACTCAAGTGTGGAGACTGTTCTGACCATTGGGTAGATCTGGGTAGGGGTTTAAAGTTTACCGCCTGTATTGTCCTTGGCTGGTGCCTTAGTTTGAGTGGGACCCCTTGGCCAAAATCTGCCTATCATAATGTTCTACTTGTAGGTTTCTAGGACCCACTGGATCCTTCTACTTTGCTATTCTCCCATGATTCTCTCATCTAGAGTCCCAATAGAGTGACCTCCCCTCTGTCCCAGTTTCCTGGTAAGTGAAGGCTTTCGTGGGACATGCCCCTTGGGCTAGTATGCAGATATAAGTGAGTATATACCACTTGAGTCTTTCTGCTTCTGGGTTAACTCACTCATTATGATCATTTCTAGCTCAATCCATTTATCCACAAATTTTGGGAATTCCTTGTTTTTAATAGCTGAGTAGTATTCCATAGTATATGTACCACAGTTTCTTTATCCATTCTTCTACTGAGGGACACTTAGGCTGTTTCCATGATCTGGCTATTATGAATAAGGCTGCTATGAACATGGTTGAGCAAATGTTCTTGTTGTGTGCTGGAGCATCTTCTGGGTATATTCCAAGAAGTGGAATAGCTGGGTCTTGAGGAAGCCCTATTCCTAGTTTTCTGACATAGCACCAGATAGATTTCCAAAGTGGCTGTACTAGCCTGGAACATATTGGCACAGGAGAAAACTTCCTGAACAGAACACCAACAGCCCAGGCCTTAATGTCAACAATTAATAAATGGGACCTCATGAGGCTGAGAAGCTTCTGTAAGGCTGGAGACACTGTCAAGAGAACAAAGCGACAGCCTACAGACTGGGAAAAGATCTTCACCAACCCTACATCTGACAAAGGTCTAATATCCAAAATATATAAAGAACTTAAGAAATTAAACACCTCTAAACCAAATAGCCCAATTGAGAAATGGGGCTTGGAACTAAACAGAATTCTCAACAGAGGAATATCAAATGGCTGAGAAACACTTAAAGAAATGCTCAACCTCCTTAGTCATCAGGGAAATGCAAATCAAAACAACTCTGAGATTCCATCTATCACCTATCAGAATGGCTAAGATCAAAAATTCAAGTGACACCACATGCTGGCGAGGATGTGGGGAGAGAGGAACACTCCTTCATTGCTGTCTATGGATTTTTATCTGTGATTTATAACTATTTTTTTACATTTAAAAATTTCCCCACAAACAGCATCACATTTTGCTATAGTTTCGACCCAAAATGTCCTCCAAAGATTGTATGTTAAAAAGCCAGTACCCAGAGTTGACAGCCAAAGTCTGCCAAGATAGGGAAAGCAAGTCCTCAATAGTTCCTGCCTCACAAATATGTCAGTCAGATATACTGGGCCAGAAGGCTGAAGAAGATGCTCCAACGTTTTAGAGAGTTATGGGTGACTCTCCAGGCAACAAACTGTCTGTCATTTTTTTTTTTTTAATTTGGAAGCTGCTAACCTGCACTTCATATTTACTCAGGTAATTAATTTTACTCCTTCTCAAGTCTCTGATGGGTTTGAAGACCAAACAGTTTAGTTTCACAATTCAGCTTAGTTGTTTAGGGTTAAGATGTTTTTAGATCTAGGTAGATGTTTTAAGTTGGTAGAGATGAAATATGATAAATATTGAGTTACATTCATAATTTTAGACTCACTAAGATAGGAAAATGTTTTCTTCAAGATTGCCAAATACAAACAGCCAAAACACTATGAATGTAACATGATTGTTCTGTGGCTCTTCTTGCTTATGTAGTTTATTTTATGTGTGTGTAATAATATTAACTTATATGTTAAAAAGAAATTAAAAAAAAAGAACTGGAATAAAAGATATATTGTATGACAGAAGAATCTATTTCAATAAAATTTTTTTTAGAAAGAAAAATTAAAAACCCAACCCAGTGCCCAGCTCAATGCTGTTCAGAGGTCCTGGAACCTTTAACTGGTGGGATCTACCAGGGAGTCGTCTGATTCTTGGAGACACGCCCTAGAAGGGGCCAGTGGGACCCCACCTCCCCTCCCCCATTTCTGCGTCCCTTCCTGGCTAAGGGTCAGCAGGCACGATTTCTCCTGTGGACTCTGCGCATTCCCTGTCATTGTCCTGCTTCCTTATCACAGCCCACAGGCAATGAAGGCGCCTGACTGTGGACTCTAAAAATGCGCGCCAAATCAAACTTTGCTCTCCTAAAATTGATTATCTTAGGTGTTTCGCTACCGTGGTGCATAGCTGACTAATACAAATGGTATCTGTCCTGCTTCATTTGTATCAGTTTGTAGCCGGTGACTGGATTAACTGTAGTATGGATCTACGTTTTCCCAAGTTTTTTTGCTTGGTTCTGTTGCCTAATATGGATTCTGGAACTGGCTCTGCCCTCCAGGTGCCGATCAACATTAATGAATTGGACAAATCTTCTATATGAGAAAATCCAATATATATGTGTGTGTACATTGTATCTGGTAGGAAGAACTTGGTGGTAAGTTTTCTCCCAACAATTGGAGGAGTGAGGCTGGGGCTTCTCTTTCCCACAATATCCTATGAATGAGCTCTGGCTAAAAGGTGGCATGCCTCAGGTAGCCTCCAGGGGGAGCCAGAAGGTCGTGGGGGTTGTTTGGCTCTTACTTGAAGCCCTTGAAGCAGCAGATTGGGAAACAAACTTTTCCTGCGATCTGTTTTCCGTCTCATTATTTCTCATTACAGCATGGGCTTCTTACGTGAAGGATTCGAGTACAGAAACTGTTCAGAAGTTCCTGTTTATTTATTTTTAATTAAATTATTTATTTTTAATTTATTCACTTTATATCGGGATTGTAGCCCCTCTCTCATCTCCCCTGGGTCTCCCCCGCCTCCACCCTTCCCTAGTCCTCAGAAAGGGGGAGCCCTCCTCCCCTATCATCTAACCTCAGCCTATCAAGTCTCATCTTGATTGCCTGCATCTTCTTCCTCTGTGGCCTGGTAAGGCCAACCCGCCATGGGGAAGTGGTCAATGAGCTGGCCACAGAGTCCATGTCAGAGGTAGACCCTACTCCCCATATTATGGGACTCACAAGGAGACTGATCTTCCTATCTACTACATCTGAGCAGAGGGTCTAGGTCCTCACCATGCATGGTCCTTCGTTGGTGCATCAGTCTTTGCAGGCCCCCCCAGTCCCAGATTTGTTGGCTATGTTGGTCTCCTTGTAGAGCTTCTGTCCCCTCCAAGTCCTACTGTCCCCCAACTCTTTCATAAGACTCCCTGTGTTCTGCCCTAAAGTTTGGCTGTGAGTGTCAGCATCTTTGGTCCCCTGCTAGGTGGAGTCTTTCAGAGGACCTCTATGGTAGGCTCCTGTCCTGTTCTCTCTCTTCAGTCTCTGCCAGTTTCTGTTCTATTTGCTCTTCTGAATGAGAATCAAGCATCCTCCCTAGAGGCCTACTTGTTATTTAGCTTCTTTAAGTCTGTGGATTGTAGTATGGCTATCCTGTATTATAAGGCTAAAATCCACTTATAAGTAAGTATATACCATGTGTGTCTTTCTAGGTCTGAGTTACCTCACTATGGATGATTTTTTTTTCTAGTTCCATTCATTTGCTTGCAAATTTAAAGATTTCCTTGTTTTTAATAGCTGAGTAGTATTCCACTGTATAAATGTATCACAATTTCTTGATCCATTCTTCAGTTGAGGGACATCTAGGTTGTTTCCAGATTCTGGCTAGTACGAATAAGGTTGCTATGAACATAGTTGAGCAAATGTCCTTGTTGTATGGTGGAGCATCTTTTGGGTATAGTCCCAAGAGTACTATAGCTAGGTGTTGAGGTAAGACAATCCTGTACAATAAAAGATCTTCTGGAGGTATCTCCATCCCTAAGCTCAAGCCATTCTATAGGGCAACAGTAATAAAAACTGCATGGTACTGGCATAGAAAGCAGATAGGCGGATCAATGGAATTGAATCAAAGACTCAGAAATAAACCCACACACCTATGGACACTTGATTTTTGATGAAGAAGTCAAAACCATACAACGGAAAAAAAGGCAGCATCGTCAACAAATGGTGCTGTTCTAACTGAATGGCTACATGTAGAAAAATGCAAATAGATCCATATTTATCACCCGATACAAAACTAAAGTCCAAGTGGATTAAAGACCTCAACATAAAACCAGACATACTAAATCTGTTAGAAGAAAGAGTGGGGAATACCCTTGAACTCATTGGCATAGGAGACAATTTCCTGAACAAAACACTAACAGCTCAGGTGCTAAGGTCAATGGTTAATAAATAAGACCTCATGAAACTGAAAAGCATCTGTAAGGCAAAGGGCACTGTCAACAGAACAAAACAACAGCCTAGAGACTGGGACAAGATCTTCACCAACCCGACCTCATGAAACTGAAAAGCATCTGTAAGACAAAGGGCACTGTCAACAGAACAAAACAACAGCCTAGAGACTGGGACAAGATCTTCACCAACCCTACATCTGACAGAGGGCTAATATCCAATATATATAAAGAACTCAAGAAATTAAACACCACCAAACCATATAATCCAATTTAAAAATGGAGTACAAAGCTAAACAGAGAATTTTCAACAGAAGAATATTGAATGGCCAAGAAACACTTAAAGAAATGCTCAATGTCCTCAGTCATCAGGGAAATGAAAATCAAAACAACCCTGCAATTCCACCTTACACCCATCAGAATGGCTAAGATCAAAAACTCAAGTGACAGCACATACTGCTGAGGATGTGGAGAAAGGGGAACACTCCTCCATTACTGGTGGGAGTGCAAACTTGTTCCTATTACATTCTATTGAGTGGCCTGAGCAACAGTGAGCAAAATGTTAACTCTTTCATATCTTATACATTTGATTTGACCTTCAGTAGAATGGTCTGAAAACTAGAGGGCTCTAGGATCACAGGAAGGTTAGATAATTTTTCCATCAAAGAGCTAGGAGGGGAGATGGATATTTTATGATAGGACTGGGTTAGAAACTCTTTATGTGGTGGCTTGTAAATTATGCATCACTTTGCGTTACTGAAAAGTAACCTGTCATGACCACATAGCTAATAAGTACCAGAAACATAAATAAAACCCAAGCACATTTCTAAACTGCTGTTCCCGAAAGTGTCCATCATGCATTGCACATAATTGTGGTTATTTTTGTGACGTTCCCTTTAATGACTAAAAAGAGAAATGCTCTTTGCATAGAGTAAGTAGATGACCTTGGTGACCTCAGATACATCACAGAGTTTGAGACACTCTAAAAGCGACCCAGTTGAAATCAGGCGCTGATTCTGGCTGGTACTTGTTTTAACATGAATGCTCTGCCAGCCATGCACATATGAGGGCTCCAGCTCATCCTAGCCATAGAAACAGGCTTGGCATAGTCTTGTTTATCAGAGTGAGAGTATTGAAATTCAAGCCTCAGAAAAAAAAATGAGGACTTTTATCTTTCAAATTCTTTGTGCCAGGAGTTGAATACAGCAGGACAGTTCAAGCCAGAAGGCAATTATCACACTGTTTATGGGGTTCTGCTCAAACACCACTCCCACCCCCCCACTCATTTTGCTTGCTGACAAAAAAAGGCATTTAAAATATATTAAAAATACAAAACCTGCCCTATAATAACCCTCAATGGCTCGTCATGTGATAAAAATGCCCAGGGGCACATTTTATCTAAGGGTTCCACAGTGCTTTATATACTCATTAAGTCACAATCCATCTGTTTCGCTGTATTTTATTGCTGAGAAATGGAAGCACCATGGAAGTCACACAACGTTGGTGCAGTGGCTTGATGGGGGAGTTCTTCTGACTCTGAGCATCCAGGCTGTTCATTCTGACTTAATATGCACTCATTAGATAATGGAACATACTGGCTAACATCATGAAGAATTTATTAAGTTCTAGACTCTACATAAATTCTCAGGAAGATAAATACTTGCTCACTGTACATCCTTCTCAAATTTGGGTCATTAAAGCTATTAAAAATCATATGGAAACATGGAGGACCAATGATAGCTAATTTAGTAATATGCCCAGAGTTCACAGTAAGTTGGTGAAGCCAGGATGAGGTCTAAGAAAAGCCTGTGTTTTTACTTAGTGTGGCACCTACCCCAGTGCGCAACAGACGGCCTTAAAATAAAAAAAAACATCGGAGATTCATGAATACAGGGAAAACAGCTATTTTGCTCCAATATGTCTGAAGTAATGAAATCCTTGGTTGCAAACAGAAACTGACTCAGGATAAGATTAGGGAAAATGGGGACTTAGGGTGGGATGGAACACAGGCACTTGGAGAATCCAAGCAGTTGTAACTGGGTCTTGGGAAAGGTGAGGAGCTGGAGGCTAAGGCCTTATCCTTTCCACAGCATTGCTGCCCAGCAAAGGAGCTCTCATCTTGACCATGTCTCAGGGCTCGGCCCTAGGAGAGTGCAGCCATCTGGGCTAGGACATCATGCCCACCTCTAGCTATAGTGCTTCAGGATGCAAATGGAGTGGGCATCCTCACAGACCTGGTAGGGAGGAGGGAAGATTCCCAGTGGCATCTACTTGCTGTGAAATGGGGGCTGGGCAGGATATGCTGCCAACACAGCATCCTGAGGAAATGTGTGATGAGAGGCAAGCATTCTAGACAGAGTAGGATGAAGGAAAATGGAGCGGAAAAATAAATAGCTAATAAAGATGCAATATCAGTTGCCAGTTTTAGAAAGATGTGAGACTGAATCTCTCATCTCTCTATAGCTTTTCCAGTTCTCCTTCTCCTTCTTCCTCTTCTTCCTCTTCTTCCTCTTCCTCTTCTTCTTCTTCTTCTTCTTCTTCTTCTTCTTCTTCTTCTTCTTCTTCTTCTTCTTCTTCTCCTCCTTTTTTTTCTTCTTCATCTTCTTCTTCTTATTATTATTATTATTACTATGTTTTTTTTGAGACAGATTTTCTGTGTGGCCCTGGCTGTCCTGGAACTTGCTCTGTAGACCAGGCTGGCCTCAAACTAAGAGATTACCTGCCTCTGCCTTCTAAGATGAATGAACAACTTATTCATCATTGAACAGACAACAGAAGGGAACAGTTTTTGGATAATCAGCAAGCCTGACT
>OU015750.1:50656632-50657855 GCA_907169655.1 Acomys percivali
TCCCATCACCCCATCTTTTCCCAATAGGGTCCCACATTAACTGCCTGTTACCTACCCAGCCTGCACTGCCTTCTGAGAGATACCTTGAGAGAAGCAACTCCTAGGGTGTCTCCAGTGTTGATTTTAACCACTGTGTCTAAAAAGAAAAGACACTTGAAAGAGTTCCCTTGGGAGCGCTGGACTCCAAGGTTCCTTCTATACTCTAGAAATGGTCCTGCCCCTTAGGTTAAACTGCGGCTTTGCATGGTAGTGCTCCCGCCCTTGCAGCTCACATGCCTCCACTGTGCATTATGTGAGATACACAGGTGGGGGAGAGGCAAACCCAAGACAAGAGAGACCTAAAGTTCCAATCCCCACTTAGCCGCGGGAGGAGCGAGATCGTGCAAACAAACAGTCCTTGCCATCTCTGCAGTGCCTGGCTTTGAGTTGGGGCCAGACTAAGTCCCAATGCCCCACGTTCAAGTTGTCCTTGGAGCAGAGCCATCTACCATCCTAGAGCATCCACCTGCTCTGAAAATGTTAAAAAAGCAGAAACACATCTTCTCGTCCCTCAGACTCAGGCCTTCCTGTCGGCTGCACTGGGGCCTGTGTCGATAGCTTTCTCACCAGCAGTGGCTTCTCTGCCCTGAGAAGACTGTGCCAGAAACAGGGATTCTCACATCCACTGATTTCTTTCCACAATGTCAAGAACTTATTGAATAGCAGTAAGTTCACAAGAATCTGCAGCCGTAGAAACAGAACTTTGGCATATCTCTATCTATCTTAGAATTCTGGCCCGGGCTGGTTCTTTCATTCCAATCTTAATTACTAATATTAACTCTGATAACACACACACACACACACACACACACACACACACACACACACTGTGTGTGTTTTACATAACAATAGAAGTTAAAGAGGTTGTAGCAGGGCTCAAGAGATCTCACCTGTGGGCACTGATGGCCAGTCAGACCACTGCTGAGAGGGAGCTATTGGCAGCAGGTTTGAGAGGAAAGTTCCACATGCCAGGTAGAAATCATCAAGTGAGGGTCTGAGAGCAGGAAATGGAAAGTCAGATTCAGAGGGGTGAATAGGTGGATGGACAGGTAGTGAGTAGGTTACAACAACAGTGGGGGACTGAGCTGAGGCTTCAGGGACAGCCTGAGAGTCCTCAGTCCTTGAGACACACACACACACACACACACACACACACACACACACACACACACACACACACACAC
>OU015750.1:50657865-50678809 GCA_907169655.1 Acomys percivali
CACACACACACACACACACACACACACACACACACACACACACACACCACATATCAAATGGGCCATGCCATGGCAGTGTTGGGTGTTCATCACTTCATAGGGGTCAGGTGAGAAGGTTGCACTCTGGGCTTGTGTGTCTGATGAGTTCTTGGGCCTGGTTTCCTTACATGATTTTAACATGGCCATGTGCTCCTACTGTCTCAGCTTACTCCAACAAACCAAAGAAAGGAGGCTCCACTTCTACTCTCAGAGATAGGTCATTCATCCATCTCTGTTGGATGGTTGGTTCCTGGTGTGGGCATGGTTTCAAAACTGCTTGTGCAATGGAGTCTCCTAGGGCGTCGTACAGCCTCAAAAATCAGTTTTATAAAATGTGGACTTAGCGCAGGAGATAGTCTGACCTCAACACCAGCTAACAGTTATTAGCTCTAATCTAAGCAGCTCTGTGCCTCATTGACCTGTAAGGAAGGCTGTATACTGCTTTGACTTTTCCAGAGAGCAAACAAACTATCTGTTTACCCCAAAGGGACACTCACCAAAGCTCAACTTGCTGAGACCAGTGCATTTTCTTTGGCTTTCTTACAGAGCACAAGTGAAGGGTTACATACAGGAATGTTGGGGCCACCCAAACAGAGGCATCAATACAAAGTCCTGCCCCATCATAGATGATGACCTTGTGGAAGCTGCATTATGCAGCTCACTTTCAATTAACCTCCCACTTCCTGTATACTAGCATCTCCCAAGATCACTTACAGCGGGAGGAGGGTTGGAGGAACAATAGCAAGAATCTCAGGTGAGGTTTTCCTGACTCTCCTTGGGAGTGTGAATAGCTTTATACCATTACCACAGACCTGGCTACCACTGTGTTGTTCTGTTCTGGTTGCCATGGATACTGGAGGGAAAGTCCAAAATGGCATCATGTTATGCCCAGAGGGGGAAAACAAAGAAACAAACAAACAAAAAAATACCTTACAACATCACACAAGATTACTGCCGCATTTGTACTCACAGTTTTAGGTCGGTTGACATCTTCACTGGTTCGGTCCTCCAGCTCCCAGGCTTTTGACAGGCTTTCCCACAGGTGTTTCTTTTGTGGTCTGCCTCCAGAGCACCGCTGCTACCCAGTGCTGTGCTGATGGCTCTCTGCAAGTGCCTGGCCTGGACCGTGTAAAACTAAAGTTTACCTGTTGAAATGAGGTCCAGATATAGGGAAGGGACATGGGACATCTAGGGTGTTACAGAATTGAGAACAGTGTCCTCTTCCTTCCATAGGGCCAGCCTCGTATCCAGGCTTTGCTATGTTATTTTCAGTCTGGAAGTGCTTCTTTGTACCTTAGCTGGTGACCTACAGATGGCTTCTCTGAGGATGTCCTGGCATGTCTAAAAAATGAGATGCTACATGGGCTACGGACGTTTTTCTGCAGCAAGAACCCCAAACTTCAGTGGGTTCTTAAGGAACCACCTCTACCCTATCCTTCCTCCTAGGCTTTCTTCTCAGGACGAGGACCCCAGACTTCAGCACTTCTCACTGGCTGGGAGCTCTGTAGGCCTCTGGGTTTTGGAGCAGGAGTGAATGAGAGAGAAGCCCATATGCTCTGCCTTGCAAAGCCACTCCTCCTCCTCCCCAGGTTCAACAAATAGACTCAGTACACCTGAGCCCCATAGAAGACCATGGCTTCAAGAGACACCCTTGCTACAGGAGTTTAATCAGAGAAAAAAAATGCAAGTTTGCACATCTTACTGCTAGTCCGCCTGCATTTGTAGCAGAGGTTGTATTACCATTTTAAAGCAGCCTTGGGGAAAACAAATTCTTTTTCTTAGAGAGAATGACAACTTCTTGGGGGGTGGGGAACAGTAGGAGTGGTAATGGAGAATGTTGATTTAATTAATTTTATTGCCTATCTGCATCGCCTGGGAGCAGGTAAAATAACCAAATAAGATGTGCCATTTCATCTTCATGATCCACATTCGAGACTGCAGGAATTTACTTAGTTGTGGAAGCCACTTGTGTAAGGCAAAGGAAATTGAGGTAGTGAGTTCTTGGGATTCAGACACAGCATTCCACAAGCTTTAGGGGATAGGTAGGCACTGGTGCGAAGTCTGGGAAGGGCCTGGACTGGGAAGGTCACTTTCCAGTGAGGGAGAGCGCCACATCTCCACCCCAGTGAAATTCAGGAAGAATTCTCTGCCGAAGGCACCTTAGACTTCCCTTTTATCGATTGCTCCTAGGTTCTGCTTTTTTTCTAATTCTTGCTCCAAAGCGGTTTGGCTAATTAAATTGCCTGTTTGCCTGTGTCTCCTACAACACCCCATTTCACTTCAAACATCTTTGGGAACAGCAGGAAACTGTTCCCGGTTTACTTGTAGGGGCCGAAAACCCACAGGCTTGCTTCTTCCTCTGGCTCCTTTGGTTGCCAGGGTTCCCATCTGCTCTCAGGAGAAGGGTAGGAAACCCCGTGCTGCATCTGGCACAGGCTGGATCAAGCTTTCACGCTGGTTTTATATTAGAGCCAAACATTTGTGACTGTTCAAGACTGGTCCCTTTATTGACCGAGCTGTCCTCAGGAGGGGGCTGTGTGGGAAGGCAGGTCTCCCGGCAGCAGAAGCCTTGCAAAGCAAGCAGCGTCCGTATCCTGCTGGGTGAAAATGGCTTCCGGTCTTCCTAAATGCCTTGCTGGTCTTACCCTAAGGATTTGACTTAAGTCTAAATTATCGAGTCCCAGCTTCGCCTAATAACTTAACGCCACTACTGCCTGCATTTGCTTTTAACGGGCGCTATGTTACCGAATTCTGCAGACAGTGGACGTAGCAGATAGTGCAAAATCAGCATTTAGCACTGAGCAGGGACACATAGAGGCACGGGCCAATGGGCATCTCAGTGCCTCAGCCTCTGACTAGCCAGTGCCCCCAGCCTTCAGCTGCAGGCTCCGTGGAGCCTCCCCACAGCAGGTCAGCCTACATAGGCACCCGGGCACTTCACAGGGGCTTTCCTGGCTTAAAACCTGCTCCCCCTCCCCCACAGGGGGCCACTCACAGACGGCCTTGGCTCCTGGGTGTGAGAGGATGAAAACACCTTCAGGGTTCTTTCGTTTATTTCCTCTTTGCTTGTGTCTTCAGGGGCAAATTTGGTCACAACCTTTATGACCATGGAGTCTGTTTGATGGGTTCCTAGTGAGGCCCTCCAGATCTGTTTTTTAAAAATATCAGATGCAGAAGAAGGAGTCATCATACAGCTCTCTGACATACATCGGAGGCAAGATATTAATTACTTAGCTGATGAACAAAATTTAAAAGAAAGAATAAGAAAGGAGGGGTAGTTTGTTGACCCCCTTGCTCTCCCCCCCCCCCAGCTCTGTTCTCCTTTCTTAAGTGTCACTGCTGCTGCTCTGTGTGAGGTGCCCTTGGCTCTGCGTGGAATCTGATGATAATGACTGGAGGTCTCAGAAAGGATATGTGATGACATTGCCGCACAGAAGCTGGCGGAAGTCACACTCAGAGAAGGGTCGTTTATAACCTGCTAGAGACTGTTGAGTAATGTGACAGCTCGGAAGCATGCATGACTGTTTAGCATCATTTATTATTGTTATTTATTAAGTGCTTGGGGCTATACCTTCATCACAATGAAGGTATAGGGACAGAGAGCCTAATCTTCATGTGGCTACACTTTTGTCTGAAGATCAGCGTCTGCTGGAGAACCCAGGCCCTTCTGAGGAACCAGACCATAAGCAGAGAAGGCGAGACTACACTCAGCCCCACATCACTCACCTGCCACCTACCCGTGTGCCTTGCTTCCCTTCCTCAGACAGGTAAAGTGGATCACACATTAACCAAGTTTACTTCCTTACTTTCTGTGTGAATTCCCCTCCCCCACCAGGAAACTTCCTAAGTTTGCCTTTGCTGTGCCGCACTGGGCTCCAGACTAAGTTGTTAAAGGATAGACAGGCCTGTTCCTCTCAGGTGCAGGTCACTCAGACAGTACCGATGTCACAACCTGAAGAAATCAGGCCAAGTCTCCCTGCTCCCTACCACTCCCTGAAACTCTTGTATCTATCTCTAGGAAAGCTGAGCTGGGGTTTTACAGCTTCTAACTTACTGTCTGACCAGGCACCTGATCCCTCTTGTTATGTAGGCTGTGTTGAACCAAATCACACTGTATGCATCTCCCCAACACAGGCTTTGCTCCGGGGATTTCCCTGAAGGCTCTTCTTCAAGCCTCCTTAGTCATTCTGTCCGTGGGCGCTGTCTCTTTAACAAAGCTCCTTTCCAAGTTTTACAGGGAAGCCTCTCCTTCCTACTGGGGGGGGGGGGAGGAGGGGAGGGGCATCCACTGAGTTCTCGCTAATAGAACAGTACTGTTCCTTTTTAATGCTCTCCCTTCTCAAGGTCCGAGCATGGCTCCCTGGAGTCTCAAGGCCCTGTCCCCTAAGGCGGCTCACATTTGAAGAGTAACTTTTGTATCAAGTCTTTATGGAACTGACCCACTACTCTGCATTCCCGCCCCCCCCCCCCACCTCCCTTGCCTTCTCCCTCCTTCATAACCCTGCTGTATGGCTGATGCTACTAAAGACCTCTTCTTCCACCTAAAACGATGATGTGACTCAGTGTCTCTCTCAAACCCGAGAGCTGAACAGCGGGCAATGCTAGTCTGTTGGTCACATGCCTGGAGCGTGGGGTGATTGGAGAATCTGTCAGAAACTAGCACCAATGGAGCAGAAAAGCTGTCTGAGCCTGCTCAGCCTGCAAGCCTCCAGTAGCCTTCTCATAATAAAAAAACGAGTCAGACAGGCAATTTTAAGGGTAAGGATCCCAAATGTTTTAACTCCTGTCCTTGGCTAGAAGCTGAAAGTGTCCTTGGTTCTGTGGGCAGCTCTGTCCTTGCCAGAGGCTGGTAGAGAAGGCTGCTTTGCTCTCTCCCTCCCTAAATGAAGACTTTGGCTTGGAAAGTACACATGAGGATGCGATCACAGCCAGCGGTACCTGGATGGCTCATGCATGGGCCAACTGGACGAGCCAGCTCACTCCCTGTGCCCATACCCCAGTTTCTGCCATGCGTCTTATAGAACAGCTTCTGAGCTTGGTGGTACCCATCTTCTCTTAAGTCAACTTGCAGTCCTGTAGTAAAACTCTCTTCTAAGCTCACCATCCCTTCGTCCTTGAATTTCATCCTTTGGATTAAAGATGCAGAGAACCTGGAAGCCACCAAACAGCCCAGAGTTGCTTTGGTGTCTGTTAATTCGTCTGGGACCCTAGCACCTCGAATTATGCTCAACTGAGGTGACTAGCTGAAGTTGCTCTGAAAAACCCCACTTTCCCAGTATCGACAGCCTGGCTTTAAAACATACCAGGGGGAGATGTGCAGCCTGCTTGTGCTCAAGATTCACCGTTTTAATTTTTGGAGGGCTGGGAGTTGAACTCAAGGCCTCACTGCATGCTGAGCACCAAGTGAGCTACATGCTCACATGTGCCCACCCTGATGAGTTAAACCAGTCGAGGCATGGGTGTTTTTAGGAGATCCCCTGAGTCTGTTTTAAGTCATGTTTGAGAACCACTGGTTAAAGGGGTGTGCACTTTGCAGGGAAGTGAGTGGACTGCTTGGTAGAATGCCACAGAGACTGACAGTGAGAAAACTTGTGGCAAGATTCAAAACAGGTTATGATTGTTATGACTCCTGTTAGCCATGTGGTAAAGTCCCATAATGTACTTAAATGCTAATATTTGACCTAGAAGCCATCAGCCTGAATTCAACAGTTGCCAACTCCGTATAGTGTTTTTTTTGGGGGAACAACCATATGCCCATAGATGCTGAGGCATGAAAATACTTTTAAAAAATTGTTCCAGCATCAGGTGTTGATCATATTGTTCTGTGTCACCTGGGGAATTTTATATTTAGATAATTTTAGAAAATTAACTTCTAGAGTTTGTCGTCTCCTACCAGAGGTTTGGTAATAAATGACAAGGTTCTTTTCCGGGCTGTAGGGGCTGTCGGCACACATGGTCTAGAATACCACGTGTGGGGGGAACTAGAGGACCCAAAGGAGAAAAGTGAGACCCATTTCACCAGATCGTCTCCCCCTCCTGCCGCTCACACACCTAGGAAGCTGCTTTACCCCGCTCCACACCCCCGTCAGCCTGGGAGACGCAGTCTGCCCTCGCATAGCATGCTTTTCCCTTCTAACTCTCCTGTTGTCACCTTAGGGTTCTTCCTTGCCTCTAAGGAATCGGAAGCTGTTGGTTCTTTTGATGGCTAGTGTCTGCTCAGAGAAACCTGAGGAAGTGACATTTTGTCTTTGTGTCCGTGTCAGCTTCACCTTCTGAAATTCTGACTCAGCTGAGCTGACAGTAAGATGTGGCTTTTGTTTGTTTGGTTTTTTTTTTTTTGTGTGTGTGTGTTTTGTTTTTAATTCTAAGCACGTTGAGAGATGAGATTAAACTCATCTCTGCAAACCAGTTCACATCAAAGCAAATCAGAACAGTCATTTTTGTGTTAAAACAAACAGGAAAATACGCATTAAAAAAAAATAATAAACCCACTTCACCAGTAACTGGCTTTGGTTTCTTTGAAGATCTTAGTTACAGCTTCAGGGCCAGATGCTTGTTTGTTTGTTTGTTTGTTTCTTATATTAGGACAGTGATTCAGGACACAGTTCTAGAAATAATGTCTGTGACATCCTTCACCCACATATACTATGGAGCACCTGAAGCCAAGAAAGGGAAAAATGTTGTTGAGCAGCTGAAACAGACATTAAAGGAGAATTAGAATGATTGGAGCTCAGCCAGGCACGGTGGCGCACACCTTTAATCCCAGTGCTTCCGGAGGAGGGCAGAGGCAGGCAGATCTCTGTGAGTTCAAGGCCAGCCTGGTTCACAAAGCAAGTCCAGGACAGCCAAAGCTGCCCAGAGAAACAATGTCTAAGGGGAAAAACAAAACAAAATTGGAGCTATCCCTGAGCACCTTCCGGCTGCTCCAGAAGCTCCACTCCGTCTGGCTTTACCCACATTTTTCATAGTCTTGCGTCTCTGGCTTCCCTATTCATAGAAACAGAGAGAGATGACTGCTTTGTTATTTGACACTGAGGAAAGTGATAGACGTAGGAAAGAAAACCAGAGCTCAGGACACCATGATCTGGGACTACTAAGGATTCAGATAGCCATGATTAACTATATGCCTGGTATATGCATGCACTTATGAGGATTTATTGGGACAGGGTACCATGGTGAATGCATTGGGTCAGAAGAGGTGAACTCTGGGAATTGAGGCTCTTCCTTGTAGCAGGCCCCAGGACTCTTTGTCCGGTAGATGCTCAAAGCCTAGAGCGACTGACTGACGGTGCCACAGCAACTTGGCTTCTCAATGGTGGTCTTTGTTGTCCAAATCACTTCATTGCTCTTGTAGCTGTGATCCTAGGCCGCTGGGCCATCAGTCTGCCTTAGCACTATCTCTAGTCTGATAAAAGGGTGTCATGCAGCCTTCTTTACCAGGAAGCTCTCCCTAGGCACAAAGTCCATCCTATCCCTACAAGCTCCGGTGGGTAACCCCGGCGGCTGCATGCGGCTCTTCCCAGTGCCCCGTGAGCTTTCCCTCGGCTCCTCTGGTCCTTCTAGCCTTGGTTTTCAGCTCTGACTCGTTATGAACCGGCACCCTGACTAGTTTATCCTCCAGGCCATCCTTACTCTTTGTGATGATACAAAGATGTATGTGATGTGTGTTTCTTCTCGCCGCCGAGCTGCCTTGCTTTCTAGACAGGTACCTGGCCACCCCACACTGTGCCATCCTTACCCGTTGGCTTGCCTTGTGTTTGTTCTTCCTCTAGGGCAGGGGTTCTCAACCTCCCTAATGCTGTCTGTCACCCTTTAAGGACAGTTCCTCACGTTGTGACGGCCCCCCAACCATAACATTGTTTCCCCTGCTACTTCCTATCTGTAATTTTGCTGTTATAAATCGTAATGGAAATATTTAATATGTGACCCCTGCGAAGTGGGCCGCCACCCACAGGTTGAGAACCGCTGCCCTAGCTTAAACCAACCTTTACCTGTGTCTGCCTTCGCAGCATTTCCTGCACTCTTCTGCTTCCTGCCCTGTTTCCAGGATCTGAAACTGCCCTTCTTGACCATTTCCTGTCCCACGAGCGGGGGGCATTCAGTGACTGTTGAGTAGGACTAAGATAGAAAGCTCTTTCCTGTCTGCCTTCCAGTTTTTATGGCCCAGACACCAGGTCTCATCAGGGAGCTTGGTAAGTAGCTCAGCATCTCTGTGTTGCTACAAATGGCTCCCAGGGTCTGGCTTCAGAGTCCAGTGCTCTGACAGCAGACGGCAGTCACAGGAGAGCCGGAGGGGCCTGGAGCCACCTGGGACATATCTGTAGTAGTTAGCTTCCATGTGCCTCATCTGTTTCTCAGACACGTGCAGTGTCTGACACACCTGTAATAGGACTGCTGAACACTCGCTAAGCACTTACTTAGTTGTTCATTCTGAGCCCCATGGTCAATTTTGGTATATGCAGGAAAAGGATTTTCATAACATCTAATAGAAAAGATACTGAATTTAAATCTGCTCAAGGTCTTAGGCCAAGTGAATATAGTTCTTGGACTAAAATTTAGTTGGGATTTTGACTTTTTTAGCCTTTTTTTCCTTTCTCATAAGTATACATACAAACCACTTATAATGTTTTTAGTTATGAATTATCATAAAATTGATTCTATATAGAAAATCATGCTTTTATTCATGTGCAATAATTATAAATAAGTTTAAAAGATCTTGTCTTAAAAGTCATACTCAGAGGGCCATGTTTCCAGAGTTGTGGCAGAAGGATGGGCCTAGGTCTATAAAGGCCCAAATCACATCCCCTTACTTGAGTTCCTAGAGAAAATCTGCTCTCTCCATTTATGAGTTACGGGGTCTTCATCCCCATTGGAAACTTTTCCTGGCTTTCTCTGTTACTTTTAAACTAGGGCTTATGGCAGGATTTTGCTTGCAAAGGGGACAAAACCAAATAGATTCCCAGGGCATTCCAAATCCTTCTGCGTTACTGAAAAGCATCTGGTTATTTGCATGTGGACCTCCTCAGACCCCAAACCTCAAGGTTGCTCTCCTCAGCACTCCTTTTAGGAATAAGGCAGAATGAGCCGAATTTGAGGTGAGCCTAAGCCTGATAGTGAGACCCTTTCTCAAAAGGCAAAATGAAAACAGTATGCCGAATCCTGGTATAATAAACCTAACCCCCTTTTTTTTTTCTAAGAAGCTACCCGTGATATTTTGATTTACCACCTAGTGTTAACTCTATTTGAATTATACCTTTGAGAATAGGACCATAAAAATGACAACTAATGAATCTGCTATTTCCATTACTGATGTATTTTTCTCTGAGTCCGAGTCATCACTAAAGACACAAAACATGAGAAAAACCTTAACAACAATTTAGAAATAGAGAAAATTTGATTTTACTCATAATGAAAATAAAGTATATTATTAATTCATGAAAACATTTTCCCCTCTTAATTTTATTTGTTCATTAGAGCCATCTTGTTTGAATAGCACATGGTTATGTGAGACAAAAAAACAGGCTTTAGGAAAATGACATAAGACCTCTTTGTGATTTAAAATCATAGACCTAATATGTGCACAATGTGACCAGAATTTGAATTTAGGTCTCATAAAGATTCTATACTGTTGGTAGATAAAACTCTCTTTTATCCCATTTTGCCATCTCACTGCATAAATAATGAAGAGCAGGTGCTTACTGGACTTATTTGTCCAGTCGTGTTATAAGTGACGTCTTCAACTGTAGACAGTGAGTGACACAAGGGCACTCCCACTGCACCCACAGGAGGAATTCAGCCCGACAACCTATGGTTTGACACACGTTGGGCACTTAGCAGGGTGAAGAACAACACTATTTTGTCATTCTGGCCTTAGAAACTTCAGCCAAAGAAACGAGGGCGATTCCCCAGTCACACTCCATGGCCGAGAACCTGCACAGTCATGGTCCTGGTGCATTTCCCGATGGAGCCAATTACTTGGAGGAAGCAGACAAGAGGAGCATCCCTTGTGGAGCCAGCTCCTGCAGTACACAACTCACCCACCGAGGTACCCGAGACTATTGCTTTCCCATGAAGACAGGAAACCGGAAGCAGGTCCAGAGAGGTGAGGGGATGGCCTCTGGGGTATTTCCTGAACAGCATTGCTTACGTAGGGCACATGTCGTGATGTTTACTGCACCTAGTTCTCAGAAATCCTGGCCAGCCCCGTTCCTCAGGATTCTACACCCAGTGGGTGCCTGCGTCTTACAAACACAATCTCTTCAGCGATTCTCTTGACTCCTTTGTGAATCTGAGCATACAGCAAACCGTTGCCTTTCCTTTGTTCTTTGTCTGGACACATTAAGTAAAACACTTCCTAAGAGAAAGATTCTGCATAGCTGTGTCTAGTTTGTCCTGGGGAAATAAGAATTCTCTTAAGATAAAAAAGGGGAGAATCAAGGTGATGTGTTTGATTCAAAATGTAAATTAATATTTTGCATTTTCTTCTTCTCTTACTTAGACTGTCAAATTGATTATCAGTGTAGGTTAAAGTAGAAGGTATGCATATCTATGTTTTCTTCCATGTTGTTCCTATGCACTGTTTATTTACTTAATGCTGGTTACTTCTTCTGCCAGTTTGCAAATATATTGCACAATGTGCTTTATGAAAACTCATCGTTGAGTTTTTAAATACCTAGGAGGGCCTTCTTGCCTGAAGCACCATAGCACTTGTGGTGAAAAGGGATGCTCCTGAGAAAAAGGCTGTGAGATGTGGAACACGTGGGATGCCCACATAAACTGGGGTTTCAGATACATATCAGGTAATCTTTCAATAGGTAGATGCCCCAAATAATATATACCTATTTATGGGACATAAACATACTATATGCAACAGCATATGAAATTATACACTAAAGTAAATACTCTATACTAGCTTTACTTGTATCTTATTTTAAACTACCATTTACCTAAGTATTTTATATTTTTATCAGGCTACCCTTCAGCAGACCAGTTGTAGTTGGACTAGGTCAGAGGGAGCAGGGTGTTTTTGGTTTGGTCTGTCTTTTGAGGCAGAGTCACCTGTAGTTCAGGCTGCCTGGGACTCTGAAGCGGCATGTGACTTTGAACTATCTTGCACCTTTGATTCTCTTGCCATAGCCTCTCAAGTGCCCTGCAGCGCGTGTTTTGTTTTGTTTTAAACTTGCATAGTTGGCAGAGTTGAGTAGTCATCTTTTTCCTTTAGAAATGACATATGAGGAGGCATTAGCTCAAATGCGTGTATTCTCCCGGGGCTGCCCAAGTCTGACACTTCAGTATCGGGGCAGATGATGAGATGTGGCCCCCTTAATAGTGCTTCATAAATCATAGCTCGAAGCCACTCACAGCCTCTTTTGGAGGCATGAATTCTAATGAATTGCTATTCTTTTGTGCTTCCTCCTCTGGGTGATTTAAAACTCTCAACTCTAAATCTAATCAATAAGTTTCTAGGTCTATTTAAATACTGACATCTGAAAATTTCTGAGGGTTGCGATACGCTTCAACAAGACATAGGAGAAGGCAAGGAAAATCAAGTATAACTGCCACGGAAGTCCAGGAAAATAAAAGCATAAAAAGTTCTCCGAAGTGTCAAATGGAACCAGAATTCCTTCAGAGAGTGTGGCATATATCAACCCAGCCTCCAGGTCAAATCACACAGGTTTGATGAGTGCTAGATAGAATTCAAACGGTTTACAGTAAAACAAAACAAAATCCAAACTCTGAATGCCAAATGAGACATCTATTACACTTTAAAAGTAACCCGTTTGTAAGCATACGATGTAAGGCCAAGCATCTTTGAGACAGTTGGACGAGCTCTTTGATGGAAGAAGCCTTTGACCTCACTCACTGAGCATCCACCACAGGGATGCTGCCATCAGCTGGCTTTGCTTCCCACTCCAACCCAAGCCTCCATTTTAAAGAATAACAGGGTTTGGGCTCAGGGTCTGAAGACAGAGGATCTATAATCTTTCTTAAACCATTTTCCCACCATATTCTACAACAGTGTGATAGATTAAAGATGGTGGCATGGTCTTTGTTCTTTTTTATATTTAAACACTGAGGTCTTAGTCCTCTTTTCAATCTGGATGGGTTTAGTCTTTTTTGATCAGGAGACTGAGGCATAAGCAACATGCTAATACTCTCTGGACTAATTCATAAAGAAGCCTTTAACCCCTAGCCAGGTCCCTTAAAATTCACCTTGTAGGTATCAGATTCAATTGGAAAGATGGGAAGGGGGGAAGGGGGGCCACGCATACATACTCTGGTAGACTGTTTCACTAGAGTCCAAGCTAGTCATTTCCACAGGGTGGACAGGCCAGTGAAGCTATCTGAGCCTCCCAACCCAGAACATGACCAAGGGAACGCTGACGATACCTGAAGGAAGAGACGCACAGCCCAGGCAAATCCCCTCTGGAATTATCAGCCTGTGAAATCCTGATGTAATAAACTGGTTGTTATCTGAGGCTACAAAGTTTTAGTTCAGAATAAACAGGGGCACATTAGATACTGTGCTGAAGAAGTGATGGAATGGGATGTCCTGACTGGAGGGAGGGGCAAGGGAAGGGCGTAAAACATAAGCTACCATAAATGCCACTGACAGGGATAAAAGATTTAGAGGACCTGCACAAAGTTTTAAGAAGTTAGAGTCACAGGGTTTTAGCAGGCCACTTCTGTTTTGGGCAACGTTACAACTTTGGCACAGCTTCTGAAAGAGTCAGGGGGAAAATGGTGGAAAGTCTGCACTCACACAGATGCTGTGAACAGCAATGAATAAACATGGCAATCAAGTACGTATGCAAAAGTGCGAGATATGTAAGAGACAGTTCTACCTATTAGACATCTCTCATCAGGTGATACGAAATTACAGGAGTCTCCAGAGAAAACACTACGGAGAACATCAGTGGGTTATTTTTTTTTAATACTTTTTATTGAAAAGGTACATTTAAAAAAATACACAGACATTTTACCATTTACAGATTGCAGATATAGGCCCTCTAAAAGAGCTCACTCTTTGTTGTTGTTTTATGATACCTCTTGCCCCTGATATCACAAACATTCCAGTCTTCTTTAGCATCAGTTTGCTTTGGGAGTGGGGAGGGGTACCGTGAAAGGGGGAGCATGGTCACGTGACCTGTGACGTAGTCACTGAACAGAAAGACAGACTGTTCAATTATAAATTATATATCTTCTGTACATTATTGCATCAGGGAGCCACAGAGTTATGTAGCATTGTTACAAATGAAAAACGAAAGTTCAAAGTGAAGATATTTTGTAGAAATACGCGGATTCATTGTCTTCTTGCAGATGCACAGAAGGTTCAAAAATGTGCAGTTTAGGAAGCTCTCTTTGTTTTTGTATACATTTGCTTAGCAACTCAAACCAGTGAGGATGCTACAAAAATAAGTTAGAACACAAACAGCAAACAGGTAGTAATTATAGCTATGTTATATGGCTTTCTATTTTGTTTAAATATCTCCAAATAAACCATGAAATAAAGAAAATACATTATCTTTTGTTCTCTTAAAGAGAAAAAATTTCAAAGCTACTTTGCTTCCTAACAATTACACAGCAATGACAAAAAGTGACAAGAGTTTTATTCGACAAGAGTTACAATGTAGCACTACACGGGATACAACAGTACTCGGGTCTAGAACAGTACACAATCCCCGTGGACACTAGTACACCAAAAAGAAAACGCCATGAGCCGTGGGGAAGATGGTATCCACAAATTAAGCACTTGCGATGGACTTTTGTTCCACGCTGGGATACGCCCGCTTGGATTCTGGAGTTATTTACAGACAGCCGAGGAAGAGCCTACTGTTCAAGTCTGTCAGGAAGAGACTCCATTTTGTTTCTAAGCCAGAACAAGCCCATGGGAATACACAGGTCGGTTTTCTTTTTTTTCCTGATCAATATATTTTCAAGAAACTTAAGTATCTCAGATACACCAATTAGCTGGGGTAGGATGGAGGCGGGTAATGGGAAGAGACAGCGCCCTTGAGCCCGGCCTTCATTTGTTTGTGTTGGTGGGACTGGGGGGTGGTGGCCCACACTTTGTAAGTGGGTGGGTCGGGTATTTATAGTCACACACCGGGCTTACACTGCTGAATCCTTCGGGCTTTTCTTCTACACCTTCCCACTGACCTGGCCTGTCGCGGGCTGCAAGTGTTTAGTAAGGGGCAAAGAGGATGGAGGCAGGTGTGGCACGGATGGGCCCATGGCCAGGCCGCAGCAGCGCAGGAGGGATAGCTGTGGCCTGGAAGAGGGAGGCCGATGGCCGAGGCGGCAGGGACAGCGCAGAGGACACGGCTGCGGCCGCCAGGGGCGAAGACAGAAAAGTCGGGGCCAGAGGCTTCATCAGATCTTTCTGGAATGCAAGCTTTGCCTAATGAGGGGGCAAGAACAGGGAAGAGGTGAGAATACTGTTTACAAGTCACAGTATTCTAGAGATTTTCACTAGTAAAACAATACAGAGCCAAGGACTTGGAGAACTCATGAAATGAGGGCTTGTCAGTGGGCTCAGTGGCTCTGGGTGTGGCTTGACCTTTGACACTTCAGCTCTGGTTTGGTCTCTGGAGAGACACGTAGAAGGGTCCCACTTAGGCAACCAGCTCAACTCAAAACTCAGATCATGTGGCCTAGAGAGGTATGCAGTCTCCGCTGGCTTTGGACTTGTCTGGGCCTCCAGATGCACCACAGCATCCAACATGTTCAGTTTTGGGTTTGAGAAGTGTAACTCTTCATCCCGCTTCTCTCAGACCCACTGTTATTGAGGTTAGGTAATTGAGGTATAGAACATGAGGGACCCATGAGGACTTAAGAAAATAAAATCAATTTATACTTTCTGTACTGTCCACATGATGAGCATTCCCTGAAAAAAATTCTAGCTAAATCAAATCCTGTGCTTGACAGTGACTGTAAGTTGGCTAGAAACCTTCTCTACTTAAGAGGAAACCCAGGGTGGATGCTTCCTGAGAAGAAATCAATCCTAAACTCCTGTCTTCTGCAATCAGAGGGGGCTGCACGAACTGCACGGCTTAATGCTGGTACCACCTGCTTTCAGCCTCCGCAGGTAGCTTAGAGGGTAATCTAAGATCCCTTCCAGCTGCCTCCACCTCAGCCTGAACACCACGTTAGGCTCAGCCCCAGAGACACTGTGACTCCATCCATCTGGGTACCTACATGATTCCTGTTGCGGACGATCCTAGGTAGTTTTGCAAGAGACTGAAACAGAATATA
Organism: Acomys percivali; assembly: GCA_907169655.1. Classification (NCBI taxonomy): domain Eukaryota; kingdom Metazoa; phylum Chordata; class Mammalia; order Rodentia; family Muridae; genus Acomys; species Acomys percivali. The sequence goes on from OU015750.1 coordinate 50,673,160, forward strand.
TCCAGCTCGGGGGGTGGGGGGGTGGGGGTGGGTGGGGGGGGTCGGGCTGATTACCAACGTGAATAGTTAGTACAATAGAAACGTTTCCATGTGTACATAAACACATAACAGGAAAGGAGGAGATATTAAATTTATGGACTTTTGCCATAAAAATGGTTCCACAGTCTGAAACTTTCCAGAATTCCCCAGGTATCACTTATTCTTTTTCTAGGCCTTTAGTTTTCTTCATCTCTGACAAGGTTTTAGTAAAAGAGTAAGACAATAGCTCTTTAGAGAAAAAAAAAAGAATTATTTTAATTTTGTGTGTGAGTGTGCATGCCTGTGTATGTATGCATGTGTATGTGTGTGTGCATGGCTGTGTGCGTGTGTTATGTGTGTTTATGTGTGGTTTTGTGTGTGTGTGTGTAGTTTTGTTTTGTTTTTTTTGTATGGGTAGTTTTGTGTGTGTGTTTATGTGTGGTTTTGTGTGTGTATGTGTAGTTTTGTGTGTGTGTTTATGTGTGGTTTTGTGGTATATGTGTAGTTGTGTGTGTGTGTGTGTGTGTGTGTGTGTGTGTGTGTGTGTGTATACAGATGCCTTTGGTGTTTAGAAGGAGTGTTAGGTCTTCTGGAGCTGCTGGGAGCTGCTTCTCCTGAGTGGTGGGAACCAAAGTTGGGTTCCATGCAAGTGCAGCAAGGCCTTTTAATTTGTCTTCTCTGCAGCATCAAGACATGTGTATCCTCGACTGTCCTGGACTCACTTTGTAGACCAGGCTGGCCTCGAACTCACAGCGATCTGCCTGCCTCTGTCTCCCAAATGCTGGGATTAAAGGCGTGCACCACTACCGCCTGGCTGAGACACTGGCTTTTAAAGGGGCACCCTTTGCTCTTCTGAGGAAGAGTTCTTCAATGTGCCCTAAAGGGGGAATTCAGCACTTCATTCTAACTGTTCTGGACCTGTTTAGAGAAGGCTCACGGGTAAAGGCCCCTTCCATCTGCCCTGATGTGCATGGCTCAGTGGGTACTCACACCTGTGGCCAGGCCTCACAACCAGAATTCTACCCCCAGGACCCACAAGGTCGAAGGAGAGAACCAACTCCCCCACACATGTACCATGGACCAAGCACTTCTCTCTTGTGAACCCACAACCTTTAGCTGATTGACAGCACTCTTACTTAAGAGGTATGTGTTTCTGAATTAGATCCTCAGCCCAGCCAATTACGTAAGTAATAAATAAAGAAATAAATATTAATGAATTAATCATTCCTAAACTCTGGTGACCACCCTTCCCTAGGCTCTCATGTGGACCACCATCCAACCCAGCAAGGCTGCCCCACAGAACAGGGCACAAAGAGAACTTACGGCTAAAATGCTTGGGCTCCTCTGGAGCTTGTTGTAGGGGCTGTATTTTGGCTTCAGCGGTTTTCCTGCCACGCGATCTTTATGCCTTCGGCTTGAAATGTGCTGAAAGAAATATGGTCCGTTAGCTGATTCTATGATAGGTTTGTTTCCTAGACAGGAATGGCTGATTCCTCCATGCCCACTTTCCAAGATGGTCTGGGTAAAAATCTTTCTGATCCCCTGAGGAGAGGACTTTCTTTTCCTCCAGTCCAATGCCCTTGCCCCTCGAATGTTCTCTACAGTCTCATCAGACCTACCCTGGGTTGCCATGGTCACCACCAAGTCTGTCTTCCATGACCACACCATGAGTGTTCAGGAGATAAGCTTCACTTGACCCTTGGGTGTAGATGCATTGGTAACTTTTGTGCACATCTGTCTGCCTCTAGCACAGACTGGGACGGAAGCTGAGAGGTAGGAAGTCTGGCTCAGGTATTGGGTAATGACCTTCTCTTGTGCATAGCACTTGCATGCTGCAGATTGCTGCATAGCAAATCTAACTCTGACCATACAGAGAACCATTTACAGACAAGGAGCCGTAGACAGGCGAGTGATGACCTAACACAACAGGCACGTCTAATTTGGGCAGCCTTACCTGTTTGAGTTGAATTTCTGAGTTAACATGAACATCACAGATTTCGCAATGAAATGTTTTGTTCTGTAGTCCTGAGCCCTTACTGCCATTCTGCATCTTTAATCTTGACCCAGGTCTTGGGTAGGACTTAATTGGACCAGCTCCGTTTCGAGCCTCAACCATGGTCTTGTGTTTAGATCCTAAAATGAAAGAAGTATATTATATTAAGTAGGTATTTAAGAAATGTGTGTGGGGTGGGGTGGGGTGGGGTGGGGCGGGTGGGTGGAGTGTTTGCCTGGCATGAAGACCTGGCATTGATCCCCAGCACTTCATTATCTTGCTGCGGTGGTGTACGCCTATAGTGCCTGGATGTTGGAGGCAGAAGTTTAAGGTTACCAGCTGTCAGCGGTCCAAAGCCAGCCTGTGTTACATGAGACCCTACCTAAAAACCAAACACAAACTATAGGAAGCCCTTCATTTTATTTTGCTTCCCTTCTTTCCTCTCTTCTTTTCCATCACTCTTCCCCCATCCCTCCTCTCTCCTCCCCCGTCTCCGCCCTAGTTCCTCTTTTCCCCCCTTGTTTTAAGACAGGGTCTTACTGTGTATCCCAGCTTGGCCTTAGAACTCACCATGCAGCCCTTCCTAGCCTCCAACTTGTGATTCTCCTGCCTGAGCCTCTTGAATGCTAGACTTATGGCATGCACCAAGACATCTAGCCCGTGTACCTGTTTTCTTTTCACTCATTTTAATGGTTCGGTAGTATACTCTGTGACATTTGGGCTATTCTAATGTATTTAGAATTTTGTTATGATGCTCTTTTATGCTGTTTCAATTTTTTTTTTTTTTTTTTGGCCCATGAGTATGTAGCAGTGATCAGTCTGCATAAATCTTTGACTGTATCTCTGTCACTTCATCAAAATGACTTTTGGTAGGTATCGGATGCTTTTAGATAAAATAAAGACAAGAACTTATTTTGTCTTCACAATACTTTTTTTGCATTTTTTTGGTCATTATGAACATTCCTAAAATCAGAGAGAAAAAAAATCAGAGAGAGAGAGAGAGAGAGAGAGAGAGAGAGAGAGAGACAGACAGAGAGAGAGAGAGAGACAGAGAGAGAGAGAGACAGAGAGAGAGAGAGAGAGAAACAGAGACAGAGACAGAGACAGAGAGACAGAGAGAGAGAGAGAGAAGAGTGAAGTACAGAAGCGATGTTCTGGGGAGAAGGGTTGGGTTAGTTAGTAACATCATTTAGACTATAAAGAGAGCAGCTAACCTGTATTGTGTGCCTCCAGCTGGGACAGCGAGTTCACAGCCACTTTGCATAGGGAGCAGTAGAGTAATTTTTTGGCTTTTTCTTCTTCCGACTCAGTGACAGACCCTGGAGCTCCATTTGTGCTCTTGGAGGGAGAAGCGATGGCTCCAGGTGGCAGGGGTGCTGAGCCAGACTTGAGGACAAAGGGGCCTCCTTCCGAGCCTGAGGGCTGACCGGAGCTGGTGGCTTTTAGTTTCCCTTTGTCTTCTAAGGAAGACACAGAGCTGTTACTAAGGCCTCCTATACCATTCAAACCAGACTGAGAAACAGGAATCTGATTTCCACGCCACATGGAAAAACCAACATAGGTTCTTTTTACGTTTGGAACAGATTTTAGCTCATAGCATTTGGTTTCAGCAGACTCCTACAACATCTCACTAGCTTCCTTATCAGGTCACCTCAACACCATGGTGCTCTATGAAGCATGACTTTGGTCTCCCACTTAAGAGTAGGTGATTTTCCAAAATCCTTGAGTTGTAAGCCACACTCCAGGGATGCTTTACTGGAACAAAACCATCTACTCATCAGTACGCTGACAAGACAAGATGTCAACATGAGGGAAGTCATTAGCCTGTGTTTGCTTCAGCTGGCTACTTGCGACTTAGTTACGGCATGAAGTTCAAATTTAACTTTTACAGCTGGATGAGGTGGCACACACCTTTAATCCCAGCACCTCAGGAGGCAGAGGCAGGTGGATCACTGTGAGTTCGAGGCCAGCCTGGTCTAAAAAGCAAGTCCAGGACAGCCAAGGCTACACAGAGACACCTTGTCACAAAAAAACAAACAAACAAACAAACAAACAAACAAACAAACATTTAACTTTTATACCAAGTCAGAATTTTACCCTTGGGTGCCTGGGTGGAGGGAAGAGAAGAGTCAGGTCAACTGTGGTTGTGCTTAGCTACGTTTTCCCTGCTTTTTGAGTGGCAGTGCATTCTATCCAAAACACAGGGGCGTTGAGTTCCTTTCTTTAGACTCATGAATTAATGCCAGTCTAAATAAAAAGTTCTCAATAATCTCATCAACCGCTGTCACAAAATGAATATTAGTCAAATAATTTAAAGACATCTTGACATTTCTAGTCATGCAATTACTGAAGGCTTATTATCCTGAAGAGCTCTGAGCAGGCCGTGAGGGGTCATAGTGACTCTGACAGAATCTAAGGCATTGTTCAGTGATTCCCTTGGGAAGAAAACCTGGAGTCTAGTAAGCAACAGCGCACCCATCTCATGTTTGATTCTATAGCACTCTGAGGAAAATGTCTAGCGGTGTGTTAATTAACTCCCATTAAGGGAGACTATGTGAAAACGTACTTGCTAATTGTCCTTGGCAATTCACGACGGCTTACCATCGGCTTGGGTAGCCATCAAGTGTGTCTGTTTCTGTGTTTATTCATAAAATCCTGTATGCGCTTACTATAATGATTTTAAAAGCTTCACTGATCCTAGGATTCACCAGTTCCCACCTTTCCCCTGTGCTGGGCCCATGTCAAGATTACCATGCAAAGACTGAACAAATTAAGGGTGCCTGGATCTGAGGAGCCGAGATCTGTATCCGTGGGTTCCGCATTTTGTAATTCCCTTTCAGAAACTATATATAAACTTAGGATAAGATGAAATTTAATGAAAACAGTCTGGAGATTTTATAAAAGTGACCTGATGTTTGGGAGTACGTGGAGATGGAGAGGTACCGTTTAGACTGGGACTCCATCTGTAATCATCTTTCACACTGAGGCTTGGAGAATCTTAAGCATGAAAAACGCAGCAGTCTTTCTGTCTCAGGGTAGGAGCTGCCTAGCTCTTGGGAGGGAGACGTGTTACTGGACAAGGGTTACCTCCAAGCATTCCGTTTGCTTTTCTGTCCACCTCTGGCCTAAGAGCCCAGCCTTGCCAGTGGCCTACTCACTCACTCTTCCTATGTGACTAACTTGGGCTCCTTATGCTAATGTTGCCCATGTACCTTGATGTTTATGTCAAGCTCTGTGGCTAACAAAGTACTACTAACTTTATTCTATTATAATGAACTTGTGGGGAAGGTAGGGTGGAAAATATTTTTTTTCTTATTTTTAAGGTGAGAAAACTGAACTTCATAAATGAGTGTGATGCCTCCCTGGTCTTCATGAGGTATACTAATCTTTTTGCAAAGAAGGGAAGCGACTTAATATATCACTATTAGTATTACAGATGAATACAAAAGCCTACATAGGAACTAGCTGCTGCTTTTAAAAATTAGTTTTAATTTAAATTTGATAATTTCATATATGAGTACAGCATTTATATAATTTTCTACCTCTTTTTGTCTTTAACTATTTACATGCACACACACACACACACACACACAGAGAGAGAGAGAGAGAGAGAGAGAGAGAGAGAGAGAGAGAGAGAGA
>OU015750.1:50683028-50725851 GCA_907169655.1 Acomys percivali
CACACACACACACACACACACACACACACACACACACACACACACACCCTGAACTGACAATCTTTGTTAAACATGTATCACAACCCCTCTCCCAGGTTGAGATGCGCTTTCCACGTTCTAAGTGTAGTCTTATGATAATCTCAATTATGTAAAAAGAAAGTAAAATCAGCCTACAGCTGTTCAATTAATAAAGGGCAGAGCACTGATCTACACAAAGGCTGCCTGAACGTGGAGCTGGTGTGCTCCTTGCTCTACCATTTTGCAGGATGTGAAGCTAAGAACTTCACTGTTAGGATTATTTTCTTGAAAGTTTGACACAGTAAGTGGATGGCATCATTCTGTGTACATAAGTTACAAGATGTCACCAAAAGCATCACATATTATACTCAAAACTGTCAGGAAACAGGAAAATAAGTCTGCTTTCGTGCTGTTTCTTTAAATGTGTGGAGGATCAGAAAGGCCTCATCTTAGGTGTCTCTTTGGCATAAGGATTATTTTGAGAAATGGCAGCCAGAGGAAAGGCTCAGAGAATTAGCAGAAATTGCTGTACTTTAAGGGTAGTATAGACCTGCAAAAGAAAGCCTACTTGTAAAGGTGTCCCTGTCTTTGTACCAGGAAGAAAAGGACTCTAAATCTCTAGAAGTTCTTAATGGGAAAGCGAGTTTCCTCATTATCTTTATTTACTCTCATTTTTCTTGGCCACTTCCTGTAACTGGCCTCTCCAAGCCTTTCTTTACTTACTTGAAGATGGTACTTAAATCTGAATTCAAAGCCATTTCTCGGATACTCTCTCATTTCTCTCGGCTTCCATGGATACCCATAAGATATACACGCTATGTTTTCTCCTCTTTGTTTTATTTTATTACTGGGATCAGTTCCAACCAGGGACTCAGTAGGAGAGAAACTTATTTTATTTCTCTATATGGAGAGGTAACTTAGTATATGAGTCTGAGAAACAAATGTTAATAGCCCTCCAAAATCTTTGTTTCATGCATAAATCTACCTAGATTATTTTTCTGTGGCTTTCTACTTCCTGATTAATCTCTCAAACATAATGGATATACCAGTGAAATTCTCAGATTTCTTAAGTGAAAAATTTTCTTGCATTGTTGTTTTTAATATCTTGATTTGCCACGTCTGTATGAATTAAAAGCTATTAAGAGTTCTCCACCTCTGAGAAATGCTAAAGATTTAAAAATTACAATAGGAGGGGGTGAAAGACACATAAGACATATATCTTTCATCTCACAAGACATAGATGGATACATAAATATTTACTATAAATTATGTATACCATTTGGCAGGCCTGTAAATTAGCACAAAGAAATAACCATCTATCCATGGAACAATCATTTAATGAACAGCTATCATATATTCTATAATATATAAACTGCAAAGTTGGAAGAAAAAGGACCAAGACTTTGACTTAATGAAAACTAAGTATCTAGCTGTGGAGAGACAGAAAATAAGGTGCGTGCGTGCATGCATGCGTGTGCATGTGTATGTACATGTGTGCACATGTCTACGCGCGCGCGCGTGTGTGTGTGTGTGTGTGTGTGTGTGTGTGTGTGTGTGTGTGTGTATGTGATGTTGGGGCTCAGGAAACAATGAGCGATCTCAGAAGCTGCATGGAAATCAGGCCTTCTTCATCATCTGTGTCACACTCTTTCCCCCACCAGCACTGACAAGGCTCTGAAGGATTTTCCTTTTAAGATCTGGCTGAAATTTCTCCTAAAAGATGAAAAAATTGTCTTCAACCCCTTCCCTGGGAATTTCATAAATGAGGAAAGATTAACTGCTAGAGAAGAAACTAATGTTTGCCTCAATGCCTAGGCAGACTTTTCACCTGGTCTTCTGAGGGCAGTCATCAGAGATTACCTGGGAGATGTGTCTGCCTTGTAGGAGGAATCATGGCTACAGCGAAGTTCTGTCCCTGAGCCTCCAGTGACCTGAGGCTGCCAACTACCCAGGAGCTGAGAGGATTTTATTTTAGGCCATTGTCTCTATTTTGGGACTCACTTGCCAGCCCTCTCAAGGCACTTAGAGTCTTTCCTCCCAAGAAGAGGACTTTTAAAATTCAACGGTCAGAGCTGACTCTGAGTTTCTTTACTTTGGCCCCTGTGTATATTAAATAATTTATATGCCCTCCTTCTCCTCTTAGTCTGTCTATTTTCAGGTAATAGATTTTCAGCAAAAGTCTGAACAAGGATTAGATCATATAGAGTCTGGTAAAGCATGTGAGGAATTTGGGATTAATCACAAATTATGATTGCTGAGACGGAGAAAGAGGTCGTCTGATTCATGTTTTCAGATGGTCATGTTGACTGCTGTCACAGCAATGGCCATTCCTTTGTGAGTTATCCTAAGCATCATTAAGTAAGGTCAAATGCAATGTCTTGTCAAGAGGAAAGGAGCCAAAGAAGACCAGCTCCCTGGATAATGAAGACCTGTTCAAAGTAGCCTTCTGGCACACTCTCACTCCTCTTCCCTTTCTTCCCCATAAAAAGCCCATTGCAACTCAGAGATGTCATCTCCAGAGAACTTGCTTTTGAGATGTGAGTGGCCCAACCTGCATCTATCAACATGATCGGAAAATAAACTGTGCACGCACAGAGAGAAGTTAGGGGACCAGTGCAGTTGCCCACAAGGTAGCCAAGAAGTAGAGAACTGCAGTGGCTTAGGGGATATTCATGTGCGTAGAACCATCAAGACTTACTGATTATATGTGAAATATCAGGGATCACGTCTATGGCTTTGGCACAGACACTTGGTAAATGATGGTGGTGCCATTTATGAAGAAGGAGGTGGTGGTACTTAGGGAGATAACAAAACCTACTGTTTCATAGCTAGGAAACCTTGACTATTCGTTGTTGCATTCCCAACTGACATTAATCTTAGGCAAGACTTAAGTGATTGGCAAATTAATGCTTCAGACATGCAAAACACTTTTCTTGCTGGTCTGAAGAATCAAGGAGGACTTCAGGAGGGCGGGACAAGGAAACGGTAAAGGCTCTGAGGAGTAGCTGTCCGTCACTCACTTCTCAGGCCATGGATTTTACTGCATAGTAGGGTGCTGTGGGTCATTTACTGCTAAGAACCAAAAGGGAAAATGCTGTCTAGTCCTATCAAGAAAGCCACCACAACAGGGCTATCCCAAGTCACTTCCATAGGATGCAAGGCAGTATAATTTTGAGAAAGCAGGATTATTTATACACTTACATGTTATGCTTCTCATTACTTTATCATTAAGACATACTGTTCTCTGTTTATTATATAGTCAGTTGTCATTTGTTAAGACTCTTGGCTTGTTCATTGATACCTACTGATGTCCTCACGAAACAGCCCTTCCAGAAGAGCAAAGCAAACCCCAACATGGGAAAGTTTTAAGAGAATAAAAATCGTTTCCAGGGAACTGGAAAATACTCTTCGTCCTTGGGTGAGGAGTCCTGAGGTTATGGATGCCTCTCCAACGGGGCCTCCCCAGAAAAAGACCCAAATGGAGACCAGAAGAAAGGCAAGAAAACATTTTAAAGAAGCCAGAGTGTGAAGGAAGGCCAGTGTGTCTTGCAAGAATGGACAAAGGAGAGCAATCGGGAAAAACCAAAGCACCAGTGACACTGAGCCTTGTCCATCGAGGCTTTGGGGTGGGTGTGAAATGGTGCTTTTCCTGGGAAAATGTGACACATAGCTAGGAAAAGTCCGCCTCCTGGGGCCAAGCAAGGAAGACATTATTACCTATATTCTGTTACCATTTGTTTTTACTTTGCAGTCACTGAAAGGCTGTTCTCTGGGGCCCAGACTCAGGATGAATGTGTGAGACAGGAAGTCTAGTCACGGTCATTACCCTGAGTTCACCTGTTAGTTTTTGTTAGATTTGGGCCAAGAATGAGTAATAGATAGCATCTTTATTTCTGTTAGTTTACTTTGAGCTTAGACTTTGGTCAACTTAACGCCCCAAGTTGATTTTTCAGTTTATTTCTTAACCGAGCAGTGACAAGCACTTTGAGAACTGCTTGCTTCAATGTTGACATGTGGAAGTCCATAGTTCCATTTTTGGAACTCTGTCTGCTCTCTTGATTCTCTCACTCCTTGGTTATTGTAACATGAATTTGTGCTTTCTGAGGCCACTGGAGGAGGACGGTTGTTAATTCAGGGGGTAGTTTTCCCTTTTTATACTTAATCTTTTGCTGGAAAGGATTAGGCATGGAGGCATCAACGGAACTTATGCCGGGCTGTTCTCCTTCCTTTATTCACCAACACCTCAAGCAACAAGTCCCCATCATTGCAGAAAACACTGACCACTTGCTACATAAGGCTTATAGGACCAAAGTATTTCAGTTTGAGGAATTCTGAGACCATTTTCTCTGGTTTTATCTGTCTACTTTCCTGAGTAGTAAGAAACAAATGGGTGTCAGTTGGAGCATTCACTTCCCTGTGCAGTCTTGTGAGAAATAAAGTTAAAAAGCCCAGAGGGCTCCACATCAGACCAGAGAAGGGGGCAGGGACTGGAGGAACTCACTGCAAACCTGTATGTATCTGAATTGATGTGTTGGTGAGGACTCCTTATGCCTTCGCCTCATCTCTCTCAGGCTTATCCACACATTTGACCTAGCACGAGGGATAGGAACCACTAGCTGATGACAGATATTTTAAAGTTTAAAGTAGAATTCCATTAAGATAGGTAATGGATTTGAAGGGGAAAGAATCCTCCACAAAATACAGAGGCGGCGGCAGCATCCAAGCTGTAAGATGAATAAATGAACAGGCTGATCTGGTACCCGGGATGCAAAACAATGTGTAATAAAAGATGCAGAGATGTTAGAGCGCCATCTCTAGCATCTTCTTTTTGTATAGTGCAATGTGTGTTGCTGGATGCACAGAGAGGGCGCTCTTCATCTGTAGTATAACAAACGGGAGCTGTCAGAAGGAACAGAAAGAAAAGGCCAGCCTTGCAGAGTACGGTAGGCATGGCAGTCAGTTCGCCTTAATGCTCTCTATCAGCTGTTTTCCTAAAGGTTATACAGAGAAAGATCATGGAAAATGCAGTAATTTGAAGGCATCATTTAAAAGATTTTTTGGAAGCCATAACTTTTTTGGCAATGCAGTATCCATAAACAACTATTTTAATATCCTCTGACCTTAAAAATTAGAGTCATTTAAATTAAGAATATGCACACTTTGGCCAGGGAAGCAGGTAGTTTAATATTAGACTTTCACCTCACCCTCCATTCCTCCAATTGCAGTCTCCTGATCTCATCCTCACCTCCATAGCAGACTGTCTCCTTCAGCTACTCCTGTGCCCTCTGTGCCTCCATCTCTAGGGGATCACACCAATCTTACCCTCCAAAGTTTTCTGCTGTATTCCAGGCCCCAATTCCAGTAGGCACTATCTTGGAACCTACAGGCCACTCAGGCCAGGGATACAGTTGGGCTAATTGCAGATCCTCATCTTCATTCCTCTAAAGCCAAGGACCCAGTCTTGTCTTCAGCTCTGTAGGAGACGCCCTATTGTGGTCTCTCCTCATGCTCAGTCCCTATTCCCAGGGGACTGAGAAGATCTTAGTGGACACCCTCAGCCCCCTTCCTAGCCGATCCCTGGTTTTAAGTGTCAGCTCCCAATACCTAGGAAAAAACCATTTTTACCTGGAACCTCCAGTGGCATGCATACCTATCAGAATCCCAGAAGAACTTACTAATAGGCAACACACAGCAATCACATTCTCCTAAGAACCAGAGCATGCATCAGAAAAAAAGGAGCAAAACACCCACCCAATCCAGACAGAGACAGATATCAGCACCTAGAATAAGTATCTTCCCAAACCTAGATGCCCAGAAGCCAGATAAAAACATAACAACAGCCAGGACAACATGTCTCCCTAGAGCCAGCAGCCTACCACAGGAGGCCTGAGTACTGCAACATAGCTGAAGCACAAGACAAAGACCTTAAAATAACCTTTGTGGATAGGATAATGATCCTGAAAGAGGAAACTAACAAAATCCCTTAATAAATCTATGAAAACACAAGTAGAACAAAATGAATAAAACAGATCAATACTTAAATGGAGAGAAAGAATCAATGAAGGAAACCCAAACTGAGGGAAGTACAGAAATGGAAAATGTAAAACCTGAACAGGAAACTCAGAGGCAAGCCTCACCAACAGAATATAAGAGAATTTCAGGAATTGAAGATACTATAAAAGAAAGGGATACTTTGGTCAAATAAAATGTTAGATCTTGGTATATAAAATACAAGGAAATCTGGGACACCATGAAAAGACCAAGTCTAAAATAATAGGAATAGAGGAAGGAACCCAGGTTAGAGGCATAGAAAAGATTTTCAACAACAACAACAAAAATCATAGAAGAAAATTTCCCTAACCTAAAGAAAGATATACCTATCAACATAAAAGAAGTATACAGAAGATCAAATAGAAAATCCTTGTCACATAAGAATAGAAAAAAAAAACTGCACATACAGAACAAAGAAAGAATATTAAAAGTTGCAAGGGGAAAAATACCAAGTAACATATTAAGGCAGACCCATTAAAATAACACCTGACTTCTCAATAGAGACTGTAAAAGCCATAGGGGCCTGGAAAGATGTTCTATAGACTCTAAGAGACCACAGAGGCCAGCCCAGACTACTATACCAAGCAAAACTTCCAATCACCATCAATGGAGAAAATAAAACATTCCATAATAAAATCAAATTTAAGCAATATATATCTACAAATCTAGCCCGATAGAAGGTGCTAGAAAGAAAATTCCAACCTAAAGAGGTTAACCACACTCAAGAAATCACAGGGAATAAGTAATCTCAGATCAGCCAATCAATAGAGGGGAAATGCCCCACAACAACAAAATAATCAACACACTGCTCATTGATGTCTTAACATCAATGGTTGCAATTCCCCAATAAAAAGATAGAGACTAACAGAACAGATGCAAAAACAGGATATATCTTTCTCCTGCATCCAAGAAACACACCTTAACAGCATCAAGGATAGACATTACCTCAGGATAAAGGATGAAAAAAAAAAATCCAAACAAACAGACCTATAAAGAAAGCTGGAATTTTAGTATCAGACAAAATAGACTTTAATCAGAAGAGATAGCGAAGAACACTACATAATCACCAAAGAAAAATCCACCAAGAGCACATTGCAGATCTTGACATCTATGTAGCAAACAGAAAGGCACCCATTTTTGTAAAAGAAACACACTATCGCAGCTCAAGTCATATCTTCCCTCACACATCGACAGTGGGAGACTTGAGTATCCAATTCTCACCACTGGAAAGATCATCCAGGCAAAAAACTAAACGGAGAAATGTAGTAGCTAACTGATGTTATAAACCAAATGGAACTAATAGATATTAGCAGAACATTTCACCCAAACACAAAAGGATATACCTTCTTCTCAGTACCTCATGGAACCTTCCCCAAAATTGACCATGTACTTAGACACAAAGCAAGTCTCAACAGTTATAAGAAAATTTAAATAGAATCCTGCATCCTCTCTCACCAACATGGATCAAAACTACACATCAACAACAGAAACAAAAGCTTTCAAACTCATAAAAACTGAGCAACTATCTACTGAATAAAAAATGGCTCAAGACAGAAATTAAGAACTTAAGACTTCCTAGAATCAAATAGATTTTAATACACAACATACACAAACTTATGGGATACAATGAAGGCAGTTCTAAGAGGCATATTTATAGTACTATGTGCCTACATCAAAAGAAAAACCAAACCAAACCAGAGAGATCTCAAACTAGTAACTTAACCACACACCTAAAAGCTCTAGAACAAAAAGAAATCACACCCCAAAGGAGAAGGCATCAAGAAACAATGGGCAAATTATTATAATAAAGTAGAAACAATAACAACAAAAACTGACACAATGCGCCAAGGAAACAAAGAATTGGTTCTTTGAGAAAATCAGTAAGATTGACAAACCCTTATCCAAATTAACTAAAAGGCAGATGAAGAACATCTAAAAGAAATAGCTAACACTTTGCGTACACACCATTTACCAAAGTTAAATCAAGATCAGATGAGCAACTTAAAGAGACCTATAACCCCGAGTGAAAAGGAATTAAAAGTCCTCCCTCCGCCAAAACAAACAAATGAACAAACAAATAAACCCAACCAACAACCAATCAACCAACAAAAAAACCAAGACCAGATTGTTTTAGTGCAGAATTCTAACAGACTTTAAAAGAAGAGTTAATGTCAATACTCAAATTATTCCACAAAATACAAGCAGAAAGAACATTGCCCAGTTTGTTTTTATGAGGGCACTGCTACGCTGTTATCTAAACTACATAAAGACCAAACAAACAAGAGAATTACAAACCAATTTCCTTTATAAACATAGATGCAAAAATTCTCAGTAAGACATTTGCAAACCACATCCAAGAACACACCACAAAGATCATCCACCATGATCAAGTAGACTTCATCTCAGATGAACCATCCCAGATGGTTCAACATATGTAAACTGATAAATGTAATCCACCATCTTAAACAAATTAAAAACAAAACCCACACGATCATCTCATTAGATGCAGAAAAAGCCTTTGACAAAATTTAACACTCCTTTATGACAAAAGTCCTGGAGAGATTAGGGATATGAGAGATAAATCTCAACATAATAAAGGCAGTTCATAGCAACCCCACAGCTAACATCAAATTAAATGGAAAAACACTCAAAGCGATTCCCCTAAATCAGGGACAAGACAAAGCTGTCCAATATCTTCATATGAATTCAATATAGTATTTTAAGTTTTAGCTAGAGCAAGAAGACAACTGAAGGAGATCAAGGAGATACAAATTGGAAAGGCAGAAGTATCTTTATTTGAAGATGATACGGTAGTATGCAGTATGCGTAAGTGACTCTTAAAATTCCACAGGGAAACTCCTACAGCTGACACTTTCAGCAAAGTAGCTGAATACAAAATTATCACAAAAATCAGCCGCCTTCCTATGAACAAATGACAAATGAACTTAGATCTCAAAATGTCTGGTGCAATAACTGTGAGAAATACCATATTTTCTGCCAGAGAAGTAAGTGAACAGGCCTTTCTGGCTGCAATGGGTTCTCCTCAGGCAGAATGCCTAGGTTTCCCTGAGGTTTGTAAATGTCCTTGTAAGGGCCGCCACTAGAGTAGTGAATGCGGGTCCACGAGGGACCTACAAGGCAATCTCTTGGAAAATTGAAATGGAGGCCAGCAGCAAAAAGATTCACACAAAAGTACCGTGAATTCCCTGGTTATAAAAATAATAATCCTAGACCACTGATTTGGAAAGCATTTGATTCCTTGATAATGTCTCTGCTTTTATAATTTCTTACTAAACACAGTACTGTTATTGGCATAATACAGAAAGGAGGACATGTAGTGAGAGTTTTGGTGTCTTAGAAAATGTAGTTATGGGGCTGAGCGTGGTGGCACATGCCTTTAATCCCAGCACTCGGGAGGCAGAGACAGGTGGGTCACTGTGAGTTTGAGGCCAGCCTGGTCTACAAAGCGAGTCCAGGACAGCTAAGTCTACACAGAGAAACCCTGTCTTGAAAAAAAAACAAACAAACAAAAAGAAAATGTAGTTATGTTCTGTAAACATTTTTTTTGATGATTTACTTCATGTATGCTCTGGCAGGGGTGTGAGTCTACCAGTTGAAGACAGTTTACTTCTGGGGACTCTGGAGAGGGTATAAAATGACCAGAGCGCCAAGAGAGGAGGCTGGCTGCTCCTCCTGCTGGTTTGTCAAGTGGTTGAGAAAAAAGATAAGAAGAAGAAGTTGGAGATATCCTGATGGGACAAAAATTGGACTTGCCCAAGGAACTCAGTGCCTTAATCAGCAGGAAGCAGTAAAACAATGTCAGTGCCCTGTCCCCACTAGCCTTCTGTCTCTCCTATCTGGTATTGGGGTGCTGGAAGGGATTGGGGTGGAGAGGGGTGATAGATATATGAATCCAAATAAAATAGCTTATAAATATGCCAACATATGCTCTACTTAGCTCTAGTGATGTCCTCTACCAGACTGACTCAGATTCCTAAATTCACAGGTCATCCCCTTTCCTCACGTCTCTGTCTAGATCTCTCTGTCTGTCTGTCTGTCTGTCTGTCCGTCTGTCTCTACCCCCTCCCCCTGCCCCTATCTCTCTTCTCTCCTCCCCTTCCCGCCTCTCTAAGACAGGGTTTTCTATGCATATAGATCTTGCCTTGCAGACCAGGCTGGCCTTGAACTCACAGAGATCTGGCTGCCTCCGCCTCCCGAGTGCTGAGATTATAGGCGTGCACCACAATGCCTGGCTGCTTCATGGATCTTCAAACTCAACCTCATTGATGCTAAATGGACTGAATGGCTCCACCAAGGAGTCATTCCAAGTAGTCTCCTTGTCCTCATGTCCACTAAGCTGTTGTGTGAGCAAGGCCTCCTGTGTTCTCTCCCCATCTTACTTTCAATACTTAATCCACTAAGGTTTGTGATGCTATCTCTCCTATCAGCATTTCCCCCTTTCGCCAGCTGACGTCACTCTAGCTTCTGCCACATGCTGTTGCTGCTCAGTTCACACCTTCCTCTGCTCTTCCTGAATCACCATAAAACAAACATGTCTACCAATCTTGCTGCTTAGTTTTCAGAACCACATCTTCCCTTCTCCCCTACTGTGATTTTGTAATCCTCTTCGCAGAATTATTCTATTATCTCATAATTATTTACTGGTGCCTACAACAAATTGTCAAGATGGAAATTCTTGAGCCCTGGGATCATCTTAACCTATCTTTATGCCAAATGTGCAGAAAAACACCCATAGGCAATGATTCTACTGAGCTACAGTGCTATAGAAATAAAAAAAATTTAAAATATTCAGTGCTAAGCACTGAATTGTAGTGAGTGAAACATAAAAAAACCCCACGTATTTCTCAAATGATTATGTAAAATACTTATGCCACTCTTGCCAGTATTACATGTTTGTAATACTTGCCGGGGTTCATTTTATTAGTAAGGTTATTGTTATTAATTATGTGTGTGTGCGTGCGTGTGCGTGTGTGTGCATGTGTGTGCGTGCATGTGAGTGTGCTAACTGAAGCCGGAGGCATGGGATCCCCTGGAGCTGCAGTTACAGGTGGTTGTGTGCTGCCTGAGGAGAATGCTGGGCACTGAACTCTGGTCCTCCGGAGAGCAGCAAGTGCTTTTAACTTCCGAGTCATCCTTCCGCCCTCCATATTTGCAATAGTTAATGTCAGTTCAAGTTGACACTTCTCCCTTACCAGTGGATCCCTTAGAGATATGTTAGGATAGAGCTATAAAGACAACAAAAAAATGCATTTGTGACAGGTTTGGTGTTTTAAAGTTTGATAAAGTGAATGAATCAGAATATTTCATCACGTTCTCTGTTGGCAGCACTGCATAGCATCCCTGTAGATTGACAATGCTGGTAGTTGATGGGGTGCAGGTACAGAAGAACATCTGCCTGTCGGTACCCTCCCAGAGATCTAAAGCACACACGGAAAAAGGAAAAAGCCAAAGAATAGCAGCCAGTCCTCTTTGCAAGTAAACGTGTCTCTTGTTTTCTGTCAACTTGTTTTTCTTTTGTTCCTTCCCTTTTTTGGTGGTTGCAGTGATGGGACCTATGGCTTTTGCGTTCCTGGTAAGAGCTAGTTCACTAGAAAACGACACTAAGCAGGAGACTGCTAATTGGCACCAAACCCTAGCAAGCAAACTCTTTTGTGCACATGGAGGAAAACTGACAAGTTCATCGATGGCAGGTTGGGGCTGCCGCTTCCAGCCTGGAAATATCAGGTGATACCTCTGTTTTGTTTCCTGCTTTTACCTCATCCATACTAGATAAAGGCTACCACTGATACTAGATAAAAGCGACTCCCTGCCCTGTGGCAAAGTTTACCTCCCATGGAACTTTCTGTGCTCTCTCTGCAGATTTATTAGCGATTTATGCCTGGCAACTCTCTCCCTTCAGGGATGTTCTGTGCTGCCAATTTTAACTTATATCATATTCCTGTTACTTGTGCTTGCAACAATTACATGCCTGATCTCTTTATACAATAATATTCTGAAGAAATTCTAAGTACTAGACACTGTGTCATTATTTGATTTCCTATACCTTCTGTCTATCATCACTGAAGACCATTCTAGAGGTTTTGTATCTTAGAGACATTACCACTCACAACAACTGAAGTCCCCAAGGCACATAGCTTTATACCCGGTGGCCTAGTATGACTCAGTGGATGGGGTCTTCTAGTCACCCGTTTAGAATTTTTTTCCCAAGCAGATGCTCTGCTTAGATCGGATCTATTTCAAGTGTCCCTGAAGTCCACAGGGCCTAGTGGTGTAGACTGGTTCGTTTCCCATCTACTACGTGGTTGACTTGCTTTACTAGTCAGAGGGCTTCCTGTTGGGAAAGAGCTGATGTCAGCTCCACACTCTGGCGTGAACTCCAGCACACCCTGCGACCTGGGACCGTATACAGCAGCTATGAAAAACAGACTAGAGCGCCTCAGTCACCCGCCCAGAAGTGCCAGGTGGCCGTGGAAAATAGAGGAGTTCCAGCTGTTTTGTAGAATTCTCAGTGTACAAAAACACTACGCCGCCCTGCGGCTGCCAGGCCCTGGATGTGTAGTGCCACGTCTCTAGCTAAATTCCAGAAAGCCTGCATCTTCAAGCATGGCTGATCACCGTGAAGCTTGCTAATTCCTAATTAACTATGTTTATGGCTAATTTTCATATGGTGGCCTTTAGACTAACTCTGAAAGTAGCTAAATATCATCTAAAGTGCTTCTTTGCTGAGTCAGACTTCGTATGTCCTTTAAGGAAACAAAAATAGAAAAAGGGTCCACTTATTTAAATCAGAGGGCTCACAGAAGCGAATACTTCTGCAAGTTCAAAATGGGCCCAGTGCTATAGTGGCTTCTGTAACCTCTGTGCCAAGCGGAGGTCCTGACTTAGGAAGCTACTCTCATTTCCAGTTGAAAGCCTCTGTCAATCAGTCTGTGGTCAACAGGCCTGGCCTTGCAGGGGTTTGTGGTTCAGTGAGATGTCAGATACTGGCTCCCCACCCCCGACCCCTTGTCTGACTGCATGCCACTTGCTGCCTTTGTCCCTTGTAACACTGTGCCTTGTTCAGGGAGCACAAGCATCCAGTCTCACACTCAGATAAGGCAGAGGCATGACCAAATACCTCTATGCTGAAGGCTGGCAGCCCCAACTTGCTATCAGTGAACTGGCACGGATATTCGTGAAATTGTCAGTTTTCCTGAGTGAGCACAAAAGAAGGATTGTTTGCTGGAGTTTGAATCTAATGAAAACCTTTCTTCTGTTCTGTATAGTTTTCCAGCCATTTGGCTTGCACAACAGAGAAATCATATTTCAACTTCTTTAGGTTGAGAAATTGCCCCTTTTCTGATTTGTCACCAAGAGATGTGAAACAGTTATTTCTGAGGGACCTTTTTTTTTTTAAAAATTGAAAATAGAATAAGTAACTCATGTCACTCAAATCAAGACCCTTAGGGAGTAGGGATTTAAAAGCTGGGGAAAAGATTAAAAAACTAATTTTCAAGGTAGAATGAGGAACAGGGTTCTTTTTTTTTTTCTCTCTCTCTCTCTGTAAGTGTATGGCCCTATTTCAAAGAACACAATTTTGGATTCACAAAGCCCAAGCCAAAAAAAAAAAAAAAAAAAAAAAAAAAAGACAAAAACCCATGTTTGAATTCAGGCCCTCTTTTCCCTTCCCTAGCTACAAGCTTGGCAAAGGGAGAGGCTTCAATGCTCTAGGCATGGGGAGGTGGCCACTAGGATGGAAAGGTCAGTCTGAGAGCCAGGGAGGACACTGCTGGCACTTTCTTCACCTAGTCAGAGCCAAAAAATTATGCTGGGAAATAAGCTTATAGCCTCAGGCTGCCCCAGGCAGACAGGTACCCAGCCCACAAAGCTTTATGAACTTAACTAGGTACTGTCTGCTCTCAGGAGCCCAGGTAGACATTCGAGGGCCAGGCATTTAGGCGGCAGAAGGATCTTTAAAGGAGCGCACGGCTAGACACCCCCCATGCTCCCCTATCTCTCACCCGACCTTAGTCTCTAAATTCAATCTGCGGCGTTATGAAGTTGTCAAACCCAGCTTAATATTTAAGACCTATAGATGCTGGGGAGAGTCCGCTGGCCGTGGGAAGTCACTTTTAATTTAAAAGGCGTCATCTCCAGAGGAATTTGTTTTGAGCTGCTTATCCTGCTCCGGTCTCAGGAATTGCTACAGTTCTGATCCTCTGCCTGGGAGGCTTGGTCCCTAGCTTGGGGGCAACCGGAAGGTGGTAAAATTTTTTAGAAAGTGGGGGCCTGCTTGGAAGTTTCTAGGTCCCTTGTGTGTGGAGGGGGGGAGGGGGCGATGGTTCCTTTCAAGCAAATAACAAGCCATCCATCCCCATCTCTTTTATTTGTCTTCCTTGCAATGAAGTCATTTTCCTTTGGCACGAGCGCCAGGTTATGATGTATTGTCTCGTCACAGGCCCCAAAGTGACAGGGACAAAAGATTACAGACGGAATCCTCCAAAACTAGAAGCCTCAAATCGACCTTTTCTTGTTATAAGTCGCTTGTTTCGGACTCAGGTCTGTGGTTAAACTTAGGCGGAAGTGGATGTTGACTGCATGAGAACTGAGCACGAAGTCAATACGGCATTGCATGGCCATCTGTTACTCTCACAACTAGAACACAAACATGCCCAAAAGTTCCCTTCCTGTCCCGTCTGTCTGTGTCTGTCACATGTACTCTTTATCAGGGCTTAGGGACACATTACGATGGCATATGAGACTAGAGAGAGAGAAGAAAAAAAACCCATAGCTCTCTGGACTCCAAGGCACCTAAAATTCAAGGTATATATGCTTTGGCTAGCAAATATATATCTTTATTTTTATGTATCTCTAATTAAAATTTAGCATTTCTTTTGGTTGAAATGAACACGGCAGACTTAGCAGTGCCTTTAGCTCTGCCACTGATGGATGCCAAGTAGTCTTAGGGGACGTTAGCATTGTCACAAAATACTTGAACCAGGTGCATGTCAGACCCCCAGCTAGGGCACATCTGGAAGATTATTGATATATTTGGATAACATAACAAAAACTACCACTATATTTGTTGTCACACGGACATCAAAGCATTAGCCTAACCATGGGCCTCATCAGTCGGCCACAGGAATCCGTGACACACAGAATGGTTGGTTAGCTAGTATGTCCTGGCATGTTGCTCCATTCTGCCTGCATCTCTGTCCATACCCATCCTTCCAAGCACTGTTTTAGCAGTGCTCCATCTTCCTTTCTTGCCTCCTGTATTTTCACTGTCTTAAATATTTAGCTGAGTAGTGGTTCATGTATTAAGTTCTGTGGTATATATGGGCCCCCTCAATCACCACTGCCTACCACAATGCTGAATACTCAGTAGGGAATGTGTGTGTGTGTGTGTGTGTGGGAGAGGGCAGAGGCATGTATGTATGTATATATATATATATATATACACACACATACATATAATATATATGTAATTTTGTGTTATTTTAGTTTAAAATAATCTCTAACTCTTAAATGTCCACTACTCATTATTTTCATGTTACTGCTTTTATTTACTTTTAAGATGCATAATACAAGTAGTTTATTTAAATAATTTCCTTGGTGCTAATCATCTTGTTTGCATTTTACAGTAATACAAATCCAGTGTGTACCTTCATGAATAATGTTATGGACTCCAGAAAGAATCCTTTATATTTTATGTGAGGACATATCCACAAGTGTGTAGAGGTGTATGCATGTGCATGGAGAGGTCAAAGGTCAACACTAAGCATCTTCCTCAATTACTTCCCCACCTTATTGTATGAGGCAGGATCCTTCACTAAAGCTGATTCAGCTGGCCTGGCTGGCCAGCATGCCTCAGACATCTGGCCATCCCTCTGCCTCTGCAGTGCTGGGATTACAGACAGGTGCCACCATTCCTGGCTTCTTATATGGGGACTGAGGATCTGCACTCAGTCCTTGTGTTTCTTAGTAAGTAGTTTACCAATTGTGCCACCTCCCTGACATGGAGTCTCCCAATTTTAACCACCACAAGCACTCTGAGTAGAACAGCTGTACTGACAAGTTTTCAAAGTACAGTTCTTAGAAAAAACATTCTTGTACGCATGCATGCATGCAAGCATGTTTGTATGTATGTATGTATGCATGCATGCATGCATGCATGTGTGTGTGAGTGGATCTTGTTCATGTATGTGTATGTGGATGTGTGTGTGCAGCACTCAGAGACCTGTTCCTCAAGTACAATATCTACTCTCACTGGTCAGAACTCACCAAGTGGGCCAGGCTGACTAGTCAGCTAACCCTAGGCTTCCAACCGTCTCCACATCCCCATCACTGGGATTACGAGTATATGCCAGAGTGACCCACATTTTTATGTGGGTTCTTGGCATTGACTAGGGTATTCATGGTTATGAGACAAGCACTTCATCCCATATTTTTAACTAGGTATTAATCCTTCTGGTTTGGGTTTTTTGTTTTGTTGTTTTTGTTTTGGATTAGCCAAAAGATTGAGTATAATTATGGCTGGAAGAAATAAACAATTTCCCCTAAAATAAAAAATGTAGGACACTCAGTCTCTGTACCCATGGTTACACATATAATTTCAACCAACTATGGATGAAAAATATTCAGGTAAGAACAGCATGTGTAATGCACATGTATATTTTGTTTGTTTATGTTTGTTTATGATCATTCTCTAGAGACATTAAAACAAGTTTTCTACAGCATTTACACTGTAATGGGAGCCCTAAATGTTCTGTGGTGATTTACGTATTAGGGCAGCTACCTGTAGAGAACCTACAGGTTCAAAGTGCAGACACTTTGCTGCTTTGTGTAATTAATTTGAACATCTGCAGATTTGCGTATACTCCTGGAACCAGACCTTGTGGACACCAAGGAAATGCCTGCACATCAGTATATCTCAGTACTGAGTAAAATCCATGGTTAACAGAGAATTAGGAGCAATCACGTGCTAGGAAAAATAATTAGTTATTTTAACTTAATAGCCATTTTTCTAGTTAAGTGGGCAAAAATTATAAAATTCAGACAGAAATTCAACTATCTAAAAACAAGAATAATATCATCAATTGTGAGAAGAAACTCTAGCATTTATTCATGCTATTTCACATTTAAAAGGGAGATAAAAGCATACTTAGAGGTTAAGTCATTATTAACAGCCCAGGAGAAATACTCAAATAAATGCCATATGCCAATAAAGTTTTATAAAGAGTTGGAAGTTAAATGTATTGAGCTGACAAAATTCTTACCGGTTGACACAAATGCCACCGGGCAGGGCCATGCTACTCATTCGGATGCACATGATGCAAGCTACCTATGCGACTGCTGTGTGCAGAACAGGGCACTTGGGAAGGACAGAAGACATAATGGGCAAGGCACGTAAGCCAGAGGTAGGAGCAAAGATGTGAGGAAGACCAAAAAAGGCTTTCTTGCACATTTTAAATGTCTCACAGGGTACTTGGGCTCATTAAGCTGCAATGTCCCGGAATGAAAACACACGTGCATACAATTACCCTGATACAATAAGGAAGCACATAAACGGGGTTTGCGTGCAGGTCACTGTTGCATGTCAGTATGGCAGGAAGTGACGGGAGAGTCAGGGACGGGGCCTTGAATACCTGTGAACAATGGTCGCTTTTTATAGCTACCATTTATTGAGTGCCTGTTACCTCCTGGGCACTTCGCTGAGCACCTAGCATTTTTTTTTTAAGCTCATTAATCCTGACAATCTTAGGAGGTAGTATTAACAATCCCATCTTATGGATGAGTCGATAGGTCAGAGAGCATGACTCAGTCAGAATTATATCAAGTCAAAGAGAGGTGGAACTAATGGCTTTGACTTTAAGTTCATATTCCTTTCACTGTACCATAGATGCGATGCAGGTAAGTGGCACCCAGAGATCACACATTGATTAACATATCATTATGCAAATCTATTCAGAATTTGAAGTCTCACTATATAGTCCTGGCTGAGTTAGAACTTGCTACATGGACCAGGCTGACCTAAGACTCGGAGACCTAGCTGGCTCTGTCACCAGAATACTAGGATTAGAGGCATATGGCACCATGCTCAGCTTAACTTGATTAAAAACAAAACAAAACAATGACAATGATAACAACAACAAAAACAACAAAACCAGCTTAAAAGTAGTCTGGGAAAAAGAACAATGCATCTTTTGAGAGAATCCAAGTAGTGCTACTTAGTAAAACATTCCTGAACAACCTGAAAAGCATACAGAAGTACAGTCCACAAAGCTTTTCCAAACGCTAGTGCACCATAGGGCAGAGGCTGAGAGATGGCCTGGGCGACAGACTGGCCTTAAAGCTCCTCTCAACCTGCACAGATCCTCTGCAGTTCCTCTCCCTTTCTCTAGGCCTCACTTTCCCGTACCCATCAGAAGACACATAGCCCATAAGTAAGAAAGTAGGTATAAAACACTTAGCACAATGTGGGGACAAAAAATCATCCCTAGTTACATGGTAATTAGCATTTAGCATTGCTGTGTCTCTGCCCATTTTCTCTGCTACTGGACATTATACCATGAACAGGTAATTCCATGAACATTATATAAGCACTTTATAAAATTTTGGAGACTGGGAAGTCTAGACTCAAGGCATTTTTAAAAAAAAATACCTGGTGTCTATATTGCACTGCTATCTGGTAAAGGCCTTTGTGCTACCTCAGCTGAAACTGAGTTCGTCATGAGCTTTGGAGGGGACGCTCAAAGCACAGAATTCCACCTCTGGTTCCTGCAGACCTCATCTCCTCACATGCAGAATGTATTCATACCCTTCCAGTTGCTTCAGAAACCTTAGCTTATCCCAGACTCAAAGTCCAAAGCCCAGAGTCTTGTCTAAGTCAGGTGAGTGCAATTGAAGGCACAGTTCTGCCTAAGGTCAATTCCCTGTAGCTCTCAGTCTGTGGGAGCTAAAAGAGCTATTTCCAAAACCTAACAGTGGAACAGGTCTGGCATAGACATTTTTTTACTCTAAAAGGAGAAAAGAGGCAAGAAGAAAGTCGTTATGGCTTTCCTTGCTCCAGCCGCAGCTCTCACAGCTTCAAACCAAGCCTCCATGTTTGTATTTTCTCAGGATGACACACTGAAACTATACAATCTGGACATCTCGAGACTGGCTCTCGTCTACTGCCCCACAGGCCAGTGTCTATTAGGAGCTTCCTTCAGTGTCCCTGACCCCACGGTTCTTCTGGGCAGTGTGGCAGTGGTACACTGGGGCCTCTGCCACTGCTCTACCTGGGCCTCTCTGGAGTCCACAACAGCCACAGGACTCTCAGTGTAGGAAAACATGTCCTTCACGCCCTTACACTCCACACAGGTGCTGAATCTGCCCCACTGGGCATTGCCAAGGCTGACCCTGGCTCTCTGCAGATGGGGTGGTGGGGAGTGGGGGTCAAACTATATCTGGGCCTACTTGAGCTAGGCTAGGGGTAAGGAATCTACTTCTGAAAAGTTCCAGAAAAAGAAAAACCAAACAAGCAAACAAACATTTGACTTTTGCATGGTACTAGATGTTATTAGGATTGGGTTTAGAGTCCTAAAAACAAAAAACAAAAAACAAAAAACAAAAAAAAAACCCTGTCTCCCATACGTGCCTTGCACACAGAATATAAAATGCTTATCGAGTAGCTCTATGTGAGCAGCCACCCTTGTCAGAAAAATATGCCACAAGAGAATTTTTCCTGAAGCAAATAAGAGGAATGCCATTAAAATATAAATAATAACCTTTGTTGAAATCTCAAGGGCATTTGCGGTTATACAAAATTATTCAGTGTATATACAAAGTCTTTCACATTCCAGTAGCTTTTCAATGAAGAACTGTTGTGAATAAAGGTAGACAAAGGAGATCAATACAAGTTGCAATGGAAAGGGCTGAGGATGAGAAAAGTTTGTAAAGGCGATACGCTTAATGAAGCTCAGGCCATCGTTTATGGAGTGGGGGTGTGGTTTACAACATGTCCCCAGTAAATCATAAGTTAACAGGTCAATCATATTTCAGTCTCACTTTTTTTTCTGGTTCACTTTTTTTTTTAAAGGCAACAGCAAGGAGCGGCTGTTAAAGGCAGAAAGCTGGACAGTAAAACCCCGGCATTGTTTTCCTTGGAGCTACTGAAATGGTGACAGAGCTTCAGAAGTCAGCTTCAAGTGGAGACAAATGTTTAAAGAGCCATTGCCCTCACCTGGCCAGTTGCCCTTGTCACTCTCAGGGAGCATGAGCAAAGATGGAGGCAGTCTCGCTTTTGAAATTTCCTTTGGAAATCTTCATGATATATGAACATTTCATGAGTATATGAGCTTTGGTATAATGGTCTGTTCTCTACAGACAGATAGGGATCTTTTATGGTTGACATGATTGTACCCCCAGAATTTCAGGCTTAAGATGTTCGTCATAAATACAGTTAATCTATTGTTTTATGAGGGTTACTAAATCTTGGCTTCATGGATTTGGATAGATGTATACCAAATTTATGATGGCACTTGTCTATAAATGACAGGCACCGTCAGAGCAAGAAACTATTATTTTCTTCTGTTTAACAGCACAAGGTCCTGATGCTGGATGCAGGAAGGGAAAAGATGCACTTAGGAAGACCTTGCTGGCTAACAGATGGAATGCAGCGGCAGTCAGTGGAAATGAGAAGTGTCTTTTGGAAAACTTGGCTCCATTTATAACAACACATAAAACCTACTAAACACACAGGGGGACCCATAAAAGGGACGAGTCTTTGCCAGAAGCGCTCTTTGACAAAACTGAAGATGTTCTTTCACAAGGCAAGGGTAAACATAAGGGACCCGAATGACAAGCCTACCTGGGAAGACTACGCAGGACTGTGTGTGAGCTGAAACACGCTCTCTGCTCACACCTAGGGAGCGGCTCCCACGCGAAACAATCGCACGCTGACAACTAAGATGAGCTGCACTGAGGTGTCCTGTCCTGAGACCTCTGCTGCCACCTCACAGTCCCTAGAGGCCATGGGTGCTAAAGCAAACAATCCCCATGCCCTCACTGCCAGCATTTTCAATGAAACAGTTTTAAATTCTGTTGCGAATGTGGGCAAGCATGGAAGGTAATGAGAGCGTATCTTTTTGGAGGCAGGGTGAGGCTTGTGCCGTGCTGCCGAGTGTCCTTTCTGAGCTTGGCCTCATCTTGGCCGGCATTCTCTTGTCTCTCGACTGGTGGAGTCTACATTTGTTTACGAACGTTTCTCAGTTTTCCCTCACATAAAAAAAAAATGCTCCACTCCCAGAATAAAGCTTCCTCCTGTTTACAGGGAAGCGCTGTAGGTAGCAGCTGCACAGGAGCTTTAGGATCATCAATAGATCAACGTATGAGGTCCCTCTCTGTCACTGGGCTTACCTAAAGTGTCAGTGGCCACTGAAAAGCGAAGCATGAGCCTACTTTCTAATTCTGGGAGACGATTCTTTAGTGGCACCTGGCTTTGTGCCCTGGCATTCTCGCAGGTGTCCCTCAAAGTCAAGGGAGCTTAGGAGGGACTGGGATCAGAACAAGTATGGGCCTGAGCTCCTGGTTATTCCTCACTGTACTGGGACTTGAGTCATGCCGTGCCTTTCACTCAAGATGCTGGACTTTTCCAGTCCCACGGTCTTCACTGTTACCGTACTCCTGGGAGCAACCTGAAGGTGGTGACTATACAATATTCCTTTTTGTATCACTAATTTCCAATTTTTAAATGTTGCTAGACTGAGAAGCCCTTAGAGGAGAAAAATAATCTTTTTTTATTTTTATTTTTATTTTTTTGGTTTTTCCAGACAGGGTCTCTCTGTGTAGCCTTGGCTGTCCTGGACTTGCATTGTAGACCAGGCTGGCCTCGAACTCACAGGGATCCACCTGCCTCTGCCTCCTGAGTTGCTGGGATTAAAGGCATGCACCATCACTGCCTGATGAAAATATCTTTATATTCCCTGTTGGCCCCTGAGTCTGACAGACATACACACACACACACACACACACACACACACACACACACACACACACACTATATTATATGACAGTCCAGAGCAGTGGCTTTCAACCTTCCTAATGCTGTGACTCTTTTATATAGTCCCTCATGTTGTGGTCACTCCCAACCACAAAATTATTTTGCTGCTACTTCATGATTGTGATTTTGCTACTGTTATGAATCATAAAGTAAGTATCTGATATTCAAGATGGTCTTAGGCGAACCCAGTGAAAGGGTCGCTCAACCCTCCAAAGTGGGCTGGGAGCTGCTGTTATAGAGGATGACCTACTGCATGGACATCCTGATTGGGACGTGATTGATGAAAAGGTGTGCACGGATGTCAGCACTACTTGTTGCAAGGTTCCCGAAGGGTCCACATGAAAACATTTATGTGCCTGCATCTTGTAAACCAAGCATGTTTCCGTAGGTGAGCATGCTGGGGACTTTATTTTTTCTCTTAAGTGCATTTGTAAATTTAGCTGTACATTTGAAATAATTTCTCATGTCTTCCTTTGTTTAGAGAGCAACCATTTAAAAGCCTGCTTAGTTTTAAGTCACTTTAAACTAGAAATGTTTTTCTCCATTATATCAGTTTATTAATTTTTTTAAAGACCTACTATAAAGCACAGGGCTGTTGAATATGGATGATTGTGTTGATGACTTGTCATTTGTAAGAAATAAGGTTTCCTTTGAAGGCTCCATGAATTTGAACTTGTTACCAGTTCTGGAATGCTATCATAAGGGAGCCTTCAGTGTGATCTGCGGGACATGTGATCGGAGGGATGGGCAGTGGCTCATACCACTGCGATACCTGTACTCCAGGGAGTGATTCAGGTGCAGTGTCTAGCCTGTCTGTTCCGGCTGCCTTCCTGGAGCTGCCTAATGCTTGCTGTGTTCTGACCCTAATTCTCCCCAACCACATTCCTCCGCCTTCTCACTGTGTTCCCAACATCCACTGAAGCATCATTAAAAGTTGGGGCAGATCCTGGGAGACCAGAAAGCCATTTATCTATCTGTATTTTACCTTTAATTCTACCTCAATTCTTAAGAATCGAGCGGGGCAGCTATTTTTATTCAACTTTCATTAGCCTTTAAAAATCATGCATTTGGAATTTCCTACAAACGAGACACCAGGTATTGTAGTTTAAACCTATTTTGTTTACTGACCTGAAAGAAAGACCCAGAGAGCTTGCCATGTCATCCTGACATTTTTATATCTGTTGGCTCTATTATAACAAATCTCTCTGTATTGTACAGACCCAGATTCAACATGAGCCAAATTGTGTCTCCAAATATAGCATAAGGGAGAGAGATGGTTGTACCAAGTATCAAGGTAGCAGATAGGATGGCTCATCAACCCCCTGCAGGATGGGAAATACACACGTTAGAGTAAACGGTGTCTATTCTTGGGTAGCATGAAGGATCACGGAAGGGTCTTCAGGGCCTCCATGTTCCTCAGCAGATACTACAAGTCCTTATCTTATGTTCAGTGGTACTCAGTGAGTCCCAGAATGCTGTTCTCCCGGAAGCTGCCTCGCTCAGTTCCTCATTCTTTCTTTTCCTTCGAAATTTGCTTCCCTTAAATAACTTTCAGTGGCTAAGTTGATACCAAAACATGAGACAAGAAGTTCGATTAGCAAATTCTGTGGATACAGTAGTTGCCTACACTGCTGAAAGCCGGAAGCTCGGGTATCAAGTGGCTGACTTCTCCTCATCTAAAACCAGTTGACAGCCACTTTATTCAGAAGAAAAAGCCCATTGCTGGGGAATTTTGGCCTCATGGGATTGGACAACCAGCCGTGGAGTCCCTGTGATGGACTCACTTCTGGCTGCCTCTTTGCGGGCAGCATGGTCTGACAGAAAGCCTTTCAGTCAGTCAGTATCACAAGTTGCCTTTCTCTTCCTGTTCTCATTCCCACCTCATTTCCCCCAGGCCAGCTACAGGACAGAAGTGTCTTCTGCTTTTCCCAAACAGGTTTTTAAACGAATGAGAGGTACTGACTAGAATCTGTGATAATGACCAAAAAAAAAAAAAAAAAAAAAAAAAAAAAAAAAAAAAAAAAAAAAAAATGCTGTTCAAGAACTTAGAAATAGGTGATTGGCAATTCATCTTCAGTTTGGTTATTTAGATCAGGTTCTCTAGATGGGTAAAGCTTCTAGTGCTCTCAGTCGGAAATTCTATCAAACACAAAGGAATTCTTATGCAGAAAGTAGTTTCAGCAAAAGGGGACAGAAGATCATACATCTAACAAGTACAGCTCAGTTATTATTATTATAATTTTGGGGGGGTTCTCGAGACAGGGTCTCTCTGTATTGCCTTGGCTGTCTTGGACTCACTTTGTAGACCAGGCTGGCCTTGAACTCACATTGATCCACCTGCCTCTGCCTCCTGAGTGCTGGGATTAAAGGCGTGCGCCACCACCGCCCGGTTTATTTTTAAAATACTGTCCCCCATTGACGTTGCTATCATAAAGATAGCTTATTTCATTCCCATTAATACTTACACAAACCATGAGTAATCTAACCAGTGTGTTTGCAAATATTTAGAGTTTTGAGGAAGATGTTACTGAAAGGGAGGTGCTCCAAACACAAGCATTTTCTTCATTCCTGGTACGAGCCTGGAGAGTCTCAACAGTGAGCTGTTTAAATACTGAGTGACTGCAGAGGGGCTTGCAGTGCTGTAATGGGGAAGCTGAGGTGGTAGGTTTAAAGGTCGCCTCACATGTACCTTGGAAATGCGGTCATTCAGATTTCTGTTTTCATCCCTCCACTCTCATCCCCCAGGGTTTTTTCCTGCACCTGTCCTCTGTCTTTGTCAATATCACTTGAATCCTTGACCCTACGCTGTTCCAACAGCTCACTAGGCAAACCCGGCTGCCTAGGAGGTCTCTTCTGTTTCATGAACACCAGTCCTTGATGAATGCCACCACTCAAATGCTGGAAGAAAAACCTTGAATTGCTTAAATGTATTTCAACAGTCTCCACTGGGCACCCTCTAGGCACCAGAGGCTACACTATAACCTAGCTTCTTACATTTGCATTTTCTATGTCTACACTGCTCTGTCCTTGATTCTGTCTCCTTTTGTCTTTGACGTTTTCTATTTCACTTCTGCTCATTACTTCTGTTACTGTCCCTAGAGCAAACACACAATTCCCAAATGCTTACAGGGCTTAAGTGGAACGCTGAGCACATTCGGGTGCCATGTTGGGAGTATTTATAGAGCCCACTGACTATTTGATTAGCTCACGCCACGAAATAAACTGAAGGAATGGGGTGACACCAACTTTCCTTTATTTTATCTTTTTGCTTGTGAGTTCTGCTGGTGGCAAAGACCTCGATGCAGGTAATAAAAACCTTTGGCAGGGTATTGTTTCATCAAGGCAACACTATTCGGTGGGAAATGAAAGCTGGCAGGAAGTCAGGGGACAGTGGATTTTGCTGTTCCAAACACAGGGCAACTGACAGCAGCTCACTGTCTTGATGTTGCCCTCAGCAGGAGATTGACGCTGGGCGTGATAGTGCACACACGAAAGCAGTGTTTGGCTTCTATACTAATAGCTGTTGTAGACATAGGTTAACGATCAGGTTTTTCATTGTCTATGCAGGGGGTTTATTCTTTACAAGGTTAGCAGTGCTACGTGACAATCCGGTACTTACCATGTTTCTCTGATAAGAGAATTTGGTGACCGGATCATAGGAAGCACAATAAATCATTGTTATTAACACTAAATCTTGTGGCTTAATTCTTGGCTCCCATACATGTTTCTGGAGCCAGAATCTATGGTGGCTTAAAGCACTACTGCTTCCTTCTACGGAGTTTTCTTATTTGAAGAGACTTTCTGAACTCCCCTCTTAAAGTAATGGATTTGCTCGTCTGCTGTGGCCCTGGGCAGTCATGGGGGAGCACAGTCGCAGGGGAGTACAGTCACGGGGGAGCACTCTTCAGCCTCCTCCTCAAGTGCTACAGGAATTCTTGACGATCGGGAGAGAACGTGAAATGTGTATTTCCCACAACACTGAAGTCTCTAATGCCAGAGTCAAATATAAAGAAAGGGACATGTCCCTTCAGTGTCCTTTAACAGACACTGTTCCTTGGCTAGACACTAAAGCAGGATGACAAATCCATTATGGGTCCCGAGGGCAGCTGTGAGAGGGAACCTATCAACATCCAATTTCATGGTCTCCACACTGAAAGAGACAAGAGAATTTTGTTTCCCACTCAAAGAACTCATTCAGATATTACAGGTTTGGATTAAAGAATTTTCTTATGAGGCTCTTCCATCAACAGCAGTTTTCTAATTATATAATTAAGGCTTTCTGTTAAGCGATTCCTGGCTCTGTAAATAATTCCTTTAAATTATCTGTGTCTATCTGTAATTCAGAGAAGAGCTTCATAAAAGTGTAAGAGAGTCAAAATTTGTTTTGTCATTCTCTCAGAAAACCTTACCCACAATTCTTCACTGAGATTAGAAGATATATATATATATATATATATATATATATATATATATCTTAAACAAGTTTAAGAATCTCTTATCCAAAAAAAAAAAAAAAAGCTGTAACACAAACCAAACAAAAGGTACAGAAAGGAATAATACCAGTTTTACATCCATTACTTGAATTTTGCCTGAACATGTGACCAATAGTCTTTGCTTATTTTGATACATGTATACTTATATATACACACACATATATTTAAATATATATATATTTTTTACAACACGAAATGGCAACATATCAAATGTTTACATTCTGTGCTAACATATATTCCTTCCTGTGAGGGAAACATATCATATTACAAAAATAAACCATGGAGAGTAACATGCAACATCCAAGGGGGAGGAAAATGGGGTAGGGGTAGGGGAGCAGGAGGGACACAACAACGCCAAAGAACAAAAAGTGTCATTGACCTGATTTGTCAGAGCTGTCGCCTGGGACTGGCCTGGTGGAGCAGCTGGGGTTAGCCTTTGCGCTGTCCTTGGAAGAAACCATTTTGGGCTTATTTTTCGTTGCCTCTAGTGCTCTGACCTTCTTGCCATGTTTACTTCCTTTGTAGTGGGCCTCGGCCTGGCTCTACAAAGGAGAACAAATCAGGCTCATTTTTTTTGCTACTTACAAACACCACGATGGATGAGCATGCAGGAAAAATACAATCAATCATAGGTACCACGGACATTTACAAGTCAGTGCTTGACTACGTTTCTGGCATTTATCTAAGAGGCTTCGACATATCAAACCTCGCCATGGAACAGCGGCCTTGCGTCTTTGGAAACCTAGGAATTACACGAGCGGGACCACAGGAGCAGGACGAAAAGCACGAGGGAGGTGAGGTGGGTCCGCGGTGCCCTCTCACCTCTGCTCATGCCCAGGGGGATTGCTTTCTCAACATCTGGCTGGCAGCTTCTGCATTGAGAATCCCATTCAGCCAAGCAGCCATTGGACTTCCACAGTCACCACCACCCATTAGAGAAAGCCTGTCTGCTCTGCATCTGGTCCCCTGTGGTCTCTGCTCTGAGATCAACTGGAGTGACAAAGAATGTGCCAGAGATGCTGCTGAATGACGGTGACACCACGTTTTGGAGACATCTACATGCACTTGGTATGCCATCTCGCACGACTCCAGTTCCAATTATAGCTCATGCCACAAGGGGGGTAAGGGCAGTCCTTGATCTCAGACTCGGTTCTCACATCAAAGCAGTTAGCATTAAATTCTCATACAAAAAAAAAAAAAAAAAAAGTGCGTGCAGCACTGTGACTTCCATACTAGACCAAAGGAAGTAGAAAGTGACACAAGAGAGACAACACCGAATCACAGTAAACCTGGAGGACATTTAATTAATTTACTGCCATATGGAAGGTTACCTTCTACCTAAACAAGATCTTTTTGGCATCTTAATTTACTGTACACTTTGAGAAAAATAACTAAGTAAATTCATTTGAATTTCATTCTGAACAGCCTGAACAGTAAAAGCTGGCATGTAGCAAAAACCAAGACAAGACATAAGCTGTATACTAGTTTAGTTATAAAGAGACATACGTGAGAACTTTTATGTAAACAAAAATAAGGTTTTACTAGAGTATTTTTAAGCTAGTAATTTTCTTGTATCAGTTTTCATTAGAATCTGAGTGTATCTAAAGATAGCCAAGGCCAGAGAAGCTTCATAGGTCCAGGAAGGAACAGGTACAATGCAGATCCATCCACTCATGAGGAAATGGGCAGATATAGCAAAGCATGTTATGGAGGAAAACAGAGGAAAAGGGAAGGGACCAGAGAGCGCAGTCTTGGGGAGATGCGTAGTTTTTGGTTGAAGATTTGAAGGAAGAGTTATACATGAATTGGTAGAAGAAAGCACACTTTGGATGGGAGAATTTGGGTGGCCTATGAAAAGTGTTCACTATCTTTAGTCAGCGATTCAGCCCAGTTGTGTCCATGGAACTGGGGACAGTGAGTACCAGTTCAGTCCCCATCACTTGTGTACCACCACGGGGGAAAGGCCTAATGCATAAATGATGGGAAGAAGGTAGGCACTCTCACTGGACTATAGCAGTCTGAATATGAGGAAAAGATGCAATGAATTAGATATCCTATCTGTACATTTGTTGTCCCACTGGAATGGGAACTCAGTATTTTTCAGAGATCTCTGACTTTGTTGTGTTTTTTTTCATGTGGGCTAGAAACGGGTGTGAAAACCGGCATTCACTGCCTGGAGAGAAGTGTAATCTGGGCATAGGCTTATTTTGCATTACAACCAAAAGCATGTCGATGACTTCCCTTGTGTGTATCCTCTGTCCTCTAAAAGACAGGCCACTTCTACTTCCCTCAGCATCTTCCCACAATGGTAATTTTAGTTTTTTATTGACTTGTCATTGCCCTTACTTAGTAGGCTCACAGATTTCTCATATTCTTTGCCAAAGTTAAAAAAAAAAAAATTCCAATGAAAAAGAAAAAGTGAAATCACGTGTAGTTGTGTAGTTCTAGTCATTGTCAAGCTGCCACCTTGACACAGCTCAGAGATATCCTCTGAGGGAGTCGCGACTGGGGGGTTTCCTTGGTCGGGGTGGGCCTGTAGGCACATCCCTGGAGTGTTTTCTTGATTGATGATTGATTTATGAGGCCCAGTCCACTGTGGGCAGTACCATGCCTAGGCAGGGGTCCTCGGGTATTTAAGAAAGATAACGGAACAGAACCTAGGGAGTGAGGCAGCAATCAGAACTCCTGACTGACTTCTGCTTTAGTCCTCCCCGGACTTCCTTCAGTCTTGGATTACGACCTGAAAGTGTACCCTGAAATAAACCCCTTCTTCCTCTAAGTTGGTCTTGGTCACAATCTTTATCACAGCAACTTTAAAATGGATAATGGAAACAGTGTTGATGACTAATGCTACTGATCACTGTTTCAGGCTGAGTGCACGCTGCATAAATTAGCTCACTTGATCCTCATGGTACCCCGTGATAGGCTGCCTTATCAGCCGGTGCCTCACAAACAAGAAACAAAAAAGTTAGGTAATTTATCAATGGTCACACAGGGTGGCTAGGAAGGCATTTAGTAGATATGAAGTGTTTAGATGTATATCTCCACTTAGTTATATACCCCCACGCGTATCCACAGGCCTGCACTAGGTTTACATTGCAATTTTGTTAACACTGAAAACTTACCAAGGCAGTGCACTGCTTTAAATAACACAGGAAGGGATTAGACCTTTAACACCAACTACATTTCCACGAATAGGAAATAGCTCCCTAATTTTGGAGAAAGGGAACATATTAAGTCCAATCCTTTTAAAGAATAGCCAAGAAAGCTCTCAAATTCCACTTTTTAGTTATATGCTGAGTTCTATAAGGCACTAGGCTACCCCCTTTTAAATTCTGAGAGAGGCTCTTGTAGCCGAGCCTAGTCTCCAACTCACTATTGCTGCAAAGCCTGGCATTGGACTCCTGACCCTGCTGCCTCTGCTTCCCAAGTGCTAGGATTAAAGGCACACAGGACCACACAGAGTTCCAAGGACACGTTCAATGCCTCATCTTTCCAAGTGTCCCAAGTCGTTCCGGGTTATTTAGTGCCCTTTGGCTCAAGAACAGGGTTCTCTGCATATAACCTTCAAGTCCAAGATGAACAGACTGTGATTTCCTCATTACTGTTTGCTGGCACCAGGGCAGAAAGTTAACAGCTGCAGTTAGCACTTGAGATAAAGACCCTGCGAAGTGAAACTTCACTGCATGTCAAGATAGGGAGGGCTCTCCGCAAGGTGACCGGTTTTACCTCTGAGTTTGGGGCCTGGAGAAGTAGGGCTTCGAGGGTCCTTGGCTCTCACTGACTGGCATTTGGGGCACTTGTGGAACAGAGAGAGTGGCAGGCACCCCTCCCCCTCATCTGGCACACCTCTACTTCCCCTTGGCATTCTTGGTGAGTGGCGCTTTGCTATCCCCAGTACTTTATCTGATGCAGTGTCAACAGCTTCTGCCTCCTGGGCAAACCTTCAAGTGAAAGTGAGACGCTGTCAAGTGGCAACAACACTGACCCTACATCATTAGCAAGGAAGCACCTCCTTAGAGGGCTGCAAGAGGCTAGAACAGGAGCCAGACAACTCACAGCATCAGGTGACACCCCCCCCCCCCCCACCATCAGACAATGGACTTGCTTGGCCAGGCTGACTTTCTTTACAGCCCAGTGCCTGAGCAGCAGGGGATGGCTGTCTAGTGCAAACGACTTCAAAAGAGCCGCTGTGGTCCCACTAGGCAGGCAGCGACCAATGACCAATGCTTGGGGAGGAGGCATAGCAGCTAGGGCTTGCTTTGTTGCACAGGGCCCTGGGTTTGAGCCTGGCAGGCAGTCAAGAAGGAGGAGGAGGAAGAACGCCTCTGTAAAAAACTGGCAGACAGGGAACAGGTCGCTGCAATGACAGCCCTGCCCTCCACCTAGGAGCTGATGGAAATCTAGTCTCGTCTTTAGGAGCCACTTCTACAGCTCCCGGAACACCCACTACCCACTGGCAAAATCGCTTTCATAAGACATGACATGCACAGATACGTTTCCCCCCATTAATTCCCTTTGGTACCAAGTCTCTTTGATTTCCTGAATCTTCAACATCACTCAGAACTCAGAACCTCACAAATAAAAAAGATGATGAATTAGACAAGGTTTTGAGGTAAAACTAAGAATGTAAGAAAGCATTCCCAGTGAGACATTTTGAAAATCTACAGTGCTCTGGCCTGCTGGTTTCACCTCAGTTCTAATTTCTGCAGTCTCCAGTCACCATGTCAGGTTGTCTACAGAAGGGCAAACTCATGTGGCGCTGGGGGAGTGCCCAACTCCCTACTTACAGAACTCGTCTTCTTTTGTGTGTGTGTTTAAAGAAATAAGTAGAACCCGATTAAAGAAAATATATCATTTAAACTAAGGCATCTCTGTCTTTACTACCTTAGTTACCAACGTGCTCAGCAGTGCTGTGAGGGAAGCCGCAATGGTTAATGTCAGACAAGATGGGCTCTGTTCAGGATGGCACGGCTATAGAGAGTGGTCAGTTCATTTCAAACAAACAGCCACATATTCTAAATAAGGCATCTAAATAATCAAAACACCATGTAAAGCATATGCCAAACAAACCATCATAAACCGGCTAATAAGCCTGATTGTTCTAAAAACAATTTGGTACAAGACATGTGTTGGGCAGTGTGACATTTTTAAACATAAAGGCCAGGCTTACTCCATCCTACCATACACACCGAGGATCAGCAGGAAGGAAGGAAGGAAATGCAAGTCACAATCCAAAGTTCAAGGTGAATAAAAACAAAACAAAACAAAGCACCCCAAAGCCAGAGGATGAAAAAATATCAAAGACAGAACTACAGCAGTCGGAGAATAGGGGGAAAAAACCATTCAGATTGTAGGGGGATCATGGAAACTCCTCAAAAGAGAGCATGGAGGTTTAATCCTGTTTCTGGGGCTGGCTCTGAGGTGACAGTGCATAGCAGCAGATGCTTTGGGGCAAAAAAGAACAGCATGTGTTGGACAGCACATCCTTTGAGCTATAGTGTTCCCTGGCACATGTGCTTTTAGCTTCTCTAGGACACACTGATACAGAGGAAACATCAGAGAAGTGCTGCTGGACTGTGTTACCTTAAACATTAGGCCCCTTGTAAAATGGAAGCCATTACTGTGCCTTTCAGCTGTACATCCGATGCTCTATTAGTAAGCACTTTGACTAGAGAGCGATTGTGCCATTAGATGCTGCTTTTACATTACAGATCTAATCCTGTGTGCTAAACTATAGTTGGGCATCATAGCCAAATCACTATGATAGATAAAATCATGGCACTTCGAAATCTATCAACACGTTAAGAAACAAATTAAAAAATTACCGAATAGAAGCTAAGTAATTATTTGAATCGCTGCCTTATCACAAACAATTTTCACAAAACACTTATTACTAGTAAAAACCCTTTACTATGTACTTTTGTATTGATAAGATTTGGTACTTTCAGAGACAGGGCCACAGTATTCAGTCCAATAATGGCTAGTAAACCTTTCTTCTGATGTTGCCTTTTTAAAGTTCTGTAATATCAATAACGACACATGGCTTTGGTGTTTGCCCTATTCTATTCCCATTTACCAGGAATTTGTTAAAAACAAAATACCTAGGCCACAATATGACCCTTAGGAGCTTTAATTTAGCTTAAAGAGACTTGACAACTTGGTGTTTTCTAAGATCTACCTAGTGGAACAGTTGCGGTCTCTATGTTCTGGCCAGTGCCTCGATACTGTGTAACTCCAGGGGGCACCACTCCCATACAGTTCATCACTGATGCTATCCTCCTGGCCACATGTAGCAGCAGGCCAGCATCCTGCATATGGCATTCTACACACAGTGGCCGTGTAATGTAGAGAGGCCCCCATAGACTCCAAAGCTTTCTATATCACTGAAGGGAAAAACAGTGGCTCTCTAGGAGAAAAGTGCTGTGCACTCTAGACTGTTAATTCTCTTTGGGCCCAATTTAAATTCCATCAACTATTAGAGACAGAAGTAGAGTTCTTGGGTCACAACTGCTTCAGAACACCTCTGCGTGACGCCCCAGCTTTACACACACACCATTTCACTTTATACATTTCAACGGAGGCAAATTAGTCCATTTCTTAAAAACGCTGAGGTCTCTGGTGCACTTCAAAGTAATTTCTCAAATACGTCCTGTTAGTCATCTGCGAGCCTCGATGCCTGTGCTTCTGCATGGCCTAAGAAGCTGCACACAAGCACGCTGACTGCCTATAGGTGACACGTCAGCTGGACACTGCACCTTGAGCTAACAATCAGCTGGGATGTGGTGGAGAGAGCAGGAAGGAATGCGCCTCTGCCTCCCAAGTGCTGGGGTTAAAGGCATCTCTTAAAAAACAAGCACAGTAGTTTCTTACACAGTTTCAAGTGAACAAAATTCAGTCATTTCCCCCAGTTTCAGACTTCACTTCAGTCGTTTGAAGGTGGATTATTAATTTTATATGATTTCTAGCAATCTTAGCTTCTTCCCTTAGGGATTCAACTGTATACTGCATTACCAACTCACGGTTGATAACGGCAGGCATAAGAGATGCAGTTATTCGGGAACGTCCGTGCTAACTGGAATCTGACTGCAGGCTCTTTTATTTGGTCAATTCTGATCTCTCTCTTTCCTAGTTCTCCATTTCATTTCAAATTAGGTCATAATTAAAATTTATCTCCATTAAAAAAAAAAACAAAGAAGGTTATCTTATATACGTGCTAAGGTAAAGTTCAACCCAGATGATTCCTTCCTTCCTTCCTTCCTTCCTTTCTTTCTTTCTTTCTTTTTTTTTTTCCAGGTGATTCCTTTCTTAATTCTGTTTTTGTAAACAATGAAAATTATAGAGATTGGATTTTGAAAAATATTTTTCTTTCACCAATCAAATGGTAAAGCGCTTGTGTGAATTTTTTATCCCAGGCCTGTAGCATCACAGCTCTGTTAAATGTCACCACAATTTATGGAGGGATTTTTTTTTCAAGTGTCGGAGACACTTGATCTTTAAAAAGCAACAGGACTGCACTTGCACTGCAGTCTTATAATAGTTGAGGGATGCTTATGTTGTCTTCTGGGTTCGGGATCAGCACCCGAGTACAGTACACATGTAAGCAAACACTTCGTGCACAGTGAATTCCTAGTAAGTGTCCAATAGTTTAAATGGGGGAAGATGAAGCAATAAACACTGGTGAGGTGTGCTCTAGAATGCTCAAATAAAAGGAGAATGGCTGATTGATACTCCCAAGGATGCCCTTAGTGATCTATACACTACATTATTATAGTCAGCACAGGAAAGTAAGTGCTTTGTACACTGATACGACTAAAATATGAAATGATAAAAAACATTTTTATAGTTTATAAAATACCCAATTTTCTTTAAAATTAAACATGCAGGGACTAAACCCCTTAGAGCATTTTACTAATCACATAGATTTTTTTTTTTTATGACACAAGGGAAAATATTAAGGATACGTCAGTGATTACTCAATATCTTCAAATTATTTATTTTGGGAATTTCCCCACAGTATTTAAAAGTGAAAGTGACCCATCTACTTCCTTCAAATTAATTTCATATTTTATATAAACTGGGAGGTGTTAGTGACTTCTCTGGTACTATGAGATAGAAGGATCTCCCTGGCTTGGCGGTGACTCCACTTTCACTAGCTTGGCCAGCATATTTCCGAGGACTGAAAGCTTTCAAGAGGGCACTGTTGTGACCCTTCGCCTAACTAATTCAAACTTTCTGAACTGTCTCTTAAATTAGGCTCTCAGACTTTCATACATTTACTGTGAAGCAGTCCAAGAAAGTATTACACTCGTTTCCATTTCCGTATTAAAGACATTTATATAAATGATACCGAATAAGTCTAAAATGAGAACTTGCACTATCTCTCCTTATAGTCCACGAATAATGTCCTTTAATGCTGACTACAGTGGCATGGCAACTCTGAGAGTGCAATGTTCAGAGAAGGGGTTGAAACACGCATGGCTCTCCTAGTGTTTCATATGTTGATACATTAGTTATCTACCATTACTCATTTTGAGAATCTGCTCTACAGTTACTAAAAAATACATATTTCCAAGTGCCCAATTAAGGACTAAGTCCCAGCATAATGTTATGTCAGATTAAATAAAACATGTAGACATGAAGAGCAATATAATAAACTGTCTTCCGACACACACGTAACTAG
Organism: Acomys percivali; assembly: GCA_907169655.1. Taxonomy (NCBI): domain Eukaryota; kingdom Metazoa; phylum Chordata; class Mammalia; order Rodentia; family Muridae; genus Acomys; species Acomys percivali. The sequence goes on from OU015750.1 coordinate 50,718,319, forward strand.
CAGGAAATAATGGAACAGCGCACAGCCATCCCTGCCATGCTAATTGTGTCTTTACGTTAAAGCACCAGATTAAACCTGAGGTTTTCATTCTAATTTAATATTTGCAGCCTTCATTACACATAAGAGCTGCACATACTTGATGTAAAAAATAGGAATGAAAATGTCTGCAGCTTTGGTTCACCTATGAAATCTGCAAGATTTTAATCAGCAAATGCTAGTGGGTTCCCTTTCTGAGTCTGTCTGATATTTCCCAAGGGTTCTCCTGCGACTGGCAAGATGAGCCAGGGGGTAAAGGTGCTTGCCATCAAGCCTCATGGCCTGAGCTCACTCCCTGGAACTCACATGATGGAAAGCAAGAGCTGACTCGCACAAATGTCCTGTCGACCAGTGAGTTACCACAAAGGTTGCTCGTTTATCACATACGATAAGGTTGATGTGAGTTATTTTAGTTGCATATTTTCCTGAATGCATTTCAGGTATATGGGATCAAGAAAGGAAAAGCTACATTCAGAAAGTTAGCATTTGGGGGTTCATTCTTTTTATTCATGAAACAAATAGTCATCGAATATCTATTATTTCCCAGGTACCATTCTAGGTGAAGGAATGCACAGATTACTGAAACTTGACTTCTAATGAGTTCATATCTATGTAGAATATTTCCAGGGGGTGTTAAGTGATAAGGGATACATTCTCTGAGTATGTTGCGCCATCCTATGAAAACAGAAGAATAAGGTAGCACCCTGTAGGGGATATGACATGCCATCTTAGGCACCAAGGAAACTCTATGGAAGGGAATTGACCCGGAGACCTGAACGAAGTGAATAAGCTATGTATCTAGAAGTAATTCTGGCCCAGAGAGTACTGGCTGGCGCATTCTTCCTTGCTCAGTCATTAAATATTGCTTTTCCTTAGCCCTTTCTTGGGTTTCAACCCAAGCTTTCCAACTTGCTCTGTGTCCAATCCCACCCACATTACAGCACTCAAAGCCACCTGTACACCAGATTCTGGATGTCCGCTCTGAATATCAAAAGCATCTTACACAAAAATTCAAACCTAAACTTGCGGCAACAGACCTTGCAGTTTCCCTCTGTGAACTACTTAGCTCCATCAACAGCCTCTCTCTGCATCTGTTGACAGGACCAGAGGCACCCTCATTTGCACGCTCAACACTCACGCTCCGCCAATTGCCAGAGCCTACGGATTTCAACTGAGTGCTTCTCCAGTCAGACTGATTCTCCCTTCCTGTCGCACCATCCCGATTAAACCTGCTGCCATCTTTTAAAGCCTTCTCAGTGGTCACACAAACACCCCTTTTCAGCTCTCTGCAGCAGTGTTTTCAAACACAAATCTGACCATGCCCATTCTTTGGTTTTTAAAAATCTGTGCAACGCTTCACTGTTTCTGCTTTAAAAACCTAAGCCATCATATGGGCAAGCTGCTTGGCCTTCCCCTCCCTACTTCTGGCTTTTGTTTGAGCCCTTTCTATCGTTCTCAGAGAAGGAAACTAAGAGTGTGGCTGCAGGCAAGTAAACCACAGTAAGTGCTCTTTCCCTCATCCTAGAAGCTGGTCCTTGTGTCTTGTCTTAGTTGATTCCTGTTCTCCTGCAGCACCTGATGGAACTCCCTTCATGAAGAACCCTTCTGGGATCCCCAGGCCGCATACTAACTTTTTAAAAAATTAATTTATTCAGATTACATCTCAATTGTTATCCCCTTGCTTGTCTCCTCCCATTCCTCCCTCCCTCCCTCCTTCACCCTACTCCCCTCCCCTAGGTCTGTGACAGAAGGGGTCCTTCTCCCCCACCATATGGTCACAGCCTATTAAGTCTCATCTTGGTAGCTTTCCTGTTCTTTCTCTGAGGCCTCCCCACCAAGGGGAAGTGGTTAAATATGGGGCACCAGAGTTCATGTCAGAGTAAGTCCACTCTCCACACAACTGTGGAGAATGTCCTGTCCATTGGGTAGATCTGAGAAGGGGTTCAATATTTACTGCATGTATTGTGCTTGCTTGGTGCAGTAGTTTGAGCAGAGCCCCCTGGGTCCATATCTGCCTTTCATGATGTTCTTCTTGTAGGTCTCTGGGACCCTCTGAGTCCTTCTATTTCCCCATTCTCCCATACTTGTCTCACCTAGAGTCCCAATAGGAGGTCCCTGCATCTATCCAGCTCTCCTGGTAAGTGGAGACTTTCTGGGGCCATCCCTGTTGGGTAGTAGCCAGAACCTGGAAACACATACTAACTTTGGATTCTTCCAAAAGCTAGTGCATGCTCTCCTTCCGACTCCGAATGATATTTCCCAAAAGTCCTCCCCACCTTGAACTTACTTATGAATTCATATGACTATTTGATTAATTCTGTCTTCTCCCACCAGACCATCATAGTCTCCCCTATGGCTTGCACCTGTGAGGTGTTTGTTCTTCATTCAGACATCTGTAGTAGGCATCTGATGGATACTCATTACATGGATAAGTTGAGTGAATGAATATATAATCTTTATTACTTCAAAATATAACTCATGTAAGGACAGAGAGTGGAAAAATTAGAGTTGTTCATAGCCAAATGGCAGAGAAAGTGGCAAAAAAGCAAATAACAAAATTGTAGTTTTGGTGGGTGGGGAATCATTCACAAGGAAATGAGGATTTTGTTTGGGTGTCTATCTAGGTTGATCCCAGGACACACACTGGGGAGGGTCAGCCATTCCTGGCTGAGGAAGGTGGCTGGAGTGTAGACAGCTGTGTGGGCCCTGGATGGCAGATGATGGAGTTGTCTTTGGAGACAGATAAGCTTCCAACAGAAGTAGGTACAGTGGGAAGGAAATCTACTTGAGAAAAGAATCTCAAGAAAACAGCTATGTACAGCGTGGAGGAAAATCTATTTGAGGAAAGATTCTTGTGATAGCAGTAACATCAGACATGCTGGAAGGGGCTCATCTGTGAGGACAGAAGGGTCACCAGCAAGGCAGAATGGACAAGAGGACAAAACAGAGGACAAAGTGAAAAAGTCCAAAGGAAAGTAATTTAAAACTTTAACTCTCTAGGAAGAACTGCCGTGTTTATGAAGTCTCGCAGCACCTTAAGTGCTGAAGCGCTTTTCTGTAATTTCAAAGCAGCTTTATCAAATAGCTGGATAGAATCTGAGGTCGTCTCATTCCGGAAGTTGGCAGCGTTGCATCAAAAGCTGAGTGGCAGCCATGTTCATATAAAGAAAGGACTAGTAGCTGCCTCAGGAGAAATTAGAGCACCTTGCCCCCCATCCCTTTGAAGGACACACAGCCAGAAAGGAAACGTAGTATCCGGAAAAGCTTCAGACATAAAGGCTACGACATATTTCCCAAGTTCAAAGGTTAAAAATACAGATACACAGCTGCCACTACTGTTTGCCATGTGCTAGGCACAAGGCTAAGCACTCTGTGTGCAGAGCCTCGTTTCACCTCATAGAGCCACAAAGAAGCAGGCAAGACTGGCTGGAGCTTACAGACGGCTCTGGACAGTTATCATTACTCAATTACAATATCAGAAATGAAGATCTTGGATTTGAGACGAAGATGAACAGAACAGGCTTTTCACCAGCATATTTCAAATCAGTGAAGGCAGCCTCAAGCAAAACAGCCCTCCCAGAGGAGGACTCAAAACCAAATAGACCCTGTCCTTCTGCTACGACGCTGAAAGGTGAAGTGGAGTGAAAACAGGTTTGGGGAGGCAGGTGGCCTTTTAAGGTCATGCTAAGTTCCGTTTTTTACCATAGAGCGTGGGCTTTGTGACTTCAATGATCTCAGTGACTAAGGTCCCTTTAGTCCCACTCCTGTGCACTGAGCTGGGTACCATAGAGAAGGCAGAACAGATCCAGTCTTTGTCCTTTGGTTACCATCATCGATGGGACCGACAAGGGGAGGGTGTTAAGCAAATAGTTCTTCAATAAATATCTATTTCCTAATGTGACTCATTGAATAAAGCCAGTGGGAGTGGGGCTGGATGAGCCAACTTAACTTTGAAAGGCTTCTGTGAGGGAGAAACACTATGACTGAAAGATGGTCAGGAACTAGGTCGGAATGGAGGGGTGGGAGGGGTCGGGCAGTGGGAGGGTGGGAGGGGTGGGGTCTGCTGTATTTAGGGAAGTCAAAGTTACTGTGCCTGTAGGATGGAAGCAACAAAGGCCGGAGGCAGGACCTGAGATGGGCACAGTCAGGAATCGGCATTTTGAGGGTGTTAGGTGACATTATCTTGTTTAAACAAAATGTTAAGTAAGTAACAAAATTACTGGTTTTCTTTAAAAGTGAGAGTGGCCTAAGATATTACGGTTATGACGGTTATGAGCTGGAGAAAATTTCAGAAGTGGACATACGAAGGTCCACAAACTAGAACATTTTAAAAGAGATGCTGTTAGCTGGGGGGATAAAAGAAGAAGAGAGAAAAGCAAGATGTTTTTAAGAGACCGTAAGCTGGTAGAGGGGAAACAATGTGTTGAAATCACATTAGCATCATTGCAATGACACCACTGCTCATGCTCTGGCGTGTTTGTGTACATCCGTGGCCCTGAGAGGCCATCTCTGCTGGCTTCCAGCTTTTAGGTTTCGGTTGCCTTTGCAAGTCTCGTGTGCACTGTCTTTTGAAGTAAGAGTTTGAAACAAACAAAAATGCAGTTCATACATTTATACACACCTGAATCACCAAAGACTCCTGGTTAATAGCACGCACACATTACCAGGAATGTGTCACATTTATAAGAAAGGGCATGCATGCGGATGATGATGACTGCGCAGTGTGTAACTCTCCAGCATGAGAGCTGGGGAGGAATGCCATGTTTTCAAAAAAATCTTCAATTTTTCTTTTAAATTTCATTTTTCATCTGTGAAGTCAGTAATCCTACTGTGGCACTTTACAAATGTGGAGATCTATCATTTCCTCCTGACTTACAGATACTGATGTATACACTGTTCTTGGACCATCTGTGCAGATGTATAGACTGAACACAAAATGTGATCGCTGGTATTTTTAGTTTAAGAGTATGTGCAGAACATTATGTTGGCTTACACAATTCCAATTACAAAACTCTTAACAAATTATTAATGGCTCCTTTGGAATCCAATCTTTTCTATCCTTCCCAAATGGCACGAGAAAAAGTCGGCTGGACTGAGATTGCCAATGGCTGTGACATCAATCCCGTATCACCACATAGGAGGATTCTGTAGGCGTCTCTCATAATATAGAATGTCTCTTTCCAGAGCAAAACCTGAGTAGTCATTTTGAGCTGGGCCAACAGACAGTGTAAGTAAGTTGGTTGTCTGGAGCCTTTAGCAGAGGGATCAAAGATGAAAGGAAACCTGTGACCCCAAGTCAGTATTCTGCCCCTCTCCACCCTGCGTGAAAGCAGGCGTGAGCAGAGCCAGACTCCACTCCTGTGGGATGAGCCCCGGTCCACAGAGGCACACGTGGCTCTCAGAAGGAAAGGGTTTACGTGATCTGTAGATAAGTTAAACAAGAAAACTGGCCAAAAGCAGTCTGCTTTGCATTTTTCACTACATGCTGGTGATTGTGTGTGTTTTTTTCTTAATTTACTTATCCTAGTTTGTATGTATGAATGTTTTGCCTGAATGTATGTGTGCACCGTGTGTGTGCCTGATGCCTTGGGAGGTTAGATGAGGGCACTGGGTCCCTTAGAACTGGAGTTATGCATGGCTGTGGGCCACTGTGTGGGTGCAGGTAACCAAATGATGTTCTTCTGCAAGAAGCGCTCAGAACTGCTGAGCCATCTCTCCAGCCCACGTGCTGGTAATTGTAAATCAAAGAACTAAAATACTCCTCCTTGGCAGGGCTCTTTTGTTTTTGGTCTAAGTTCTAAGTAGGTGCTGTGATTACTCTTATGCTTAATATCCTTTTCCCAGCACTGGGATAGAACCCAATGTCTGGGCATGCTAGGCAGGTGTTCTACTACTGAGCTGTACAACCTAGCAAATTTTAATTGTGTGTGTGTGTGTGTGTGTGTGTGTGTGTGTGTGTGTATGTGTGTGTGTATGTGTGTACACCTGTGTAAAATGAGCACATTTTGTTACTTCTGTTTTAATTAACTATGTCAAGTTAATGTAGGAAATTTATGGAACTCCCAGTTCACACTGAATTCATTACATGTAATTATTCCAAAAATAAATTCCTTTATCTATTTATTTATCTTATGTATATGAGTGCTCTATCCACATATATGCCTGCATGCCAGAGGAGAGCATCAGACCCCATAATAATAGGTTGTGAGGCACCATATGGTTTTTGGGAATTGAACTCAGGACCTTTGGAAGAGGAGCCAGTGCTCTTAATCCCTGATGCAACCCCTGACACTATTAATGACACTCTGCTATGCTTGCAAAGAGGAACTTATCATAACTGACTTCTAAGAGGCTTTATCCAGGAGCTGATGGAAACAGATGCAGAGAACCACAGCCAAACAAGAGGCAGAGCCTGGGGAGTTCTGTGGAAGGGTGGGAGGAAGGATTGAGGGAGCCAGAGGGTTCAAGGACACCACAAGAAGACATACAGAGTCAACTAACGTGGGCCCATAGGGGCTCACAGAAACTGAGCCACCAACCGAAGAGCTTGCATAGGCTGGACCTAGACTTCCTACACATATGTAACAGATGTGCAGCTTGGTCATCATGTGGGTCCCCTAGGGAGTAGGGGATGTCTATGACCCTGTTGCCTGCTTTTAGATCCTTTTCCCCTAGCTGGGCTGTCTTGTCTGGCCTCAGTGTGAGAGGATACCTGAGATGCCAGGGTGGGTTGGTACCCTTTAGGGCCCCCCCTTCTCTGAGAAGGAGAGTTGAGAATGGGGGGTGGGGGGAGGAAGATGGGAGGGTGGGACTAGGAGGAGAGGAGGGAGAGGGCTGGGATCGGACATCTCACCAATGGTATAATAGAATTAACATTCATTATTGCTAAACCACGCCCCTTTTTACATTTCTGATTTGTAATGGTAATGGTGAGGTGACAGACATAAAAATTTAGTTAACCCATTTACTGAGGCTAAAACTGCATCCCAGTGAAAATGTGAGCTGTGGGCAGACACTCCCCAGTGTCCTTGTCAACTTCCTTCCTTCGCGTTTTCTTGACTTGGGAAAAGGTGATGATGTGTGAGATGTTCTTAACTTTCTGATTTTTTTTAAAAAATTCATAAATTCATTGAGTTTCATATTTATGTAAAGCCAATTCCATTTATCGCCACCTTTCACCATGTCACCTCTCCAGGAGGAACCCTTTACCCAGTCAGTCTTCTCCCTATTTTCCTGTCGTCTTGTGTGTTACCACTTTGAGCGCTGTGAACACACACTTTTCAGTCAGATAGAAAACACAAAGCAATGAACATCAAATCATATTCTCAAAGCTAGGTTAGATGCTGGTGTGTGGTGCCTTTCTCAGAGGCCTGGTTTGTCAGACCAGTAGTCTGAGCTGTGAACACAGCATTAAACTCTCCATGTTCCTTGGAATATAGACCGTGTATGTGGGGGGGAGGAGAGAGAGGGGAGAGAGAGAGAGAGAGAGAGAGAGAG
>OU015750.1:50728299-50790244 GCA_907169655.1 Acomys percivali
AGAGAGAGAGAGAGAGAGAGAGAGAGAGAGAGAGAGAGAGAGAGAGACTGTCTCCTGTGCACATGTTTGCAGGTATGTGTGCACCTGTGTGTAAACCAGAAGTCACTGTGTATCATCTTCCTCCATTGTTCATCTTGGCGCTGGGATTACATACTGGTGCCAAACTCCTTTCCTTGTGCTTGGGTGGCAGATACTTTATGGAGGAAGCCATCTCCCCGGCCCTGAGGTAAGCTTAAAATCAGTCCTAAATTCTCCACAGACCTATTTAAATAGAACGGAATCCCGAGGGCTGCAAAGTTCTTTTACGGATACAGTGCTACCGTAGAAGCAAGGGTCTAAGGAATTTATTGAGTAGCTACTACATTCCTCAAAAGGACGGCAGAGCTTTTAAGAGCTTTGTTTAATGGCAGCTAGTGAAGAAAACTTTCAGCACCCTGTGTCCCTGTTCCACGTAATCACGCTATATTTCTGTCATATCGAAGCAAAAAATGTTCATCATTTTGTCAGCTCTGTCTGAGAAACAGAGAATTACCTTCTCGGGCTCTGGAGATTTATGCTTTTAATTACCTCCTATCTGCTTCAGTACCCTCCAAACCTAAGAATCAATATAAATAGTCTTATTTATGAGGAAAAATGTAAAATGTTTGACAAAAGCTGGCTATCACTTTCTAGATTTCCATTGGACACTATTGATCCCTTCTATTTTTGGCTCTGCACCTTTGTTCTTGACAGAATTGGTTGGGTTTTCAAACTTGGCATATTAATTTTACCAATAATTCATATTGCTTAGTAGTAGATGTAGATTTTACAATAAGCATTTCAGTTCCTAGGTCAGCAGCAGTGAGAGCAGGGTCCCCTCGGCATCTCTGCAGGGCTCTGCTGAAGTCTGCCCGTCTCCAATTCCCATCATACATTCATGTTTCAGCAAGGGGCAACTTTCATGGCTCTTTTTTCCCAATAGGAGCCGTGTTAGCACAGGCACAATTGAGCAGACTGGGCACCGGTACTCTGGAACGCATACCATTTATCTATGAATGTACGTGTAGCCATTGCTCATGTTATTGGGTGATTGTTCCAGAAGCTTCCTCGAGTGCCAAAATCTGTGATGGCAGAAGGGCCTTATATAAAATGACATGGGATTTGAATATAGCCACCTGTATTTTTTAAATTATCTCCAGACTATCGACAACACCACTGAAGTATAAATTTTGTGCAATAGCTCTTATACTGTGTTGCTTAAGGATGAAGTGAAGGGAGGGAAATAGTCTGTGTTTTTAGTACAGATCCATGCATGATTTTGACTATGCTGTGTGTCCACTGGTAAAGAAGGCCTGCTTTATACAATTCATATGAAAATACATGAATGAAACCATAGTGGAGTAGCTGTCTACCCCTAGGGCTGTCAAGAGCAATAGAGTAGACATGTGCAGGTAGTTGGCAGTGGTTAGATGCATATACATGATGTAGGGACCAGTTAAAATATAGCCTTAATGCATGTGAAGTTGGATGGATTCGTGTGACAGTAAGCTTCTGTTGGTGAGAGTCAAATATCAGGAGACAAATTTTCTATATTGAAAGCAAAGGATCTGCTGTAGGAAAGGAAAAGCTTAGTAAAAACCCTCCCAGTGTTGAAGACAGACAGGGAAAGCGGTGTATTTGTTACTCTGTTGTGTCCAAGGAAGAGAAAAGGAAAAAAGGGCACTGGGAAAGAATAAAAGATTAAGTGGAGGCTGAAGGAAGAAGAAATGTAATGCTACAGAAGAGACCACGGAAAAGAACAAGGGAAGACACACTTCAGAGACAGAAGCTGGCTCAAAGGATGAGGATAGCAAGCTGCAGAATTCCCTGGAATAGGAAATGGTGACCAAACTTCAGAAAACCCTTGCAGCTGACTATCTGCACCGGTTTTCCTGAAAGGGACATTTTCAAAGGCGATGCCCAACAGGGTTCCGAGTTCTTGGTTGATCTGGTTTCTGAGGAAGGGCAGCTGCTGCAGGGACTTGGTGCCCCACGAGAGCTGGTGGAGGAGGACAGTCAGGCCTGGTGGCCAAGAGATGGAGGATCACCAACAGCATGTGGGAAGGAAACATATGTGGGACCCAGAGCTGTGGCTTTGCAGCCAACCCCGTGACTGTGACTGGGGAGGACTCTGCTGGGCAGGCTGCAGAGGATGCAGGTGCCTGCAGCAGACACAGCAGGAAGGCTTTGTAAATGTCACACCGTGGAGTGGATGAAGTTTGTTTACAAAAGGTAGGAGAGTTTGTACTGTGAGATTTTAACTGCTAAAGAAATCAGGAGGTGGGACTGAGACTTAACATGGGGCAGGGAGGAGGGTGCAGGCAGAAATACCAGAGGACACAATCTTGGCAAAATTAAGGTAGTAAGATGACACAGATGCAAAATGAGGGCGCCAGGGTTGCAGAAGTACCAATTGCCCGCTAACCGTGGTCATGAGAATTGCCGCTGATCTCTGATGACTGCGATTTTCAAAATTTCAGAGGTTTAGAGTCAAGAATAGGACAGTGAAGTCACCTTCAAAAATGTTCGCACAAATGGCTGGCCTACCATTTTATCTTTGAAACAAACCTTTGGTTTCCTGTCTATCTATAATATGCCGAGGTCAATCAATGAAACGACATGAGGTCATCTCTTTACATCCCCCCTGGCAGGACGACGTAAAGCATAGCAGGAAGCACAGCAGGTTAAAATCAGAGACACTGGCTAAACCAAAGCCCATCGTCAAACCCAGAAAAGATGACGTCAACAAACCTCACCAACCCACTAATGTCATAACGTAAAATAAAATGCAGAGAATTGTGGGCGATGGTGAAATTTCAATGTTGAAGATGCTGTTCAGAAAGTAGCGCTGTAGACTTTGCTGGTCAGATGGGTGAGCATCATGCTAGTAATGAACGCCTATGGAATCAGTACCAGGGGGTACTATCCCATGCTTTGTAATTTGTGACCTCAGTGATGGAATTGTTAGGGTCGATTCCTGGACTAGAGTCTGCAAAACTCGATTAGACCGCTGGGCTCTTGTTCCTATTTCCCTACGGAGTGTGAGGACTCAGGTGAGGTGAAGACCACTTTACAGTGATGGTGATGATGATGTCATCTGTTTTGAAACACTTAGAAAACCCAAGTCGCTCTGCTCTAATCTTACATAAAACCACGCTTGTATTTTCTTGACCCTTCTACTGCTAGTCTCCAAGGAACTGAAATTAATATGTAAATTAAAAACTTTTTGTTATCTCCCAACTTCCAACCTAGTCAAAAAGAGAGAGAGAGAAAAAAAAATGTTCGCCTCAAGATAATACTTTTAAAGTGTGTGATAGCTCATTTTCCTGACTGGGCTCATCTCAGGAGACGGCACGTTCCAGCTAACAGGTAAAGATTCCTACGCAGGCTCATCCAGTATGATGATCCTTCAGTTGTAGTGTGCTCATTTGTCAGTGGGCAGAGGAACATGGAGGCTCACGACAACCTAATTTCGGCTTACTCTAGGTTAGGATTAAAAAATAAATAAATAAAAAGACAATGAAGAAGGAAGGAAGAAGCGGCATCTGCACATGTTTGTGCAAAGGCCCAGGACTCTTTTGGAAAGTGTATTATTCCTGGGCTGCAGTGCCTGCCTCTGGCAAAGTTAATGGTGTCAATTTGTAAAGGCTCGCTTGGGAAATGTTTGTGATTAATGCTCACTCATTTACATAAGGCTGCATTGTGTAAACAAAGCTGTATCCTTTTGCCTTCCAATGGTGGAGTTCTATTGAGATGATAAAAGCTGGACAAAGTGGGCTGCGGGACACTTAAACTAGGTCGCTTGGACTTTTACTGCACAAGGCCTGCTCTGGTATGTTTTATGTGGGTTATAGAGAACTGGTGGAGTGCAGTCTGTTTGCTGTGCAAATTTGCCTTCCAGATCTTTCAATAAACATATTTTCTACACTGATGAGTGAAGCCAATTCAGTCTTGGGCTGATTTAGAAATGTTATTAAAGGAAATAAGGATGATCATCTTCTTAATTCTTGCATTAAAATGTAAATAGGGTAATTATAAAATAATAAACTTTCTCCCCAATAAAAAATGCTCAGTTAGAGCGCTCAGTTATGCAGATTATGACGCTATTACTAAACCCTGGGAATGCATATATGTCACATTTCTGAATTTGCCATCCAGATTTTTTGTGGTTTTATTGCCTAGGATCTAAGCATGACTCAGAAATCTCATTACTTTCTTTCTTCTCCACAGGAAGCTGGTGGTCATCTGCTGACACGCGTGCAGCTGTTCCTGTCCATATTAGTGCACTCAGAAAAAAATAAAAAAGGGAATCTGGTGAGCACAAATCAAAGGGGTGAGAAATTCTGAACTGTAGGCAGAAAATTTTCACTCCTCCCTCAAATGAGCCATGGAGTAGATTGAGTTTCTGATTTTGTTTGTGTGTGTGTGTGTGTGTGTGTGTGTGTGTGTGTGTGTGTGTGTGTGTGTGTGTGTTTTGGCTTTTCAAACAGGGTTTTACGCTGTCCAGGCCTCACACTCATCTGTAGACTGGGCTGGCCATCACCTCCTGCCTCCTGAGTGCTGGGATTGCAGGGGCAGGCCAGCACACCTGGCTTCCATGACACAACAGAAAGTAGAATGCTGAGTTCTTAGCTGTCCTATCTGTAAGACAGATGTGTTTATGTCCTGTTCTGCGGATGGCAATACCATGGAGATAATTTTTAATCACAGAGCTGGAATGGTCCATTTTAGTTCCTATCATAGTAAGGGAAACTAAGGCCAACAGTGTTGGTATCATTTCTCAAGTTTAGAAACAGAACTTAAATCTGTATTAAAGAACTCCTTTTTATTTATTTATTTATTTACTCTATCTATCTATCTATCTATCTATCTATCTATCTATCTATCTATCTTTAAATTTTGAGACAGGATCTGTGTAGCCTGTTTGCCCTGGAACTCACTATGTAGACCAGTCTGGCCTTAATTTCCCAGAGATCTTTCCACTTCTGCACCTTCCTTTAACTTAAAAGCCATTAACAAGCAATCAAACTCTTCTTACAATGAATGCTTAATGACTGTTTTTTCTGTGTTACTCTTCCTTTTTCTTTTCCTTTCTTTCTTTTTCTTTTTTCTTTTTTAAGATAGGGTTTCTCTGTGTAGCCCTGACTGCCCTGGACTTGCTTTGTAGACCAGGTTGGCCTGGGACTCACAGAGAACTGCCTCACAAGTGCTGGGATGAAAGGCATGTGCCACCACGCCCGCTTCCTCTTCCCTTTTTAAGGAGCCTTATACACTGGGCACACAAGACAGTGGTGGTTAAGAGACAAAAGATGCCACCTTCAATTCCGTCTGCTAACTCACTTCTTTGTGATGTTAGATGTTACATCGCACATTAAGAGAATCTGAGGTTTCTGGGACATAAGCATCTTTGTCTAGCACATTAGCAAATAAAAAGGTCAAGGAACACTCTACAGCGATAGAGCAGTATAGTGTGAGAAATACAAGGCAGGATATGGGGAGATGGCTCAACAGGAAAGTGTCTGTCTTGGAAGCATGAGGACCTGACCACCTGCGTCAGTGCCAGGTGTGGTGGCCACATGTGGTGGCCACATGTGGGGGCCACGTGCTGGAGAACAGACACACTCAGATCTTAGAGGTTCATTGGCCAGATGATCTAGCTGAAAAGGTGAACTCTAGGTTTAGTGAGAGACCCTGCCACAAGAAAAAGAGAGAGGAGCTAGAGAGATGGCTCCATAGTTAAGAGCACTGGCTGTTCTTCTAGAGGACCCCGGTTCAGTTCCCAGTACCCACATGTCAGCTCACAACTGTTTGTAACTCCAGTTCTAGAGGGTCCAACGCCCTCCAGCAGACACACATGCCAGCAAAACTCCAATGCACGAGAAATAAAAATTTTTTAAATTAAAATTTTTTTTAAGAGAGGAAGAGAGATTGAGAAAAACACCTGACATCAATTGATTCTCACGTTCTTGCTCACACATGTGCATGCATACATGCATGCACACGTATGTACATATAACACACATACACATGTGTGCATGAACACAATAAAAACAAACAAGCAAAGGCAGAGAAAGGTGCTACTCTATATGTAAGAAAAAGAAAAACTTATATTCACATTTAGTTACAGTTCCAAAAACAAACTCTGGGAGGTTATATTAAAAAGCACTAAGGTATTGATTAAAATTAAGAACGACAACTAAGGCTTGAGGAGTTTAAGTGGACGAGATTTTTAAAGATTTCCTTAACTTTATACGTAGGCATGTCTTGCCTGCATGGATGCAGGTGCAGGATAGACACTAGTGTGTGCAGTACCCATGGCTGCCAGAAGAGGGTGCCAGCTCCCCTTCAACGGGCGTTACAGAAGGTGCTGGGAATGGAGGCTAGGTCCTCTGCAAAAGCAACTAGTACTTTTCGCTGCTGACTCGTCTGTCCAGCCCCAAGATGGAGTGATTTTTCAAAATACCTTGATTATTGTAGGTTTTGTAGTAAGTAATGCAACCAGAAAGTATAAATCTCCAAAATGTATGCTTCTAGAGATTTTTCTTTCTTTCGCATGTGTGCTCTAAGAAGTGAGTGCTTTTTAGCAAAATAGACGGTTTGGGAGATTTGGGTATTCATTCTTCTGTCTTTACAGGAAGTACTGACAGCTCGGGGATACTGAGGCGTCAAATGAATTAACATCCTACATTCCTCTGTTTATTTAGGTGCATTTCAGTTCTTCTGTATGGAGTTTTATGAGGTACTAAACATCCACTAGACTTTGGTTGAAACCACACTAAATATAATTGCTCAAATCATGACCAAGTTCTCTTCTTTTCCTGTGAGTGCAATTCCATTGACCTTACTGTGTAGAATTACGAAAATGTCACATCATGGTATATACGAAGAAGGATGTCTGCTATTTTTGAATTTCTAAAAACACATTAAATCTGTGGTATGCTCTTTGGAAAATGGCTTCTGAGTTCAGAAACTCAGGAAATCCCACAGCAGATATACCTTCAGCGTCCCATCTGCAGTGGTGGCTGGTTTCATCCAGTTATTGAGTATTACCAGATTTTCACTGTTGTTTATTTTGCACTTTATTTTTTACACATTTAAAACCCTACTTAGATTTTACCCTTTCCTTGGTATCTTTTTAGAATAATGTCCATGCTGGCTAGTCATAATAAAAATTTTCCTACATTTCTATGAAACAGAAGTGTAACTTATAGAAAACATGATTTTTTAAGATATTTAGTCAGCCTGAACACATGCAGGCAATGTGATAGTTCTTGTCGAAAATAACAACAGTCTTCCTCAGTATTCACTGAATTGCTTCGCACATCTTCTAATTTGGAAGCGCTTTTGGCAAGCAGATAGCATTGGTGAGATCAAGCATGGACCAGTACATGAGAGGCTGATTATGCAGAGAACGTCTTAATCTTTATGGTCAGCCTCTTGTCCTATGGTTCAGATTTGAAGCACTGAATCTAAGTCGCTTGGAAACTGGACACACTGGAACACCAGGAGGAACCTGCGCTGAGATGCCACAGGTCACACAGATAGGAAGAGATTTATCTGTATTCAGACCAATCAGCACCAGCCTGACACATTTCAGAGAGTAATGAAAAGGCGATACTCACATCCGAGTTAAAGCGAAGCTGACAGACATTACAAGAAATAACTTGTTTCTTCTTTGGGGGAATGGAGACTCCAAACGTGTGGTTAATGACTGCCTTCTGCACAGGGTCCATCTGAAGAGCAAATGATTAAAAACAGAAAGTCAAAATTATCATCAAAGACACGACAGCACTGTGGGCAAATAAGAGAAGCAGAATTACTCCTAAAGGCTTTAACTCTTAGTTGCCAAATGAGGCTACCATCAAAGAGTCCCGCTCATCAGTAATGCGCTTGTCTCCAGGAAATATAGCCAAAAACAAAAGCAAAACAAACCAGCTTGAAGCCATAACACGAAAAGGACCAAAAGAGCATCACCGCATGCCTCGCGATCCAGTGCTGATGGAAGGCAGTGTAGGAAATGTTAAGGAGTCACACTACAAGAAAACCAAAGCCCCACGTGTTGGGGTTAAAATTAAGTTGTTAATGTTTTCTTTGGAAGAAGCGATAATGCTCAGCATGGTCTCGAATGACCTCAGTGACAGTTACTAGAGATATATTTAACTTCTTAAGTTTTGATTTACAGCAGAGTTGTAAACGTCAGGCTCTTATTACGGATACTGAAATTGTGTATCTTTATTTTAAAATAATTTATTAGCTTTCCCGTTCTTGTGGATTGGAACTCGCTGTACCAGAAAGTATATTACAAATGAGCACTCAGAGGCATGCAAGAGATTGGCTAAAATGCAATCCTTGTTTAAATATTGATCAAGCAAGGTTTTGATTTATGGCCTGATTCCTTTTGGCTTGCATATAAAACATATATGCAGATGTGTATGTGTATATATATATTCCTGAAAGTATTCAGCCACAGAAAAAGGCATGGTGTAGAGCTATCACACTTAGAAGAAGAAGCGATTCTATTTGCAGAGCAGATAAAAAGAGAATAGATGATGATTCTCTCCTGTAGCCCAGAAACTAATCCCTGAGCATTAACATCAGACAACTGGCGGATCACAAAACAATGCAGCTCATGAGCGAAGAATTACTCATCAACAGGTGTGACTCGGGCAAGGACAGGTCAACTGACACCACCAAATAGGAAATCTCCCCCAGCTCAGTTTAGCATTGGATAAGTTGATGACGTTTGAGAGAGAGAAGAAATAAATACTATTCCTGGCCGTGGTTATAAATCAGCAAAATATAGAATTAACACTTAGGAGAACTGACACACAGCAAGGACGAGGGCCGAATTATGGTTATATATGTTACATGTAGCGACAACAATGGAAGACATGTATGTATGTGTGTATTTTAAACACAATACTGATTACAGAAGAGAAGGAAACGAACTGAGAGAGGAATGGAGAGCACCAGAGAAGCTGTTTGGGAGAGAGGGAGACACTAGCTGAATACAGGGTACTCATATGTGAAACTCTCCAAACCTAAACATTTTAAGGTAACGGAATTAGTTCATTTTTTTTTCCCCCTCCAAGTTTAACAGTTGGGAGAGGTATTGTAAATGAATACTGCCACTATAGAAACGGGGGAGGTAGTGTGAATGTACATTTTCTGGAGTTGTAAAATGGTCTCACATAGCAACCTAGAGCTCAGGAATGCGGGGCAAGTGTCACCACCGTCCTGCCTCAACAGGCCTTGAATCTTACAGCATGAGAATAAGACGAAACAGAACTACGCTGAACAAAACAGCCACTGGTGGGCAGAGACAATCCCAGGCTTGAAAGAAAACACTAGACATTTACTTTATTTACAGATGTATATCTAAATGCTTTCTGGTGGCTCCTATGGATATATTAGCATATCAATTTGTACTCGGTTTGAAAATAAAATAGACTACCTTAATTGGCAGGATTAAAATCACCCAAATTTCAAAGTTAACCAAAGAGTCTTTTATTGTGATAGTTTTTAACCCTCAGTAAAATATTTCCCATTGGGGATTGTGTGAAATACAACGGGTCAAATTGTGTAGACATCTACCAACACTAATCCATGCATGCCACTTTGGCTCCATGTTCTTGTGTGTCTACACTAAGGCTTCATCTTTATCAAGGTGCTTTTAAAAATCATAAATAATAATATTCACTAAACCACAGCTAGAATGTGTATTTTCCCTATTGCCCATTTAAAAAAATATATTGAAAATTACCCGTTAAAGCACGGCTAGGGTGTACACTTTCCCCTATGATTCACTTAAAAAATATATTGAAACTTAATCTTAAAATAAAAACCTCCATTGCTTAAAATAAACGCATGTGTCCTGGCTTCACCTATGGTATGACACAGAAGATATGAGCCTAAAATATTCTGGTTTAAAGCTTTTATTAAGGCAAGCTAATTAGGGGTGGCTCTAACACAATCCTGGAATAGACGTGCCCCCCCTTCATCTCTTTTTCAAAGAACTCCTAACACAACAGCATCTTGCTGAAAGCTGACACGGGCACTCATCAGTCTGAACACACTGCTTCTCCTCTCAATCCCTAAGGGTAAGTCAGTCATGGCTGAACACTCCAAACACAGAGGCAGACAAGGTCCCAGCCCCCTGCTTCCCAAAGCCTCTTAAGGAGCTCCCGAAAGACACTGGCACCAGATTTGGCTCCTGTGGCCTGCAAGATCATAGATTTCCCCACAAAGTCATTCAGTTGGGACAGCAGTGTTAAGGGCTTCCCTGTCTCCTGCCTTGCTGCCTGCATTTGAACGGCTGCAGCTGGCCATATTGAAATCTTGCCCCTACGTATCTCACTTAGAAAGATAATACTATTTTCTACCGAAAAGATCCATTTCCTTATATGAATTCTCAGAAAAAGCCCATGTTTTCCCCTTGTCGAAATCCCTTTTGTCTTTCTCTTAGATGTCTATTTTGAGGGCAAATCCTGAGTGGCAGTCAGGATTGAGCGACACCCACGAGGTAAGTGGAGCATACCCCTGGGTGTGTCTGCAAGGCATTTCCAGCAAGGATCAGCAGGGAGGACCCATCCTAACGTGAGTGGCAAACTCAACAGGCTGGGGGACCTGGGTGGAGTCAGAGGCCAAGGAGGAAGAAACTCTGCAGGAAAGCCTGTCTTCTCTTCTCGGCCTGCCATGGTGCAGCTGCTCAGGAGTCACACCGTCATTGCTGCTCTAACAGATCGAAACCCAAAGCAACCTCTCCTCCTATGGCTTGAATAGAAAATGCCCCTAGGTGGCCTCTGTGTTGGTTCTCTCACTGGTGGCGTTAAGGAGATAGACTGTGGAGCCTGGGGGAGGTCAGGGCTACCTGAGGAAGCAGACCCCTGGGCTCATGCTGCTGAGGGCTATGCTTGGCTCCCAGCCCTTCTCTCACATCCTGTTTCCTGTGTGTCTTGAGCTAAGCAGCTTCTGCCACACCACACCATGTCCACACCATACAGTTCTGCCTCAGCACAGGCCCAGAGTAAACAGTGCCAAGGGCTGTCTGCAAAAACCTCTGAAATGGTGGTCTAGATAAAGCTGAGGGTTTTAGGCTGGGTTTTCTTTTGTGTTTTGAATAAAAGGGTGAAAACTAAACTGCGCACACCCCCTCCCCTCCTTTCGTCCAGTGTGTGCCTCAGCAACAGGAAGTCTGAAACAGCTATGATCTCAGTTTCTAATTCGGATACTATTTATCGGACATGATTTAATTAAAAGAAAACTGTAAAGGGAGTAGAGATGCTCTAGCCGCAGGTCTGGCTGCATCCCTTGAAACAAGTGCTGCTGCTCTAGGGACTGAGACGTGACCCCACCGAGTTCCTGAACCATATGGGTGGGATTCAGGTCTGCAGCACCATAAAAAAGGAGGTCGGCTTTTTAAAAGGTAGAGCGCGGTAATATTCTGAAGTTTTTTGCTTTATGTCTCCCTGCCGTGTTCTAATGGCTAGACGAAAAGAATTGCTGTTATATAGACTTGTTTGTTTGTTGTACTAGTGGGACGGGCCGTTCTCTGCAGCCAGAAAGAGATGTGTTGAGTAGATCCACGGTTGTAGCGAGGCTGTTTCCTCTGGCTTGAATGGGATCCACAGCACATTGAGTCAGAGTTGATGTGATCCCACCAGAGGGAGGGAGGGCCCACACGGCTCATAGGGCTTTTAGGAGGCTCTAGAGCCTTCGTGCTGTCGTGTCTGAGGTCTCTCCCTCCCTGAGGGAGGTTACATAAGGAATGAGCAATGGACTATGATGGGCGCTTTTGTTGTGAAGTTGTTTGCAAGTTGCCCAGTGGGCTCTTCGGTAGTGCAGTTTATATGAGCTGTCCACCCTGTGGGAAGGATCCCTCAGTGACGTACATGCCTGTATGTTGCCTACAAGACTTCCTGGGAGTCTGGCTACCTTTGAGTCATGCACACTCCTGGAACAATAACCGTGAACAGAATCTATGCCTCAGCAACTGGGCTGAGTAGGTGTTTCTTTACATCTCCTCTGGGAGGTTGGGAATTCTTCTATTAGTCATACGGTAATTTCCAGAATAAGTAATGGATCCTAGATCAGCAAAGACATTCTCATAAAGACCTATATTGCCAAGTAATTAAATTCACCAAATGAAAAATTACATATGTTTATAATAATGGTTTCATATATAGAAAATTAAGGTAAATTATTAGAAGAATTGCAATTACACACCAAGGCAATATTTTAAAAAAAATTTAATTGGCAGTTCATAGGCATTTAATTGTTAAAAATGAATACTTTCAACAATTTATTAAGTGTAAGATGTAAGGTTTAAGTGACCAAATTCTTGTTATTTAGTTAGGCCATTTTAGCTCATGTTATTTCTGTTCACACACAAAAAAGTCTGTGGATGGGGAAAGTTATGATTCATGGGGAAATAATCATAACAAAACTTTGAAAGGGAAAAATTAAAAAAAAAAATCAAATCCGTGCCCCACAGCTCCAGCTACCCTTACCTGGCAGAATTTATTGGTCCCAAATAAGCCTCTTCTTTTCTAAAAAAAGTAAAAGTCAGAAGTAATCATCTGGCACTTTGAGAAGACTGTGCATATTAACACACATTTCCATGTTTCAGAGACCCATTTTCCCGCTCATGTCCCTGAAGATGTTCATGTTCCTGAAATGCTCACTCACTACGGAGCAGCAAGACTAAGCACTGTGCAGTGCTTCTAACAAAAACCACCCAGAAATGAAAAGCAAACCTATCAGTGCAATTAAACGATGGGTTGCAAAAATGGAAGACGGGGTAGTGGTTGTCATCAGGATTTGAACAGGTGACTGGAGGCTATGGATGGGTGAATTGACTATTGGCTGCAGTGCTATAAGATGAACTAATGAAGTTGGCCTGTTCACCCCATCCATTACATTTTCAAAGTGATGATGAAAGTAAACATCTCTTTGATATATTCCTAGAGATCATGAGGCCCACAAACTTGGAGGAATACTTTTTTTTTTTTTTTAAAGGCCATTACTTTCCCTGAGTATAGCAAAACGTAATTTGCAACTGCATGGGTGAGGAGTCCCATGAAAACAGGAGGCTACGGAGAAACCCAGACACAGAAAAGTAGCATCGACTGCCTTCTGCTAAGGATAGGCAGTCTCTGGGACTGTGTGACCAAGTGCTGGATCATAGTTTATACACTAGGTGATTTTCTAGATGGGACTTCAGTAGAATTAGAAGTTTGTTTGGACACCCCAATATTTCTGAAGAGCCTGAGACTGAAGCTGCATCTGGTGTCTTTAAACAATTTAGATATAGAGGAAGGCTGAAACTAGGAAGAGCCCACGTGCTATCCTATTAAGTGGGGATATTGCTCAAGAATTATAGAGGACTTTCTTTTCTCCATGCTGTTCTTAAAGCAATTTCACCTTTAAACCAATAATCTATTTATACTAATGTCCTTAAGACCATTTGGTGAGCACAGATTACCTACACGATTCAGTAAGTCCATTGCAAGTAAAGAGAATTAGAAGCTAGGCTTTCTGTATTTTTTTTTTTTTTTAATATTTAAAAATCATCCACTCAACAAACATTTCTGGAGTCCGACTGTGGCTCAGATAACATTCCAGTCTGCGTGGGCAAATGAGTTAAAGATGGCTTTAAATCTGAACTGTGAGATGCTATAAGCTAATTAATTGGAATCTGGAGGGTGAAAGTTACTATTAAGCAAATAAGAAGATATGGGAAAGGAAGAAGGTAGGAACAAAAGAAAGAGTAGTCTGTTTTCTATGCTACTTCCGACTTTGGGCTTTCCTCTCCCTTTCTGATCTTACGCTGCAGGTAGCCTGGAGCCTCCTCTCCGTGCGTAACATCAGTGTCACCCGGCATGGGTATTTGTTCTGTAATTCCATTCTCTAGCTGGGTAATAACCCTAATAAACAACATCAGAAGAGCTGCTTAGGTTCTCAGAGCCCTAGTCTAGCTAGGTTCACCCAGGGTTGAGCTCATGCGTTCTGCACCAGCAGGTGAGGCAGATGACTTATAATTTCCCCCCCCACAGACCAAGAATCCCAGGCTCTGAGGAATTCAATTGCTGTTAACCTTACTGCTCTCCGGTATTGGATTTAGGCTTCCAGCTTAGGCAGGGGTCTCTCTCCACGCTGACCCTAGAGCGGGAGCGCTGCAGAGGACGGTGGACCAGGAGGAAGCACAGCGTGAGCCTTCAATTTCTGGCATGTAGAGGGCAGCTGCCCATACAAGTGTCTCAAAGAAGAACTCTGGCTTCTCTCTTTTTTATTCTGTTTGCTCTTAAGATATCGCCCTTTTTTTTTTTTTTTTTAATTGAGTATATACAATCGGGGCATTCCTTGCCCTTTTCCCTAATCATAGCTGGTCAGACAGCATGCAGATAAACACGTAAGAGATTACTGGTTAGCAAGGCTTAGGCATCTTTTGTGCCTGCCTTCCCCTTTCTGCAGCAAAGAGGACCGCAGTTACTAAACCCTTCAGTTTAGGGCCTTCTGGAAGTTTGGTTAAGCACCGGCCTTTTAACTGAGTCATTATCAAATTACTGTAGCACACAAAGAGTAACCGTTCTTTTTCGTGCCCTTCCTTCTCAATATCAGGCTGAGGGGAGAACATGTGACAAAAGAGTCTCGTTACATTTCAAATATTCACGAAATGACACGTTTAAAAGCGACAGCTGCTTTATTGGAGAGCAGCATCTCTCTAAACGTCTCTCCACGTCTTCAGAAAACAGAGACGTGGGGAAGCACAAAGAGAGGCTTGTTCGGAGCAAGTGTTTCAGTTGAGGAGAGACAGGACATTAGAGAGGGTGATGGGTGAAATGACCAAAACCCATTATATACACTTATGAAAGTGTCAAGGAAGAAGTAAATAAATACACTTACAAAGCTTGATCTCTCTTTTACTCAGTCCTATGTTGGTAGGGGGCTCTGAGAGCCAACATGCACAATTCCATTGACAAAGAGGATGGCTTGGCGTAAAGCAAAAAAATTATTCTTGTTCTATTTTGAAGAAAATTTTGTAAAGATGACTAGCCTGCATTTTCTGGTAGTTTTTCTAGAATCTCATTTTGGGGGATCAAAAGAAACATACAGAATGTTTCTAAATTAATTTGTTTTTAAGTTTTAGGATTCTTAGTGATTAAAGGAATTTTTTTTTTTAAATAGTAAAATAAAATATAGTAAGATAAAACAAAAACTCATTGGAGTTGACAAGCCAAGCAAACAGACAGAAAAAGGACCAAGGGAAGGCAGGAGAACAAGGAATCCACTCACTCACGCTCAGGAGTCCCATTAAATACACTAAAGTAGAAGGTTAGTGGTGTGGACCTCAGGCTCTGTGAATTCATTTGAGCTTAGAAGGCCTTGTTTTCTGGGTACCCTTCATCCCCTCTGACTCTTGCACTCTCCACACCTCCTCTTTTGCGGGGTTCTTTGAGCAAATGCTACAGGGAGGGATTTGATGGAGACATCCCTTTTAGGGCTGAGTGTTCCAGGGTCTCTCACTCTCTCCTCAATGTATGGCTGTGGGTCTCTGTATTTGGGCCCATCTGCTTCCAGAAGAAGCTTCGATGAAGGCTGAGCAAGGTACTGATCTAAGCATATATGTATGTGTATATAGATATATGTATATATGTATATGTGTGTGAACATATATATTTATGTGTGTATATATGCTAAATATACATTTCATACGTATATCAGGATGTCATTAGGAGTCGTTTATTGCTCTTCTTCCTCTTTTTCTCCCTCCCTCTTATTTATTCATCCATTTATTTTTTATTTATTTATTTATTTATTGAGCTGGGTCTCACTCTGTAGCCAAGGCTAATCTGGAACTCAGTACACAGCCCAGATCAGTCTTAAAGGCAACAGCGATCCCCTGACCTCACCCTCCCATGTGCTGCACTATAGGTGAGTCACCATGCCCAGCTCAACAGACCATTTTTAAGCTGTTCTGAGTGGAAGGAATAATTTTCAAGCTCACCTTCTGGCAGTTTTGTTGTTCCTTTGTTACTGGGATATACCACACGGTTAGCCATGTGTCTCTTATTGACACGGGATGTCTAAACTGACAGTGGATACTTGTGTGTCGCAGATATTGTCCCTACATATGTAAAAGGTTCTTTTTTCCTGGCTGCCCACATACCTAGTGGTTTCTCATGCTACAAACAGTCAGGAGAAACGATTCAATGTTGTATTGTGCTGCTGTGTAACTCAAAACTGGAGTTTGGTTTAAACGAAGAGACGGGTCAACATATCCCTGCGTAGGTACAGCTGCCACTGACACACATACCCAGTACTTCCTTGGATACTGAGGATCCTATTGGAGTGTTGTTGGATGAACTAAGTAGAGGATGGAGAGTGTGTGGCACAGGGCTCGCAAGTCAGGGTAATAAAGTGCACACAGAGAGGACTGACTAGATGATTCCATGAGTTGGAAAGCAAAGGCCACACTCAACCCTATCCACAACTGTGGCTCTGGGGCAGGGGGAGGCAGTAAGGAGTTGAGCTGAGCCCCAGGGGGAAGACTTGGACAAACTCAGCCCTAGCCAAAACTGCTGCTCCGGGGCAAGGGAAGGCACCAAGGAGATGAGGAGTCCCAAGGGGGGACTTCTGGTTTTCCTCACTTCCATTCTTCAACAAGCAAATGCTGAGATGTGACTAATATCATTAGGAAAGAAAGTGGCTTTTTTCAATCAGGATACAAAAAGACATTCTAGAAAGGTTTTCATTTTATTCTCAGTGTTTCTACAATTAAAATAATTTCAGGTCAAATTGTGAACACCGAATACAGAGATCTGTGCTCATCTGCAAAGACACTCTCAACAATGCGTGGTATCACACTGTGGTGTAGGCTTCTGAGAGAAATGAGAAAAGTTAAGGAATTGGTGAAGGCATGAAACTTATTTGGGATCATTGAATAAACAAATGAGAATTTACCTCTATTGCAAAATTTAATAGCTCCACATGAGAAATAAAATAGTGGGAAATAAGATTAATATTTTCTTATCCCCAGAGAAGTTGGTTCCTTCAAAGTGTTATGTTTTACTTTTCTCAATAAAATATATTAACATTTTAAGAATACATGGCTGACAATAAACTGTGAGACACAAATATAAATACCTATGACGCTGTTTCAGTTCGCTGTTCAGAGTAATAACAATGGGAATTATTCACACCCAGAGAATGCAAAATAAAGAGATTGTCTCCTGTGTTGTCTAGTATTGGGTCTCCTTGGGGTGAAATAAAACAAACAAAAAATTCCCATCATTTCAGGAACTCAAACTAAAGAATCTTTTCACTTGAGGGCAGGTTATGAGAGTGATTGTTTTATAATATGTTTAAAAAAGAGAGCTATCCCATTGTTTGGAAGATGGGCTAGATACAAGATAATCTTCAAAACTGGCTTTTATTCTCTTCTCTCTCTCTCTCTCTCTCTCTCTCTCTCTCTCTCTCGTATGTGCATGTGTGTATGTATGTATGTGTGTATGTGTATTTGTGTGTGTGTGTGTGTGTGTGTGTGTGTGTGTGTGTGCGCGGAAGAACACATCAAGTGCCCACTCTACCATGATCACCCTCATTTCCTCAAGACAGGCTTCTTTACTGTTTCTTATTTGTCACTAGTTTGGCTGGCCTCTGAGCTCCCAGTCCCCCAGGCTGGGGTCACAGCACACAAGAGCTGCTGATGTCTCTTCATGTGGGTGCAGGGAGTCACAAATCACTCAGGTCCTTGTGCTAACGCAGCAAACATTTTTTACTCACTGAGCCCAAAGAAATTTGGCTTTTTCTTTCAAAAGTCATCACTTGGTTTCTATAACAGGCAATTCAACACCCCAAAATAAGTCTGAGAAATGTTATTTAAAAATCAATTTCCTTATTATTTGAAGGGTGGAAAACTCACATGCATGTCACTGACACCGGCAGATGTGGTTTTACTAAGTACCACTGGTGCGAGGTCTCCAAGTTCCTCTCCATGAAAATATGCTCACTTGCTTTCTGTATACAGCCTAAGACAACACTCCACGAGCTTTCTGCAAAACCATGGTGGTGATCTTTCCTGATTTAAAAATCAATACACTTCTGGAAGAGCAAAACACATTCAATGACATCCTTTCAACAACGTTCTGCCTGAACAAGTTGGAATGCTGCTCAAGAACTCACTGTGAATAGCACAGGGCTGGGAGAAATGAGGTCGGTGCTGCTGAGCAAAAAGAGAGGAAGGCAAACAGAGGTCCTCTAGGCAGAAGTGCAGAGGCAGGGGAGTGGGCTTGTTTGATAGATTCTTAATTCTGCAAAGCGGAAACGTCTCTCCCTACACATGGCCAATAACACGTTGCCTGCTCTCCCACTAAGAACGTGATCATGGAGAAGAGGCAACAGATCTGGAGTTTTCAGTCCTAAGACCAGGGTTGGATTTTCTGGGCCACTCCTTGTGCAGTGGTGCAATCTGCAGGACTATTCACATGACTGTGTGGCCTTGTCTGGTCTGGAACTTACTTTGTAGACCAGACTGACCTTGAACTCAGAGATATTCTGCCCTTGCAGAAGTTTGAGAAGTGAGGGACCTATGCAAGCCTCTCCATCTAAGAACTGATCTGCTGTAGTTGCCAAACTGAGCAAAGCAAATATAAGGTGGCCAGTTAAAGTTTTATCTTTCTAATTCATCCTTTCTGGTGAATTTTAGATTAACAACAAAATCAAAATGATGCTGTAACAACATGTCAAGCATTACGTGGAGGGCAAGAAGCAGAGGATGCCTATGACTAGAGACTAGGCACGACCTTCAGTGGTGGCTTCCCTGTGACCTTCTCCAACAAAGCCTTACGCTTTCTAAAGTTTCAAGGACCACCCAAAACAGCATCACCAGTTGAGGTCCAAGCATTCAGCACACAAGCCTGTGGGGGAAGTCTCATATTCAAGCTCTCCGAGTGGTTTCTCTGAGAGCCAGTGTGACTGGGGCGTCCTGTGATTTACCTCTAATGTCACCTGCTCCTTTCTCTGACTGTGAACAAGGGAGGCACACTCTCAGAACTGAGTGTCCTGTCACTCCCTGCAGGCTCACCTTGTCAAACTTAATGCTTTTGGAATTTTAATTGCCAAATAGTCCCTGAGTGGCTTTATGGACATGGACTATCAAAAACAATTTTTATTGTGTTTTCCTATTCCTATTGTTCCTTTGTGTGGTTGTGTATGCATGTACTTACCAGCTCTTCTCAGTAGAAAACATCTCCAGGTCAAGTTTGTTTTTCCATTCATGTTATAAAAATATACAATAGTTGTAAAGGGAAATAAAGAGCTGCAAAAAAAAAAATCACCTCACTCTGCCTACAACAGTGATAATTGCTTTATTGAACAAACCTCGGTTAATTGTACAGCTTGACATTCAAAATGTGTTCATTTGACTTGAAATTATTTTACATGAATGCAAAGAGGAAAGGGGTTCAATCCAAACGTAGTTTTCAATAGAACTAGCTTCATTTCCCTTTAAATTTGTAAGTGAATGTGGCTATTTCCAGGAAAAGAAAATTCATTGTCTAAACTTACTTCAGATATATACCAAGTCTTCTTTCTAAATAGGGTAGGGTGAATATAGTAAACAGTGTCACCAAACTAAAAATCCATCCAGTTTGCTTACACAGACAGAACATCAACATTTTCTAATCAGGAAACAGAAGGAGTTGGAAATTGGCTCAGTGAATACTGAGCCCAGATCCCTGGCAACCATGTAAAATAATCATGCGGAGTGCCATGTGCCTGCCACCATGGCAGTGGAGTCTGGGGGCAGACAGGCACCTCGGACGAGCTTGCTGGCTAGCTGGTCTAGCTAACTGATGAACAGCAGGTTTGGTGTGAGACTCTGTCTCAGATACCAGTATCTGCCTCTGGCTTCCCCGTGTGCAGGAATGGGTGCACACACCTACATATACTACACATGAACAACAGCAATGAAAGAAACAAAGAAAACACTACACGAGCGACACGGTAAGTTGTTGGGAAGCACACCAAGTATCTCTCAGTAACCCTCAAAAGATTTATCGATTCAGATGGGATATGGCAACATATGCCTGAATTCCCAACACTTGGGTGGCAGAGGAAGGGTGAGTGCCATGAGTTCAGGGCCAGCCTGGGCTACATAGCTAGTAAAAAAACAAAACAAAACAAAAAATGTTTGCCATTTGGAGCAAAGGGGGTATTTAGAGGATTTCAGAAATGGAGCTAAACTATATTTTTTCCATTTTCTGAAATGAATTCTTTCAGGATGCGTGGTCCTTCAGTTTTCATGACATCATCTGGAGTTTGTATTGACCATCACGCCTAAAATCTGAACTAAAGTTGGGCAAATACCTCTACCTGCTAACACAAGTGACTTCATTTAAAATATTTTGTATAATTAATCCGGGAATCACCAAATACCTGCCAGACAACAGAATCACCCACAATGGCAATGAGTGGCAGTTATCAAAATCCTCCGGTTTGACCCGCCCTCCCGAGGCTAGGGTTAAAAGCTGCCCTCTGGGAATCAATTGCGCTCTCAGCAGAGTAGAATACTGCCGAGTTGTGGGAGCTGAACCGGAGACTATAATCTTTTGTGATTACGCTGGGAGCTGAAGTGAGCGCCAAAAGGAGAGCCTATGAATTGCTGATAATTTCTTGTGATGACCCACTCCCAGGAAATTCTGATATTATTCTTCCACCGTAACAAAAGGACTGCTCCTCAGACGTGGCGGGGCTTCAAAGAACTCCACATTTTGGGAGGTCACAAAAGCTGCTCATCCATTCCACGGGCCAGGCCTGGGAGATGGCAGATCTCTCTAAAGACAATGCAGGGTCTGATTGCACCAGGGCTGATGGGCTGTGTGCCACATACTGTCTTTCTAAAATGTTCTTTGCTGAGATAACTGATTCAAAGAATACGTCAGTTTTAACTTACAAATGTCTAAAGACTGATGCATTTTTCTCCCTGTTGATTCTACTAGTTATGGCTACATACATATCTCCCTGAGTAAAATTTTATTTAGGCTGATATTTTCATTCTGAGAAAAAATATTGTTGTACACATCTACTTACCCTAAAGGTCCATGTTAGGATGGAACCTAGCAAGCTGCAGTTATTAAGAGTTTGGTAAAGTGACTTAAGTTCAGGGAAAAAAAAAAAAAACACGTATGGAGAAGGGAGGCACTAGCGGGAGGTGTGCGCTAAAAGTCGAGAGCTGCGGGAAGTCTTGGAGTGCCTGCTCAGTGTCTTTGTGTGAAGGATAACTTGGCATGTTGACTGCTAGGACAGAGTTAAATCACTTCTAATGAATAATATGGACCAAAGGTTCCAAAAGCGTCTTTTAAGTTACAACTGAAAAAGCCATTGTCTTGGGGCTCAATGGCAAAGTCTCATGGGTAAGCAGTTCTGAGCTTCCAAGGTAACCTCAAAGAAAAACAAAGCCCGGTAAAATTGGTTGTATATATATTCTCTCCCTAACCTCTACCGAATAGATCCTCTTCCCAGCCTTTCCTGAATTTGGCTGTGACCATCTTTAGTTGCCTGGAGGAAGCCAGGTGATTCTGATCTCTAAGTAGGGTCTGCCGTTATCTCATTTCAGCAAAGTGGACATACACTGAAACCAGGAACAAAGACTTTAAACTAGAGCCTTCATTTCGTAAGCTCAAGTTCTTGGCCACACGCGTAATCTCGGCATCTATGTTAACTAGGGTTTCTCTAATGCACAAAGCCAGTTCCAGTGATGAGCATTATTTATTTATGGCAGTTAAAAGGGATCAAAGGGATTGAAATATTAGTATAAATTACTATTTGTAAGAATAGTGCCTTGCTATGTTAAGCTCTTTTGCAAACATCCTACATGTAAAACTGTTTTAAATGATTAAAAATATTATTGTGATATGTTTAACGTTTCCCTCCCCCAAAAGAAAATCCAAATTTATTAAATTCTAGAAATTTTCCAAATAGCCAACCATTCTCAGTTCTCTATGAACATAATCAACTCAAACTTTCATCATGTAAATATTAAGATTGTAAGTGTGTTGTAAGTTTTAAGATGGAGAAAATGACACAAAGTGACCTGCTCAAGATCATTCCCATGTTGTGCTTGGGGAAAAGCTGCTCCCTCTCCCTCCTCACTCACGCATGGACCCTGGCTTCCGGGTCAGCACGACCTGAGTTCAGGCCTTGCTATGGAACCAGTCATGTGGAATCATCCCTTAGATCAAAACGGATTGTCCTTTTAAATGATGGCTTGAGCAGGAGGTGGAATATAATGAATTAGTGACCAATTAAACCGTGTAAAGGACACACCTCCTGATTTAGATAGTTAAGTACTTCAAAGTGTCACTCCTGACAACGATGATTGTCATTTCTGTGTCTGGTCGCTTCTACCCCTTGAGAGTCTGTGAGTTTGTTATGAGTGCTGCCATAACAAGGAGCCATCTTACACGTGACAGAAGCGTGGTGTCCGTATATGAAAAAATGGGACACTAGATCCAGACAAGTTTTCAGCCAGGAGAAGCATCTGCTAGCCACTGGCCTGTGAGAGACACACTCGGTGCTACTGCGCCACTCAGAGCCTCCCCTGGCTCCAGGAACTATGCTTACTAGAGAGCAGGCTGGGACTGACAAGACCAAGCTGCCTTCCCAAAACAGTGGGCACAGGAGGGTTCTCAGCTTGACTTTGTGAGGATCTGTTAGGCACTTAAAACTACACCCCACTGGAAGACGCTTTGAGAAGTGTTTGCACTTGAGGTTATGACCGTGAATGTGGAGGCTAGCCCTTGCTTGTCTCATTATTTTCTTTCTTTTTAGGGCTAGCCCACTCTACTAGAAGAAACAAGGATACTGGGTTACAGCTGTCAACCTTTTTGGCCGCAAAATGCTCAACAATGACTGAGGTAGCCTAAATTATTAACCATCAGGTAGCTTCGAAACAGGTCAGCAACCGGTGAGTCTGAGTTCCGTGGTGACAAGGTATCATTCATGTAACAACGCAAGCTGTTTGCCATTTTGTTTCAAACATCCAAATATAAAAAGGAAGCTATAAAAAACTAAAGTGAAAGCTCAATTTGTGAAAACAGAAAGTCTTTCACCAAGATTCCTACTAAGCTTGCAGATGTGTTTTAACTCCACAGATTGCTAAATAGCACTCCAATTCATCTTTAGCACCCTCAATGCAACCATAAAAGCAAAGAGAGTGGAATATTCCACAGTGTGCTGCTCATCTGCTAAGAGACTTAATGCTCAATTCTGAGCACAAGAGCCTAGGAGGAGGACAAGACAGAAAAAGAAGGAGGCAAAAAAGCCAAAAAACTAACAAAAACACACAAAACAAACAAAAGCAAAACAAACAACAACAACAACAACAACAAACACAAGCTGTGTTGCTGGATGGGCTCTCATGTTTTTTGGGTACCACCATGACCAACACTGAACATCTGACTTAAAAACACCTCTTCTGGGCTGTAGAGGACATTTTATGTATCAATAGGCCCCTACTTCCTTATTGAGCTTTCCCACCGGCACAAAGATCCGGTGACTGAGACAAGCTAAGAACAGGCTGTGTTATGGAGGTGACTGACCACTTTCTAATTGGATTTAAGGTCTGCTCCACAGGAGGAAACACACACCGGATACTGTAAATTTAACCAAGAGCGTGTGGTTGGGGTGCACACAGGCCTCACGAACGGGTCTGCTACTATTACTCTGCTAAATGGGCATAGTATCCAACTGTTCTTTAACACTGCATTTCTACACCCGTGGATCGGTGCGCCTCTCAGACCTCATCCGAGAAGATTCTTAGTGCAGTGGACTGTGCTAAATGCCGAGAATCACAACAGGGCGAAGTTCAGGGAGTGAGTGTGCATGGAGTGCTCAGCCACAAACAGCCCTTTCACATCGAATGCTCTGTCCTACTTCCACCTGCTGCCTGCCACCATGCTCAGGGGGGAGCCCTGCAGAAGAGAGGGTAGGAAGACTGTAAGAGCTAAGGGCCAGAGGACCAGAGTGCAACGGTGTGTTCTGGAAATGACAGGACCGCTGTACTCATGGACAGACTCCTAGCAGCTACGGCTGTTTACATACGATGGGTGCAAGATCAAGCCAATCGGCATTGGAGTGTGGAGGCAGAAAGGTCTCAGGAGCCTCCACCCCTAACTGGGGTGCTACTCACAGTTGATGGCTTCTAAGGGAGAGAGGGTCAAATTTTTTTTAAAGTGGCTCCTGGCATGCTGATCATACTCTAGTGGGTGGCCGCCCATGCTGAATATATGAAAACAGCACAAATTGGAGTTGGATACACACACACACACACACACACACACACACACACACATACACACACATACACATACACACACACACATACACACACATACACATACACACACACACACACACACACACACACACACACCTGTAAAACAAAACAAAAATAACACCAGCTTGGGAGTGGGGATGGATAGAAAAGAAGTTAGGGGGAGGAATAGGCAAATATAATCAAAATACTGTTTAAAACTCAAATGAATAAAAATGTATTTTTTCGAAGCGTACGGCTGGAGGTCTCTTCTTTTCCTAATTACCTGTCAAGTTAAGAACACACTGAAAATATCAGTTGAGACTAAGATACAGTTTTTTGTTTTTGTTTTTTTGTTTTTAAAGAAGATGGCCCGATGCAGACACTCTTTCCAAGGTGACTCGGCTTTTGAAAATACGCTGCACTGGGGCAGTGCCAAGGTGGAGGACCTATCTTGCCAGAAAAATCTAGAGAACCCTCCAAGTACACATAATCCTTGAAACCCTAGCACTGGAGAGTCAGCCCAGAGCACGCGAGGCTGAGATAAGGATAATGAAAGGGGCCCCCAGGAGGACACAGCATGCTGCAGCGACAGAGGTCTCTTCCTAGACTCCCCACACCTCCTCAAGACCATCAGACTCTAATCCGAATCTTCAGTGACCTTACGGTGAACTCCATCAGGGAGCAACTTCTGACTGACTTGTCACCTTGACCTTTGCTCAGCACAGTGAACGTAGCATCAGACGCACAGGGGATGTTGTGAGTGGCTGCCTTTACTCATGACTTAGACAAGGAGAAAACCTGAACATTTTTCTAGAAGCATCCCTTCACACGTGCATAGCATGAAGTCTGCAGTACGATAAGTTTTAAGGCAGTTGAGGGAGACAAAGGATACAAGTAAAAAATGATGTGTTTCTGGTCTGAGGGGGCAGGAAAACAAGTATGTGTGTTGTCACTGTGAAGCTGTTTTTTTCCTCCCAGTGATCATGTCTATTTATCTTTTTTTCTTGTATCAAATTCCATGAGGATGCAGTATTTTCTAGACATATATACCTGTGGCTAAGTATTTGTTAAAAAAAACAAACAAACATTGTTAGCTCTTTATCACATTTTAAAAGTTTTCTTTTTCCCTTCAAGATTTATTTCTAATTATGTGTATGTATGTGTCTGTGTGTGGATATGCACACAGGAGTGCAGGTGCCTGGCGAGGCCAGAAATGGGCAATGGAGTCCCTGAAGCTGAAGTCACAGGTGGTTGTGAGCTGCCTGATGTGGGTGTTGGGAGCTGAACGCACATTTTCTGCAAAAGCACCACACACTCTCAAGCCGTCTCTCCAGTCCATTAAAAATTTGCTATAAGCATATTTTTGTGATCATCTTATAAGCATTGTTGATGAATGTTCTAAGGCCCATGGTGTCCATCAACAATTTTTATCTCTTTCAGGTGATTCTGAGTAACTGCAGAAGATTTCATTTCAGTGTCTCACAATATCACACACTTCAGAACATATAAAAGAGGAAGGCTCTGTAATGTGCTTTACAGCTATCATCAAAAGTAAACTTGTAATCACATTTTCTTTCTTTAAGCATGGCTTGGATAAAGGGGTAAGTGTAGTTAGTTAAACACACTAGCATTTATAAAATATGAAATATATAGCTTTTTAATGCTAGCAAGCACTGTTAGAGTATAAAAATCAGATCAAAAGACCAAATATTCACTTTGGGTTACATCAGCTGAAGCATTCCACTGTACAAGAAAAAAACAGGAATATGTACTCGAATGTAGATATAAGGGGTTTATTCAAAAGATGAAAGTATTAGAAGCAGGTAGAAATAATCAGTGTCCTGGACAACATTGGGGCGCCTTACAATGACATCCCCTGAGTAACAAGCATAAACTAATAGCAAAGTAAATGTGATTTCTGTTTCTGATTTCTTTTTCTTGGCCCCAGTTGATAAATGCATTATTTCTATTCTAAGAAAGAGAGACTTTGAGCACTTGTTGATATTTCCAGGCTATGAATGGTTCAGACTGCCAGAGGATCTAGAGAGATAAGGTGACTTGCTAATCGCACTGGTGATCTCAGCTTGTCATGCATGACTCAGACAATCACACAGGGGCTTGGGACTTTATCCTCTGATGTCATCTTTATTCTGTTTCACGTATTTGATCATGTGTTAGGGAAAAATAATTTCAAGGTAACCAGGGAGATCAGATAGTTTCCTCCGTAAGAAATAAGGCTTATTGTGCCCTGTGCAGTGAGGCAGCAGTTGTGCCTGTGGCTTCCTGCAAGAACAGCAGAAACATAGCAGGGCATGGGAAGAATTTCACACACAGAGGCTCATATAGACCTGAATGTGGTCCCTAGGCAGCTCCTGTACAGATAGAGTGCTGGAGAGGCGCATAGACACACATCTGTCCCTGCATGTAGAATGTGGCTTCTTAGATGAAGCCTTAACATACCAGTAAGTGTGCTCCTGTGGGCTGGGAGCATGCCTAACCTAGCTCACAGCAAAATACCTCAGACTTCATGGTTCGACAACAGAACTACATGTTTTCACGCTCTGGGAGGTCCCAGATTAGGTCAGGTTATAGTTAGGAAAATAGATGTATATACATATAGACATATGTACCCATTAACAATTAGTGAAAAAGAAGGCCATGAATTTGAAGGAGAGCAGGGTGTGGGGTATATGGGAGAGTTTGGAAGAAGTTAAAAGGAGGGGGAAAACGTATTTATGACTTCAAAAAGTGAAAATTTTAGTAAGTTGGGAACAGGTTAAAAATTGGCGAGGGTGGGTGGGTGGGGTGGGGGGTGGGGAAATGACTCAAGCCTATGAGTGCTAACTGCATACAAAGAAGAAAACTGGAGTCACTAGATGGGACGACGCAGGCAGAAGACTTGACAAAGGAACAGCTGTTCCTGAAAGACAGACACCGAATGCCAGGGCAGTGGCAGCGAAGAACAGTGTTAGCCAGGCAGAGAAGCCGACTGGGTCTTGGCTATGAAGGGAACTGATGCTTGTGTTTTCATGGTCTTCTCCTTTTTAAACAACGCAAATCAGTCTTCCATCCAGGATAGGCACTGCAGCTGGAAACTGACCTTGCTAGGTTGTAGTCATCAGGACATAGAGCCCAGATCATCACCCTCCTGGTGGCCAGTGTCCTTACCTGTCTCTTCCCAGCTCTGCTGGATGGGGTCTTACACTATTTGTTTATCCTCGTTTAAATGATTTATTTATTTAATTTAATACGTATGAGCATTCATCTACAGGTATGTGTATGTGCCATATGAGTGCCTGGTAACCTTAGAGGCTAGTGTAGTAAGGGCTCCTAACCACGGAGTCATCTTTCTCTCCAGCCCTCTGCTTATTCATCATATATAGATAGAAAGTTATGGAATGTGAGGCAAGACAGCCTCTAAATGAATGCTGGGAAGGGTAGATTTTGCAGTGTGTAGATTCAGCAGAGAACAAGGCAACTATTTTGTTTTAGTCCAGTGGTTCTCCACCTGTGGGCCTTGACCCCTTTGGGAGGGTAAGCCAAACAACCCTTTCACAGGCCTCACTTAAGAGCATCTTCATATCAGAGATTTACATTACGACTCATAACAGTAGACAAATTACAGTTATGAAGTATCAACAAAAATAATTTTGTGTTTGGGAGCTAGTGCAACATGAGGAATCTGTTCTAGATTATAACAGAATTCATCTTTAATTCTTATTCAACAGGTAGTATTCTGCCCTACTATAATCAAAAGAGAAAACAGTAAAAATTTATTTGTTTGTTTATTGAGACACAGTCTTACTATGTAGCCTTGACTGGCCTGGAATTGACTATATAGATCAGGCTGGCTTCAGTCTCACAGAGATCTGACTGTCTATGCCTCCAGAGTTCTGGCATTAAAGGTGTATATCACCACCTCAGATTATTTCTTTTTAAAAGAACTACTTTGTGTATGTGCATGCGTATAGGCATGTGTGTGCATGTGCATGCATGTATGTGTGCGCGCCTGTCTATGTATGCATGTGTGTGTGTGTGCAGGCATGTGTGTGCGTGTGTGTATGTGTGTGCTTGTGTGCCTATGTGTGTGTGTGTGTGTGCGTGCATGTGTGCGCGAGTATGTGTGTTCACATGAGCAAGGCAGCACTGGATCTGTTCCAGTTGGAATTATAGATAGTAGTACACCAATTCATATGGGTTCTGCAAATAGAACCTCTTCAAGAGCAGCAAGTGCTCTTAACCACTGAGCCATCACGCTAGCCCCTAAATATATGTATTTTAAGTTAACTTGAAGAAGGCAGCAAAGATTAGAGTTTTCAAAACATTTTACCTGTGGTCTTGGTATAGCTACCTTTCAGATAAAAACTGATTAAGTTTGATGCCATTTTTTTTAATCCTTATTAATAATAAATAGCACTGGTTGAAAATAAAGGGAAAGCAGAATTCGCCTTGTTTCTCTAAGGAAGAGTAGGCCATGACTTTTAAACTTTACCAACAAGACACTACAGCTGTTGCCCAAGTACACTCCGCTTTGGCAGAAATGCTTACAGAAGTTTGTATTTCATATTCAAAAAGTCATTTCCTCTTTTACTTAATGATCCTGCAGAAAATTATCTAGGCTGTGTCCAGCAGAGATGGAGAAGGAGTCCTGATTAGGCTTTGTTCCCAGTGAATGAGGTGGGAGGTGATGGGCCTGAAGAGCCAGGGCGTGAAGAGCTGGAACACAGCTTTAGAAGACTGTAATTCCAGCCTCAGCTCCTCCTCTTGACAACAGGAGTGACAGGCAGTGAGTCTTCAATGTCTTGAAATTATCACAAGCACATGATAATTTAGTGTAATTATTAGTAGCGATATAGACACATTTGCTTAGGAAAGTGCCCGATGACATTCTTAAAACCCAGGAAATGTCCTAAGTGAGTTGAGTGCTGGGATGGAAAAACAGTAGGACACACACACTCTCTCTCTGTTTCTCAACATATGCACGTATTCAAAACACACACAGATACATATACATACACAGTGTGTGTGTGTGTCTGTGTGTGTCTTTGTGTATTTTGCTGGCTTTGAACTAAAGATCCTCCTGTCTTGGCCCTACTGGGGCTCCGTAGGTATGCACCACCATGCTCAACAAGATAAGAGAGACCCCACTGGGGCTGAGTTAAGTTTTAATACAGCACTAGAAAGGGCATGATTTGTACTTAATAAACTATGAGCAAAATCAGTATTTCTGGTCGGTTTTATTATAATTTTTTCACTGTGATAATCAAGTAATATCAGTATTTGAAAATTTACAGCTTATTTTCTTCCAAGAAGAGAAAAAAAATTATAAAAGAACTATTCATAGAGTTTTTATCAAGATAGTATATCATAAATTTGTCATGCATAATAAACAAAATGATATGACATGTCAGTGCATCTGTGAGCCCTATGCAGCATTAAAAAGGCAATATAAACTTTATTTTCATGTTAAGAAAAACTTTTTAAAAAGCATTCACTCTATTTTTGTTTAATAGCCCTTAAAAAGGGCTAAAGAGATGCAACTGCATGTAAGACATTTTGAAAGTTGGTGACAGTGACCTCAGAACATCGCTGAGTATCTGCACTTGCAAAGGCATCTGCAATTAGGTATCTGTTAGGTGTGCAGCTTTCAGACTTTGGCAGCACACTCCTGCCAAGGAAGTAGAGCGCAATGGGTCAGAGAATCGAGTTTTCATTTTGCCTTAAGTGCAAATATTTCATTTGAAGTATAGCATGTTTGTAAGACAGCTATAATTTCCTGTGGGCAAATTAAAAGAAAAATGTGTTACTTGTGCTAACAGTCATGAGTGAGACTTGCATTAAAAAGTAAAAAACAAAAAAACAAAACAAAACAAAACAAAAAACCACAGCCGGGTGTGGTGGCACATGCCTGTAATCCCAGCACTTGGGGAGGCAGAGGCACTTGGATCTCTGTGAGGTCGAGGCCAGCCTGGTCTACAAATCAAGTCTAGGACAGCCAAGGCTATACAGAGAAACCCTGTCTCAGTAAAAAAAAAAAAAAAAAAAAAGTAAAAACATGGGCACACACTTAAGTTCGCTCCACTGCCCAGGCTGCTTATGAACAGCACCCCCGCCCCCAACCCCTGCCCCCTGTTTGGGCTGCAGTCCACAGACATATGGTGACCAGAGGACAAACACCTAGAAAGCATCCCAAGTACAACAAAGTGTTCACAGTGACTGCCGATGCAGGGGCAGGCTTGTTCACGGTCACTGAAACGGCTCAGTGCCTCACTTTGGGAGGGTGGCTCTTGCTTGTGATGGATTCCCGTGGCCAAGATAGGCCTGAGATTTATCTTACTCCCATGCTCCTTTAGACTGGAAACCATGCTTACCTTTTAATCCCTTAAAACAAAAACCAAACCAAACAAAAAAAAAGCCTGTTGGCCTTGGCCAGGAAAATAAACCCGAAGAAAACAAACATTCAGCCATTGTCTTGCTATGGAGCCCTTACCAAGATGTCTCGCCCTTTACCCGCTGATGACTGTACATCGCTAGGCCCCAACAGAAGGACTGTCAACAGATTTTACTTACAACCCTTGAGGAAAAACCCTCTTGCTGTTTTCACTTCTGTAGAGGATAAGTTTGCAAGGGGGTGGAGGTGGGGGAAGCATTTGGCAAGCTTCCAAAGCATACTGTCTGGTGGTAGTGATAACGCAATTATTTGTTTTGATCGTGAAAGCATCTACAATGCTCTTGTTTGTGGACACCATCCTGTCCCACTGAATGTATTTATCTCTGGTACAGATGCAATCCACACCATTTCCTCAGTGTTCAACCTTTCTCCTGCCAGAAGTTTCCAATCGGCTCAGAATCCTGCTGTTCAAAGATGTCAGTTCTACTTGGCACACCTATGAATTGCCTTTCATTCAAATAAAAGAGAGTCGGCTGGCTGGCTGGCTGGCTGGCGTGAATACACTGGTTGGAGTGGGCAACTCACCAGTATTCATCATGTACATTTAATGGGGAGTAGCTACACAGTGTACAGATGTGTAGTTAGATTTAAAACAAGTCAGTTAGATTCAATAACTCACAAGAACTCCCAAATAAAAATTCTGTTTATATGGTAGTCATACTTTATCTGAAACCTCCCAAATAAAAAGGCACCCAGAGAGATAAATCCCACAGTTGTTGCTTGTATTTTTCTTTATAGTAGAAATTGGAAAAAATCAATGTGGCTCGATGTCTCTAAATTGTGTTCTTGAGCATGTCTGAGCAGCGCCTCAGGAGCAAGGGAGGCGGTAAAGTAGCTGCAAAGCTTTATCAGAACTGGACAATGTACCATACGTGTCACCCGTGGAGACATCAGGGACGTCTACGTGCCAGCTACTGTTTGGGCTGAGTTCCATGAGTGGCACATTTTCTGCAGTACAGCTGAGTGGCGGGCACCTAAACCACACACTTTGGAAAGGGGCTCCACCTATGCTCTACCCTGGAATGTGGTGAAAAGAAATGAGATGTAGGAGGCACAAAACAAATAAGAATGCATTTACTCACTGTGTTAAAATTTGGAAAGAGCCCAACAGCAGAAGCACTGTCCACTGGAAAAGACATAAACGGTTTGATGTCCAGCGAGGGCTGCATCATCAGGGTGGGTGTGCGCACGAGAGCAGGAAGGGTGGTAGTGTGGCATGCACTGCCTGCCAAAAACAAAGCAAAACAGATTCAATCTCTCTCACTCGCATCCATTTCCCTCTCACGCTCACAGTGCCGACACAGGGCTGCTGAGCTGTGACCTGCAAACACAGAAGTCACAGAGGCAAGAACCGGGCAAATGCAGCCAAAAGGATCTCTTGGTGGACTGAGAGACACGCAGAGTACTTCCCTGGGCATAAGCCAACAGTTTCTCTGGGTCAGGTGACACACTGACCCCAGTTTCTACCAGCAGGGATGGCACTATGGGCAATGTCCTGGCATCCAGCCCTCCTGGCACCTTTAAGAACCCACGAAACCACAAAATGCTAGAGAATAAAAGAGAGGCCTCTCAAGATGCTCTTTGCTACTGGGAGTAAACGGCCAGCAGCGTGTTTCATGTAAATCGGAGATAATTACCAGGGTTTTTGTTTTTTTTGTTTTTTGTTTTTGTTTTTTGTTTTATGAGGAAGGAAACTTGGATTTTGGCAGCTACTGACTATAGTTATGACTCAATTTGTTGTCTTAAAAATGATCACAAAGTTGTCCTTACTCTAGGGGAAAGATGAAGTCTAGACATGGAATGGTTAGGAAGTACAAGAAGGCAGATTGTGGTTTGGCTGCGGACAGGGAGTTGGAGACAGGAACTCAACGTTTTGTCTTAATTTTCACACCTAATGAACTTGTGTTCTTTGGGCGCCCGTCCCCTTGAATAGTTAGTTCTATTAACTGTTCTTTGCTTCAGTATCTGGCTTACTGCAGGGCTTGGTGATTTAGAATGATGCTGGCATTCCTCCTGGTCATTGGCAGTCATAGAGTATAGATGTTTGCTGGCCTGCTTGGCTCTCTGGGAGACAGGCTATGGCATGCAGTGTGTGTGTGTGTGTGTGTGTGTGTGTGTGTGTGTGTGTCTGTCTGTCTGTCTGTGTGTGTGTGTTGCACGTGCACGCTTCTGCAGATGTGTACGCACATGTGTACTCATGCATGCAGAGACCCAGCCATCAGCATCAAATGTCATTTCTCAGGGGAAACCACCACCTCGTTTTCTGAGTCAGGGTGTTTCACGGGGACTTTGCAGATCTGGTAGGTTGGCAAGCCAGTGGATCAAAGACTCCTGCTGCCTTCGCCTCCCCCATGAGCTGAGATTGCAAGAGTATTCTCCCAGAGTGTGCCACCATGGCTGCCTTCCATGTGGGCGCTGGGAATGAAACTCAGGTCCTCACTGGGGGATGGCAAGCACTTTATCAACTGAGCTACCTACACAGTCCAATATATGTACACAGGTACAGATGTACGTACACTAATCTCACATCAGATAATTTACCCACTTAAACTGTAAATTCAATAGGTTTTTTTTTTTTGGCATATTCACAGAGCGGCAAATGAGCATGATCTTCACAATCGGAACACCTTCACAACTTAAACTCTACATGTCCCAGTCCCTTCCCACTTCACCCAGCATCTCTAGCTGCTCACAACCACCAGTCTGTTTTCCTTAGTACAGGTTTATCTGTCCAGAACACGACATTTAAATAAAATGTCTTTTGTGACTGCCTTCATTTGTTTGAGATGAATGCTTTCAAGGTATTTTCATACTGTAATAGCATGTATCGGAGTGTTGAGCCTTCTCAAGGCTCAAAGGTATCCTACTGCAGGAATGTCCAACTGTCTGCATGTTCATCTGTCTGTCACATCATAGGCGTTTGGACCAGTTTCACTTTGAGGCTACTTTGAAGAGGGCAGGGACCTTCACATCACCAGCGGCACGTGAAAACTCAGTTCCCCTTGGCCTGCCTATCTAGGCTCACATAACAATTTCATGGAATCCCTCACCTGCTTCAAGGAGAAATGAGTAGTGTGAGAGAACGCCCCAACTATTAGGGTGTCCACCAGCCTCTCACAGTGTCCCCAAATCACTGAAGCTCTTGCCTTAACATTAACTTGTTTTGGTAATGGAGTTTCCAAAAATACTGGTGGCATGTTGCCAGTCAGACACAGAGAGTATTGGCGATCTTGTTGGAACAGAGTGTCATGGCTCATTTATATTGATCTCTTGTGTGTGCATGTGTGTGTATGAAATTAACTATATATTCCATATATAAATATATATTAACATATATGTATGTGTATACACACACATATACACACACACACACACATACATGTATGTAAGAAATAAGGGAGAAAGGGACACCTGAAGTATTAACTGCAATAGCCATGAGTCAGCCACAGCTGTTAGGAAACAGAGATGAGGATTCAGTAGAAAGAATCGGGAAAGAGTATAGATGAAACAGCATTTTTTTTTCCTGATGCTCAATTAAATAATCAGTTTTGGCCTGGGATTATGCGCCACTGGCATTTAATTACATATTTATTACTCTCCTAATCAGGGAATGCTACCCTTCCTTGCTAACTTCAAACCTGAAGATCCAAGATGACGATGGGTCACGTCATTGCATCAGATGTCGCAGAGGCCTTTGAAAGGAATCACTTTAGAACTGTAGCTAAATTGAAAGCTAGAGAAAACGGCATTTAGTAATTTGGCATCATGAGGATTACAAAGAGTAAGCAGGCAGAGCTAGTCCAAGCCACCTACTGAACAAGCACAGCTGTTTTGTGGCTGCTGGTCTCTGAAAGGGAAGTCCCATCTATGAGGCCTCAACAGTGGCTGTGAGAGCCGGGGAATACAGACGTCCCAGGGGCCCCTTGAGAGTCGCTCTGTAATAACAAACTCAAATCAAGGAGAATGCAGTGGGGAAACTCAAAAGCAGACTGCTTCATCAATGAAGGTCAGAATGTTCTGGAATCCTTCCTCACCCAGTCACATCTCTATGCTAATAGACAGGAGGCTGGAGAACTACTTCGCTTCCACCATTCATTAGCATAAAAACTTAGCAGCTGTTTACCATCTCATTAGCATTTTAATGACACACAATTTGCCACGTTAAACACAGATTGTTTTAAAGTACTGATGGGTCTTCTGAACAAACCATGTGTCCATCAATACCTTCACCCCAGTCTCGCTGTTCTCTGTTTTTTTTTTTTTTTTTTTTTTTTAATGTGCTGCTTCACCAAGACACTCTTGCAGATGGAAATAAAAGACAAAGCATTTTTTTTTCCCTCTTGGTCACAAGTTATTTCATGCTTTGATCCTCTGTCACTTTATTCCAGATTTTGCTACTGCTGCTGGCAAGCCTTTCTTTCACCTTTGGGTACCTCAAAGTCAGAGAGAGCTGTGAGCAGAAATTTGGCTAAAATGCATTCACCCTGCAAGAAAATGTTCAATTTTTCTAAAAGTCAAAGACTTGCTGAGATTAAAAAAAAATAAAAAATAAAAAAGGAGAAGAAAAGAAAAATGGTGAACAATGCAATAATGAACATTTTCATGCAAAAGTGCCCCTTTGCACTGCCTTTCTCATGAGTCAGGGCCAATAATATTTAGCTTTTAAAAAAAGCAAACTTGGGGGTTAAGGAAAAAAAGGGGTTATTAAGTAAAATGTAGTTTATTAAGATAAAAAGAGTGCTTAAGCTTAGATTTAAGTGAAGGTGTGAAGACAGGCATTTAATCTTAGATTTAAGTGGAGGTGTGAAGACAGACAGTTTAAGCTTAGATTTAAATAAAGGTGTGAAGACAGGCAGTTAGAAAAGGGTGCTGTGCTGGAACACACCCAGGGGCAGGTGGGTGTGGCCCATCGGTAAAGGTGTCACTAACATTTCTGCAATTATTCACCAATATATGTGACTCTAAAATGTATGTATGTGTGTTAATCTGGTAAATGTACATTTGAGAGAGGGCCAGTTGTGCGCAGAGGCCAGAGGAGAAAGGCAGGCACCCTACTCTGTCCCTTTCTGACTCATTGCTTTTTAAGGTGGGGTGTTTCTCTGAACAAGCAGCTACCTACGCTAGGACGCCAACAAGGCTCCAGCCCTGCTCCCATGTTTGCGCCCTGCCACCAGCCAGCAGCTTCTGACACTGGGGTTATAGGCGCCTTGTACCCCGAGGAACCTTTCAATGGGTTTTGAGACCCAAACTCAGCAAGCACCCTTATCCAGTGAGCTCTCTCTCCAGCACCAACAGATTTTTTTTTTTTTAAATTGTTAACTCTGCCAGTTAGTTTTTGTGAACGTGACACAAGCTAGAGTCACCTCAGAAGAGGGATCCTTAATTAAGGAATTGCCTCCATCAGATTGGCCTGTAGGCCTATCTGTAGGGCTGTCTCTGGGTTAATGACTGAGGTAGGAGGGCCCCGCCCACTGTGGTGTCTCTGGGCAGGTGGGCCAAGGCGGAGCAAGCAGATAAGTAATCAGGATTCCTCTATGGTCTCTGCGACAGCTCCAGCCTCCAGGTTCCTGCCTCAGGTACCTTGATGCTGGACTGTAACCTGTAAGATGAAATAAACCCTTTCTTCCTCAAGTTGATTTGGTCAGTGTTTTGTCACAGTGATACAAAGCAATCTGGGACACTAACCTTTTCCAGCCAGTGTGCAAAGTACTGAGATTTATCAAGACTTTCAATATATGAATGAAAGTCAAAGTAGGGCTTCAGCT
Organism: Acomys percivali; assembly: GCA_907169655.1. Taxonomy (NCBI): domain Eukaryota; kingdom Metazoa; phylum Chordata; class Mammalia; order Rodentia; family Muridae; genus Acomys; species Acomys percivali. Next base: position 50,764,850 of record OU015750.1, read on the forward strand.
TTATTTGATGAGGCTTTTTCTATCATATATGTTCAGCCAACTTCCTGTTACAAACACACACAGGCACATACACACACACAGACACACACACACACAGACAGACACACACACACACACAGACACACACACACACAGACAGACAGACACACACACACAGACACACACACAGACACAGACAGACAGACACACACACACAGACACACACACAGATACACACACAGATACACACACACAGACACACACACACAGAGACAGACACACACACAGACACAGACAGACACACACACACAGACACATACACAGACACACACACACAGACACACACACAGACACAGACAGACACACACACAGACACACACACACAGACACAGACAGACAGACACACACACAGACACACACACACAGACACACACACACAGACAGACACACACACACACACACACACACACACACACCCCTCCCCCCTTCTGGAGAATTCTTTTCAGGGTGGGCAGACATTTCCTCTGAGAAGGAAATGTAAAGGGGGAAGAGGAAGTAGGGAGGGAGGAAAAAGGGGGGAACAATAGCTGGTTTCAGGGCTCAAGGTCAGAGGGAGGAGACACCTTAAACTCATGTTTCTAAGGGCTTCCAATTGTTAACTCACCATGCTCAGCATGGCAGGGTACCCTACTTTAGGGATACAGTTTATTAACTCACCATGCTCAGCATGGCAAGGTACCCTATTTTGGGGGCACAGTTATAATTTCCTGAGTCCCAACTAATAGAAGTTATATTTGTCTATCCTATGAAGCCAGTAATATGTGAAAGACTCACCATTCTGATCATAAAAAAAAAAAGAAAAGAAAAGAAAGAAAGAAAGAAAAAAGAAACCCCACAACACTATTATTTCAGCCAACTGCATCCGTAACATAATAGGTACCTTATCATGTCAATGGATTATGTCACAATCCATCACAATGAAAACTCATTTGAGGGCCCAGCGACACTTGGAATTATTATTACCTTCGTCTCTGACCTTTAGAAATGTGATCTTGAAGGCGCTTTTAGGTTATAATCCCAAGGCTTCCTGGTGCCTCCTCTTTGTGCCATAACAGAAACAAACAAAGGACCTAACTCTTAGATGTGAGAGCCAGACAACTCAAATGAAGAAACATTTTCAGGGTGAGATGAAGTCTGCTCTTTCTGGGCAGGGTCTTCTTGTATGCCACTGTCAGGTGTGCCCCTTCCAGTGAGTGCTGGCTAGAAAACCGAACATGCCCATCGTATATGCCAAATATGGACCTCCCAAAGATCTCTCTAAAGAAATTAAAATGAACAGCAGTTTTTTTATTTTTTTCTCTTTTCCTTGCTTTCCTAGCTTTGTGGCCCCTCACACTGTAGGTCTTTCCCACTGATCAGCACAACCAACAGCCAGGCATCTTCCCTCTCTTCTCCTAGTCTGTGGTGTCAGGAAAATATAAAATACTAAGAGGTCTACTGAGCAAGCATGACCGCTAGGAAGTAGCTACGTGAACAAAAGGTGAGATTGGAAAAGCTTTGCTTCCAAAATAGTTATAGAATAGTAGCACAGGACTATGGACCAAGTATATTATACATGGCACAGATATTGATGTGCAGATACGTATGTAGATATGGATAGCTATGTATATTCATACCCACACATATATTTATACTTATACACTCATTTGATTCTTGCAACAGCCCAATAAACAAACAAGATATTATTAGCCTGATTTCAGAGAGGGGAAACTAAGGTACAGAGTGAATCCAACTTCACACAGTTTATATGTGCAGGTGCAAGAATTCAAATGCAGGCAGTCTGACTCCTGGCTCCTGGTTTTTATTTTTTATTACCAGGTTATTGCTGAATCTAGGTACATTCTCCAGCTGTAGAGACGAAGATTTTAATCTCAAACCAAGCTATCTAAAATGTTAAATATGCAAACAAAAATTCTTTTTTTTTCCCCCCCGAAGACAGTGTTTCCCTGTGTAGCCTTAGCTGTCCTGGACTTGATCTGTAGACCAGGCAGGCTGGCCTCGAACACTCAGAGATCGACCTGCCTCTGTGTTCCTTCCCTCCCTCCCCACCCCAAGGGTTGGGATCACACAGCGCCCAGGTGCAAACAAAAATCCTTTACTGTTCTGAATTAGCTAAAAACTCTTGACATTAACATAAATGTCTGATACTGAAGTAACTAAAATGTGAGGTTTTTTTTTCAAGTCCCATGAGACCTAGTTCTAGAATATATTGATTTTAAAATAATTTTCTTTAAATGTTGTTTTATTTCCTCAGATGAGGGGGTGAGATAAGAGTCTTTCCTGAGCCTTTATAGCTTTCTGAATTCTTGCTGGCTGGTTCAACTCAGCAGTTTTGGCCCAAACTCCTCTCCAGGCTGACTAGTTAGAACTGGCTTCTTTTGGTTTCTGTCTGAATTGTTCTGCCTGGCTTCAAACTAGTGCCGGCAGTATGTTTTAATCTTCTGGCTTCTTCTCATTCGCTGGCCCGTTCTCTCTTCACCTGTGTCTAAGCTAGTTCTCTCAGCAACCTGTCTCTGTAAAACCGTCCTGTAAAAAACCCTTAGTAAAAAACTCTCCCCCATCTCCCTGTGCTGCTGTTAAGTAGCCTCTTCTTGCTGTCCCATTCTCACTGAGAGGTGGACATATCCTCTCTTTGGTTCATTCTGTCAGATCTTTCTCTGGTTTGCCACTTTATCTGCCCCCTAGTTAGCTATCACTTTCAAACATGGCTGCTGCTTCCTTCTATAAACTAACCTTATCTTCATTGTTTGGGATTAAAGGTGTGTACTAAGGACGTGTCTGTAGTCCAGCCTGATGACACTGTAATCCAAAGTGTGTCTGCATTCCAGCTGGGTCACATGGACCTACAAGGTCTTTGGTTGTGTCTCCTTGCCAGAACAGCCATGTTGCTGAATCACAATTCCTCTACAATATTCCCAAAGATTCTTATTATTTCATTTCTTTCAATAAATAGTTATAAGGGGCCAGCAATGTATGGTATTGATGGGCTATAAACTGTGTCAGGACTTATTTTACCTTTAATATAGAATAGGAAAATACTAATATAACACATGTAAATATTACAGGATTCTCTACATGCTAGGTACTATGCAGATGATCTATACTCCTTATTTTATTAAAATATAATATAACCCTATGAAGTTTGTATTACTGTCTGCATTTTCCAGAAGAGAATGATGAGATTTAGATCAATTAAGATCACTTAGTAGGGGCTTTAGCCTGTGTGGTGGCTTGAATAGGTTTGGGCCCCACAGACTCATGCTTTTGAATGCTTGGCCCATAGAGAGTGGCACCATTAGGAGGTGTGGCCTTGTAGGAGGAAGTGTGTCACTGTGGGGGCCAAGCTTTGGGGTCTCCCATGCTCAAGCTATGGCCAGTGTGGCACTCAGGATCAAGATGTAGAATGCTCATCTACCTCTCCAGCACCATGCCTGCTGCCTGCATGCAACCATGCTTCCCGCCATGATGATAATGGACTAAAGCTCTGAACTGTAAGCCAGCTGCAGTCTTCTATGAGAGATGCCATGGTTATGGTGTCTCTATTGTTCTTCACAGCAATAAAAGCCTAACTAAGACAGTATGGATCCAAACTCCTGTTGTTGACTTGAAAGCCTAGACCATTATTACATAAAGCATGTTGTTAGGTGAAAAGGTCCTGCCAGCGGGGTGAGGATGCTGTTCAAAGGGGAGAGCACTTGCTCACCATGAGGAAGCACAGTCCTGGGATCTTTCTTTGGAAAAGTGCTGAGCATTGTGCTTGAGACATAGCCAGTGTTTGTATGCTTCAACAGCTGTGGCTACTGGTTACACTTGGGCCCCAGATACCATGCCACACCCCAGGAAAACCCAAGCAGTTAAGTCCATTAACATTTATCATAAAAGGCAAACTTGTAGAGGGGATGTCATGTGGTAACAACACAATGTTTGGGAGGGTCAAGGGAGAAAGGAATTGTTGCAAATTGGGTTCCTCAACACTTCCCTAGAAGAGTTAACTTCTATGATGAGCCTTGCTGAATGGATAGTATTTTGGAGGGTGAATATGGGAGAGGTAGTGGGCACTGCATAAGCACACAGAAGAAGTCAAATATATTTAAGTGGATCAGTGTAGACTCTCAAGGTATTCTTAGGGTTTGTAGATTAGAGGTAAAACAGTAAAGAGATAAACTAGAACATCTTTATAACCTTGGAATAAGCAAAGGTTTCTTAAACAGGAAGTTGAAGGTATTGATCATAAAAAGACTGAAGAACATATCCTGCTAAGAACAAGGATACAGCAAAAAGACAGCTTCAAGGAAAAGGAAAGACAACCTACAAAGTGGAAAAGGTCTAATTATATATATGTAATGATATATATATATATATATTGTATATATATGTGTGTGTGTGTGTGTGTGTGTGTGTGTAATTATATCTATATCTTTATATATGTGGTGGAGAATGGAGTGACTCAAAGACAGCATGAGAGCACTTCCCAGATTTTATATATATGTGCATGTGTGTATGTATATATGTATATATATTCTGCATATACATATACACACATATACATACATACATAGCTATAATATAGATGGTATGGTATAGGTGGTATATATTTAGGTCCCTTGTCTTTAGAAAGACAATAAAAAATTAGAACAAGAAAAATGAGGAAAAAGAACTCAAATAGACATTTCACAAAAGTAGCTATTAAAATGGCCAATAATTCTACAAAAGGTGGTTCATTATGATTGGGGATGAGAGAGTTATAATTAAAAGGAGATGCTACTACATAACCACGAGATCACATCCACAATAAAGAAAGAGAGACTAATCATTGACGAAGCAATGAGGAGTCAACAATGAAGCATAAATTGTTACAACTACTTGGAAAAAACTAATTGACAACATCCCCCATAAGATTAGTACGTCATCCCCCATGAGTCGGCAATTCTGCTTCCAGATAGATGCCTGACAGAAGCAGTATGAATTATAGAATAATCATAGAAGCAGTAGTCCCAACTGGAAAATAGTCAATTAACCTATAAACTACAGAAAGAATAAAATGATTCTGGGATCTTATACAACAAAACATTCATAACAATGGGCTTTGGTAGTGAGAACAAAATCAATATCAAATTATATCCAATAGTGAGTAATAGAACACTTGGGGAAAACAATGTTGCGGAGAAAAGAACTAAAGGAGTAGGCACAGCTGATGCCATTACGAGCAGCACACAGATAGGCACACTCAGACTATGTGGTTGGGAGCATGGCTGCCTCAGAGGAAAGGATGGGAGGGGGTGGAAAGTGGAGTGACTGCAATACAAAACTAGAGCATCTCCCAGACATTAGAAACACCCTCTCCTTCACCTGAGGACCAGGCACACCGGTGTGCTGTTTTTCACGTTCTGTGAAGTCCTGTGTGCTAACCTACTGCACCAGTGGAGCTCCCAGGGTGCCTTTCTGCATACATTAACAGCTGTTTTTAAAAACAGGATCAGTACTGTTAAGAAAACATCTCCACAAATCAGAAAAAAACAAAAACTCTCAAGGATGATGAGATGGTTCAGTGGTTAAGAGCACTGGCTCCCCTTCCAGAGGGCCAGGGTTCAATTCCCAGCACCCACATAGGTAGCTAACAACTGTCTGTAACTCCATTTCTAGGGGGATCTGACACCTTCGTACCAATGAACATAAAATAAGATTAAGTAAATTATTTTTAAAAAGAAAAAAGAATCTCTTCAATAAAAGGACTTTTCCAAATATTGTCAGGTTTTTACAATGTGTTCGGTGAGATTTGCGTTCCCTTTTCCATGCCCAAGCTGATGGTGCTCATCCAAGCGACTTGTCAGTTAATAGTCATCCCATGATGTTGGGACTTCCTTGCTGGCCTTAGGAAAGGAGGATTGACAGCCAATGTTATCCAAGGGGCTAGTGTTTACCTGGAAGTCTGAGGCTATATGATTTAAAAAAATTTTCATTTAATATATAGGAGTGTTTTGCTTACATGTATGCAAATAGATGCACCATTTATGTGCCTTGTGCTCAACGGGAAGTGGGGGTGGGGGTGGGCAGAAGAAGACATCAGATTCCCTGGAACTGGATATGCAGATACTTGTGAACTTTCATGTGGGTGCTGGGGATTGAACCTGGGTCCTCTTAGCCTCTGAGCTACCTCTCCAGCCCTCTGAGTCTATATAATTTTTAACAGCTGGCTTCTGGGTGGGCCTTGGGGACAGTTCAGGTTCTCTATATGCCTTAGCCTGCAAAGCGATTCCTCGGTATCTGCCACTGCAAGAGCTTGGGGTGGGGGTGGGGGAATGCTGCATTTACAAAGGACTCCTTGGCATCCCTGTGCTCTGGTGTGCAAGCAGTAAGAGGTTCTGCGTGAGGAAGCAGCGGTGAAGCTTGCCGTGATAGATTGTAAGGCACGATGTCCTCCAGTTTGGTTTGGCTGTAATGCGCAGCTTTTATACGAAATGATGAATTCCTCGGGAACATGGCTTTTCTCATGCTGTGGAGCAGAGTACACACAGCCAGGTAGCGATTGATTTCTACCTGGCCTGCGTACTGCATTTCTTGTATTTAAGTGTTGAAAGAGTGAGTGAGGTTTATTTACTATGTAGTGCACATTATGGTTTGGGTAAGCGTGTGACATGCTTTGCTGCAGTTGGGATCTATTGAGAAAAATAGGAGCCTTACACAATTGAAGTATAGGTGATCAAAACTGAATTAGAAATTGTTCAGCTTTATTATAGTTCCTCAACTGGTTTCCCAGTAGTGTGAAGCAGAGCTGCGCAAGATGGAAGACTCAAAGGAGAACAGGCTTTTACAGATGCCTTCTAAGCTTTGAGAGCAGCGTTTTAATACACCTGACTTATCAAAGGGAACGTCATGTGTTGGTTCCTAAATTACCAAGCATTTAGAGAAGCCAGCATGATCTCCAGACACAGATGTACTAAAATTGTCTGAGGACAGGCATGGCTGAGAGGTCACAGCAGCCTGGTGACTTTTTTTTTTTCCAAAAGACTCAGGGAGATGGTCCTAAGCCATGTCAGCCTAGTGACTCCTAGCCTTGGCACTCCTAGCCTTGGCATCCAGACTTCCGTGCAGTCTAAAAGCTTTTTGTGACAAACACAGCAAGGGTTTGCTGTCCTCACGTAGCACCCTAGAAAATGAACTGCACTGTAGAGCTATGGCTTATTTTTAGTTAGTGTCCTAAAAATACAGACTTTCCTAAAAAAAGACACAGTGTTTCCCAAGTGATCGAATATTCCCACTAAAGTTCTATCTCATAATATCAGAAGTAAATATAGTTCAGATAAATATAGTTTACATTTTATTTGAGTGAAATAGGATTTCACTCTGGCACCTGACTGGTGAAGAGTAGCCCAGTGTCACCATTTTGAATATTTAAGTTGGTACAACCTAAGTTGTATAAGACTTGCAAGTTATTTTTATTATTTTTTCTTCTGGGGCAGGTAGAGAAGGGTTGAGATGGGAGTGGGGGGGTTGGTCTCTTGTAGCCCAGGCTGGCCCTGAGTGTTTGAGCTCACTGTGTCGCTGAAGACATCATTGATCTCTTTTTTTTTTGCCTCTATCTTTCAGAAGGGAGGTTAGATATATCACCCACCAGAGAAAGTGTCCTTTGTGTCCACCATTTAAGTGTGGCTTGGTCTGATTTGCTTTCTCGCTTTGAATTTCAATAGGAAAAACAAACAAACAAACAAACAACAACAAAAACACCCTTTAAAGGGGGATTTCAGTGTCAGTTTTTTTGTCACTCTGAATAACGGAAGAAAAAAAATTCTGATAAAAGAAAAACTGATGTAGCCAAGGACCAGCATTTCTCCCCAGCTTACCGAAAAGCAGAAGACTGACGGCGACATCTCATTTTGAGTAAGTCTTTTAATTTCCCCAAAGGGAAAAGGAGACAACAGCAGGGCCCATTAAAACCAGGCTCTGGCGCACGGCTTGGATCAATATAATAAATCCAAACAGCACTGTAGTGATAGGGGATCCCCACACTTGGGTTGGTGGGTTCATATGGAAGCACCATTGGAGCTGCCATTAACTTCGTCTCTGAAGAGACATTTCCCCAAGCAACGGAAACTGGCCTTCTGCTGGAGCAGGCCAACGCAGCAGGCCCTTCTGGCCTCCAGCTCTCCTTCAAAGGCCAGGAGGAGAGGGGCTGGGTCCAGCCGCTGAGGAGTTCAGTGTACCAACTAGTGCTGTTCATTCTAGCTCCAGGACTCAAAAAATGCGTCATGCCTTCGTGGGGAAGAATCCCAGTTCCTGCTTTCAATATTTAGGCTATTTATATTTAAGAGCTTAAAGAGGGGTGGGTGGGGGAAGGAATTGTGGTCTACATAAATTATACTCCTTTTAAAAAAGATACCCTCCCCCAGGCTTGCTCAACGTAAGGAAACACAATTAATGTTTGCTCTGCCTGAGCCTACCTTAGTAAAAGAGGTAAAGGTTTCCTAAGTTTAAATGTTAACCAAACACTTTAAAGCTATGAAAAACAAAAACATGCTGTTGTCTCCTGCCCCCACCAAAGCAATAGACTCCCAGAAAGCACAGCTGGGAATAACAGAAACAGCGAAAGCCACCGTGGCCCCTTGTGCGTGTGCCTTTTCATGGCCTACCTGGCATTCAGAAAAACTGCCAGTGAACTGTTAGCAATTGTGGTGGCCATCATCTAAGGGGATGCGCTTCTGGCTCTCTCTACCATGAAAGAAGCCATTCTTTGCTGGGAGCGGGAATGGCTCCCAGCTGACATCCAGGGCCACAAGGAACATGGAGACCACTGTGATATCCTCAGGGAATCCTGCCGCTGGAGTGTGTAACCTCACTGTGATGCCAGTGGATGGGATAGGCAGGTTTGAGTAATGAGGTGGTATTAGGGCTGACATTGGGATAGGGAAGGAAGGATGGTGGCTGAGCGGGCCTTAGATCTGCAGCAAGGTAAGGAATCAATACCATTTCCTTACTTAGAATTTCCTAGTTTTATCTCCTGGGATGCTAACACCATCACCTTTTTCTTGTGTAGCACCCAGGAGGCATAGGTTAGGCGGATCGCTGTGAGTTTGAGGCCAGCCTGGTCTACAAAGTGAGTCCAGGAGAGCCAAGGCTACACAGAGAAACCCTGTCTTAGAAAACCAAACCAACCAACCAAAACAAACAAACAAACAAACAAACAGAACAGAACAAAGAAAAAAGAAAGTATAGGAGTGGCAGTAATCTGGTAACGCAGAGCACCAAACTCCTCCAAGAATACCGTGCTACCACCTTCACCATGACAAATGGGACATTTCCTGTAGCTGAGGGTGCTTACACTCCACAGGGGCTTCCGTGGGTGTTTAGCAGACTGGGCCAATGCCTGGCTTGACTTCTTGGATCTCTGCCATCCTTGACATCCTAGCAATTGATTCTACTTGTTTCAGTCAAGCAGCAGTTCCTGAGCCCTGAGTGATATGCAAAATAGCATCAGATAAGGCTCCTGCCTGAATACCCCACGTCTGTCTGCACTGGAAGTGATTCCTCAGAAATGACATCCTTGCCCTGTGTGCTGTGTTTACTCATGTACGATTACACTGCCTTTGTTCTAGTTTTTCTTTTATGGGATTTCTTTCTTCTTCCTGTTTCTCCCTCTCCTCTCCTCCTCTGCTCTCTCCTCCCCCTCCCCTCTGTGTGTGTGTGTTGCACATGTGTGTATGAAGTCCAGAGGCCAACCTTGAATGTAGTTCAAATGCATCACTGTTTGTTTTTATTTTTATTTTTTACTTTTCTTTTTTAAGACAGGATTTGTTACTGATCTGGTTCTCACCAAGTAGGTTAGGCCACCTGGCCAGGGGATCTGAATGTCTTTGCCTTTCCAACCCTGGGGTTACAAGTGCAAGCCACTATGCCTGGTGTATTTTCACTGGGTTCTAGGGATTGAACTCAGGCTGCCCTGACAAGGCAACTTTACTGACTAGGTTCTCTCCCAAGTCTATCTGTCCATCCTTCCTTCTTTCCTCCCTCCCCTTCATTCTTTTTAATTTAAAGAACATAGTTATTAAAGTCATTGCAGTTTTTAATCTTATAACTCGACTTCAATGTTTTCTCAATGTCCTTCTCCACGTAGTAAAATGTTTCCTAACATTATGTAAACAGTGTGTATTATGGCCAGCATCATAAGGTGTTTATTGTAGGTAAGGAGTTTAACAGCACCTATGTGTGTGGTGAGGGCACCTGTAATCTAGTCTCAGAAAATCTCTAGTATGCCAAACGTTATCATTAAGTAGAGGCGTCGTTGTGCGGGCTGTGCAATCACTAGATTTACCCTTCCTACGTAAGTGCAGGTCTGCATCTCTGGCCTGCACTGCCCTCTGCGCTCCCTACTCCCTCCTCTCTGGTAAGCTCCTTGCTATTCTGTTTTTATGTTTTTGAATCGTGTTAAAGATTCCACATAGAAGGTGTGTGACATTTTTCTCTCTGACTGGCTTATCTAGTTAGCTCATCATACTGAGTCTCATCCATATTACTGCAAGTGATGTGATTTTTTTTAAAAAAAAGCTAGATAGTATTTCTTACATGGAATATCTATTGGACTTCTCAAATATTTCTCCCTTGCTCACTCAATAAACTAATTTCCTAGGTTCACTACTGGCTTCTTTCTGTATGCTTTCTTCCCTTGGAACTGCTTACCCTGTGCAATACTTAGCTCATCAGAAAACTATGGGGCGTGATGGACACAATGGGCTTGCAATGAGGAATCCCACAAAAGTAAAGAATTTTATCCTAGTCCTCATTATTCTTCTTGTCAATGATTTATGGCACAAGGCAGCTCAGGAATGGAAATGTTCTCTTTCAGAAACCATTTATGTTAACTCTTGGTCTCTTCTGGACTTCAGATAGCTTTTTAAGCACTGTGTGCTTTAAAAGACACCAACGTACAGGAAACAAAAACCCGCCATAAACATGGGACTGATGCTCACTGAATTTATTTGATGAAGTATATTCCGTGTAAAGTTCCAACATTGCATAATATCTATGCATTTTCAGTTGGGTTGCTTTGTCTGCCTCTTTTTCCCAACAAGCCAGATCTCTGTCTTTCTCTTATCTATTGCCAACCCCATCCCCAACCTTGACTCCCAACCTGCAAGTCTTTCCTGCCTCTCTCTTGCTCTCTCTGTGCTGTCTTACTGTCTCTTTATCCATCCTGCACTGCAATAGTACTGGGAACTAGAAAGTACCCATGAACTTTTGTCTCCACCTCCTTTGCGGCTCTGCTGTGTTAATTCTGTTTTTATTGCTTTCATTATTTCATTATAAATGTTGAGACTGAAATGACACAAGGATCTGGGCAAGACACAACAATTCTACTAGGCAAATCTGTGGTTGTGTCTCAAGTGTTGGCAGCAGCAACTGAAGACTGATTTCTTATGCGCTACCACAGTGGTATCTACTGAACTTGTCATAGAATGGGACAAGTTAGGAACTTAGATGCACCGTGGACTTTTAGTGTGTATTTTGGAAATGTACCATGGACCTTTAGGGTATATTTTTATGGAAACTTAGCATTGTGTTCTGGAGTCATAGAAACTTACTGCTTTTCACTTCAGGGATCATGATTCTGACATATTTACTATTTACTATATTTAATAAGATGTATGGCATTGTGCTCAGTTTGCAAAAGGCTTGCTGTGCAAGTGTGAGGACCCGAGGTTGGATTCCTGGAGCTCCTGGCCACCTAGTCTTGTTCAGTCAGTGAACTCCAGGTTCCATAGGAGACTCTAAGCCAAAATGTAAGTGGGAGTGTGCATGTATACATATGAACGCACACATATCACATGCACACATAACAGATGGTAATAAGAAAAGGATGCCATCATATAAAATGGTAATAACAGTAGAGAAAGGACTAGACAAAAATCGTCAAACCAGGTGCTAGCCTATTGGGATGGCTACACTGAGCAGCAAAGCCTAAGAGGTCACACATCACATAGCCTGAAGGACCTTAGGAAAATTAACGAGCTTTGGCTTTAAGACACTAGTTTTTGTTTCAAGAGTTCACTGAACCCTCTGTGTTTACACCTCTAATCCACCAGTGAGGCAGAATACAAAGAACTTGATGCTGTTTCAATGTTTTCCAAACCACCCAAAATCCCACTGGGGACTGTGAGATAAAAACATCTTCCCGCTGCCCAGGGTTTCCAGGTCCTTTCCTGACAGTAACATTTATTCATGTTTTACAAACAGCAATATTGAAAGGAAAAGCGGAAAACAAAGTGGTAACTTTCAAGTAGGAGTGAGGTTGTCAAAAACACCTTTTTGACACATAAAATCCACTCCCCTGGAGCAGACACTACTTACTCCCTCGGGGAGAGCTACGCTTACGAGCTGTCCCAAGAGAGTTCTATGCCCAAGAGTTGAAACAAACATGAAATCATTGAGTTTGACTTAAACTGGATGGACCCTTACAGCCTGAAATGTACCTGTCATAGAAATCATATGACAAGAGCACAAATCACCCTCGTCACTGTCACTCCATTTTACTGCATGAGACCAGTCACTATGTGACTCATTCATGTTGACGGGGAACACCCTCAACTCCAAGAGACGGCTAGAAGACAAGAGAAAGGAGAGGCAAGTCTCACAAACGTGGATTAAACAGACACTTTAGTTTTTTATCCAGCAGTTACTCTAAGACAAACTTCAAAAGGAAAAAGAACCGTAGCTCAGACAGTGCAGGGAAGTCATCCAACCCCATCTTTATGGTATTTAGCCAAGTGCCTCAATAATAAACTTTAAACACAAACAAGTTAGGAAAACCAGAGATAAGATCAGCTGAGCAGGTGGAGGTGGTTGGGTCTTAAATTTAGCCAAGTGTTACCCAGCCCCCCAACCCCCACCCCCAATATGATGTTTTCCTTTCTCTGCAGCGTCTTTGAACAGTTTTATATTCCTGTCACACATTTTGTGGAGAAGTTCTCTGCGGTGTGAGTGCTGAGCAGTCAGTCAACAATGCTTACCTTCACTTTAAAGATTACAGTCCCTGCTCACGCCTTCCCTCACGCATGGTGCGCGGCGGCGGCTTTACACTGAGAGATAAATTCTTCCATCATTTCAACCCGGTGCTGCTGCAAGATGCGGCTCTAGGAACCGGCCAGCCAGCAGTGCATCTGAACAAATCGCAAGTCCTGTAATTGCTGCCTAGCTCTAATTACTACAGGGGAAGAGTGTTTGCAACGTGACTCCAGGGAGAGGGCAGGCTACCTTCTGACGACATCCAACCAAATATATCCTAAAAGACTGACAATCACTTTCTTTATTGTAATTTTTCTCAGTTGTCACCACCCCCCCATGCACTCTGCTGTGGCAAGGTGAATCAGATACCTGTCTTTCCCCCAATAACACAGCTCAATGCTCACAAAGTATTTATCACAATGATTTGGAATCCTCAGTATCACTTAGATTTCAAGAGGTTGTTTTGTTTTTCCTAAATAGGCAGCCAGATCTAAAATTTAAATTTGCTTTGTATTTCTGAGCAGAACCTGTTTCCAGATGAACTTGATTTGTATTCTGTTAGCAGAGAGTGGTTTATTTACAAGCCATTTGGCATTGGAAAAAAAAAAAGTGCTTTCTTTCCCATGGAAATTTAGGTTTAAGTAAAGATTTGGAGCATATAATTAAAAAAAGACTAAAGCTGATGACAATTTGATGTTGACAACATTAGCAGTGATGTCTATGCATTCCAACTCTAAACCCTAATTTCGGCTATGTGGGAGAATTATCATGTTGAAATTAGCACTTGTCTAGGCTTGGGGGTAAAATGATACAGTATTACTCCCATGTTTAACTAACGCTACCCGCCATCTCGTGGCATTTGGCTCTGTGGTCAGAGTAAAGATGAGATGTGATCTGTCCACATTGCACAGTGTGTCTGTGACTGGTATGGAAGCCTGTGTGTTGTTCTGCTACCAATACAGGTAAATTCGCTTAGAGGGCATCTCACGGGTGTTTGCACATGTCTTGTGCAACTTCGTGCAATTGCTAGTGGGAGCCAACACTTCAGATGTACAGAATCATGTCAGGTTTGTGCAATTATGACCAGGGAAAGAAAGATAAAGCCTAATATAAAAATCAGATGTGGTGATTATTACAACATCAGCTCCTAGAAGCTGTGCGCTTCTCCAGGCTCCATTAGCTCAGGCATGAGTACTCTAGATGGGACATGTGGGCTAGCTCTGAGCTATTCCTTCCAACACTGGTGTGTGTGCCCTACTCACACAATATTTAGTCTCCAAAGATTAACGTAAAAGGCAGGCATGCTGGGATTCTGCCTTTTTTGTGATATTGAACTTTCACCCTTGGGCTCTCTTAAGGAGCCCAACGCTCCGCAGACAGAGCATACACATTTCCTTCAAAGCATTCCTCCAGGGCACAATTAGACAAAGTAATCTGGCCTGGCTTCTTGGAGTATTTTTCAGAACTATCTCTGGGTGTGCAACCAGTGAATCTTCAAACTTTATTTGTAGGTTTCTATATATGCCTCGCTTCAGTCAGTGTTGACAGAGCGTGGGCCCCAGAGGAGCTACATCAGCATCTCCCCAGAATGAATATGAAAAACAAGTTCTCAGGCCCCCATCCCAGGCTCCTAGGGCCAGGGCACTGCAATTTGTGCTTTAACAAGCCCCACCTCCAGGCAACCTGAGGCAAGCAGACTCTCTAAGCTGGTGGGTGGAGCCTGCGTGTTCAAGAGGTCTGGAGGGGAGACTGGGAGAGACAAAGGCTCCGCTGAGTGGTGGTTAAAGGATGGGAGGAATTCTGGATGGATCAGCAGCAGCTGCTTACCTTGCGCCAATGCTGCCTGCCTATCAAGGACCTTACCAAACATCTCTTCTTAAAGGTCATCCTCCTCTTAAATTACTCCATCCTATGAACTGCAGTTCTAACTACTCGTTCCTTTACTTCGATTTTTAACTCCTCTAAGAGTAGCCTACGCTCCCATTTTTTTCCAGCCTGAAAAAAAAAAGCATGGTTTAAAATCCTCTAATTGGTCCTTCCTGACCTCGCTACCAGCAGTAGAATACAAACCCCGCATCTAAGTTGTTTCTCTTCCACTCTTCACAGGTGTGAAGGCCCACCCCTCACTGAGGCCCACACTAGCTGCTTGCTAATGTTGTAGTAGGCGTAGGAGTAGGTATAGACAGGACTCAATGAAATATATTGAATGAATGGATGGATGTAATAGTGTCTATATGTTACTATTGTAGCATTGGAGGCCATTAAGGGAACACTATTTCCTCCTGGAAAAGAAAACGATCTTTACCTTTGGCCTGGGTGGAGAACTAACATTCCAAGCTACTCAAAGCACAAGAGTTAATCTAGTTGGACAGGTCAGTGTCCCGCTAAGAGACCACCCCCTCAGGAAGGCAGATCCACCTAATGTGATGAAGAGCTGGAAGAAACAACTGTTGCTTTAAATGAGAATGTACTTTTCCTTCCCAGCAATCCTTGCTGTCAGTGGCTGTTAAGTCCCTTACCCGTCCTGAGTCTTCACACAGGAAGCTACATTTTCACATTTTTTTTCTTTCTTTCATGTCCCTTTCTTTCAGATGCTGCCTAGATAGAGCCTAAATATCATTCCTTCCATAGTTTGGGCACTTTTATTCTTCCTCTGAACTATCTATCTCCCTTTTGTACGTGGCTGCTTTGCCTCCCTGCCTAACTCAAAAGGGCATTCTTTCTTTCTCTTCCCCATTTCCCTTCTCAAAGCAGCTACCAAGATTTACAGCTTATCTGTCTCGTGGTTTTTCTTTTCAACTTTAATACATTTATCCTTGAACACCCTACTGAGTCTGTTTTTAAATTCCTTTATTAAGGAAACTAAGAATCTTGAGAGGCAAACCCCAGTTTCCTTAAAACATGTGGTACCCCAGATGGGACTCATCACAGTTTCCAGCACACTAACATGTTACCCATTGTACTCAATATTAGCCAGTAGAATTCTTAAAAAGCACCTTGAATCAACCAGTTTCCTAGTCAAGTGTTTTCTGTGGCTTCCCTCTGAGAGTTACAGGCCTGAGATTCAAAATACCCATTCAAATCTCCACTCTGCTACTTACTAAATGAAATATTTCATGAATTAATTGCCCTTTACAATATAATCTTTTCAGCTGACGAGTAAGGATAAAATAAAAATAGTATCTGCTGGGCAGAGCCGAGGGAAATAATCTGTAAATTCTTATAACAGTGCCTAGCCTACTGAAGGACTCACTGACTTATCATCAGCACCCCCTCCCCCACCACCATAGGACTCCCTTCCAATGGCTTCACCTTAGCTTCTACTGCTGTCTTCAGGCATAACAGAGCGACTTACTCCTTCGTGTCTTATAAAATCTGTTAAAACAGAGGTCTCCGTCAAGAGCAATGCCTACTTTTGTTTGTTTATTTGACTCCTAACTCTTGTCCCTCAGACAGTGCCAGATATGGGGTGATGACCCAGGGATGTTCACGGCTTGAGGCAGCAGCTGTTTCTGGGGCGGGCAGACTTTCTTGCGTCCATTACTTTGTTCATATTATACCTCCCAGGATGTGCTTCCTTTTTTTGTCTTATTTTAAGTCCTTTCTGTTTAAAACAGCATTTTCTATGCCATATTTCCCCTCTCAGGAAGGCGTTCTCTAGCTTCATAAAAAAAAAAAAAAAAAAAAAAAAAAAAAAAAGTCTTTTGTTTTCTTCTAAGCCTGAAATGTATTCTCTGCTGGTGGTATGTTACTGTTTTGATACCTTCTTCCCTACAGAACGCTAAGCTCCTTGGAGTCGGGGTGGAGATCTGGTTTACTGCTTTGCCCACCGTGAAGGCACTCCATGAAATATCTTGAATAAATGAATGAGATGAAGGGAGCAGCCTCTACATTTCACTGTAAGAACCTTGCAATTGTACGGTCTTATTTCCTGTTGATAATGATGAACATCGTCAAGATGTAACAAGAATAAATTAATTAAATAATAAAAAAATAAAAAAATAAATAAATAAAATAAATTAAATTAAAAAAAAAAGAGTACAGGACTAACCCCTTACAATTGGGGTCCATTTAGCTTTCCTTTTGAGACAGCGTCTCTTATATTTTGGGCTGGCTTCAGGCTTATAACAGTTGAGGATGACCTTGAACTTCTGATTCTCCTACCTCCATTTCCTGAGTGCTGGGATTACTGGTTTGTCCCAACACACTTAGTGTACTGGATACTGAAGTTCGAACCAGGGCTTCCTGCAGGCTGGGCAAACACCCCACCATCTGTACCCCCAACCCTGCATTCAAAGCTCAGCATTCCAGAATTCAGAAGCATTTTCCTTGAACATGAAATCACAGGTGAGCACTGAATTCCTGGACACACCCCCAGGAACTTTGTGAACCTTCGGGTAGATGCACTCAATACAGCAATGTGCTAGCAACAGCATCTCTATGGCAACATTAGCAACATTATCACAATGGGCTTGAAATGGAGGCAGCATTCTCTTGTGTGTGGCCTGTCTTCCTTAGACAGCCTGAACCATGGTCTTTGTTATATGCTGAAAGCCATAACCAGATCTCATTTTCCTGTGTGTGAAAAAGTGCTTACTTTTTTGTGAACAGGAACATGATCCCGTTAAAGTGTCAATTTATAATTGGTATAAATTCACAAAACAAATCCTATAAATTTTAATATATTTGAATTTTTGGAAATCAGAAATTATCATTTTATTTTACAGAGAATTCTGCATTTTAGCTTTCCCCCACTTCATTGTGAACTAAGTTTTAGTTTATAATGTGCTCTGAGATTCCAAGCATCAGCAGTTTTTTATGAACTCCTGACAAATGCATGGACTCCCTGACAAACTTTTAGTTACATCACTAGAGGGGTTAGCTGCTTCAAACTAACTCTTGAGTGTGTAAATAACCCCCTTTTAATGTAAAAATTATTGTGTTTCAATGATGTGATGGTAGCTTTGCATTGTCACAAGTTTGCACACGGAAAGCAGGCAAACCTATAAGGTTATCTATGGAGAAGCCAGGTTAGCCACATTAATCCACGCTTCCTCACTCACTCAATTAGACATATGGATGACAAAGTGGATCCCTAAAACAATTAGAGGCTAGTAAGAAACACAAATGTTTGTAAAAAAAAATTACCAGGGAAGAAAACACCGCCCAAAAAAAACCCCAAAAAAGTAAACAAACACCCCACCCCCCAAAAAACCCAAGACTACAGGACAGGAAGAGGATAATCTCCAGAGAGGCTGACCACTTTCTTATGTTCACTAACACTTCCTAACTCCTGGAGCCATGCTTTACACATACTAACACTGTGAGCTCAACAACCATTGCTCTAGGAGGAGAAGCTAAAAGGGTTAGAGTGGCCAGAGAACATGCCACTGAAAGTCAGCGTGTAAGCAAGATCTTAATACGAGGGCTTCTTGGATGTTCACTTTACCTTCTCACCTGTATCCCAGCTGCCACCGAATCCTACTGTTTCATACAGACAGCAAGCCTTCTGGCTTCTCTGCGTCACTCCACGGTCTAGTTCCAGACCACACAAGTGTGTGTGTGTGTATATATATATATATATCTGCATACCAGGTACCAGCTCTTAGCAGGCCTACATGGAGCCACTGTTGTTCTCCTGC
The DNA here is from genome assembly GCA_907169655.1 of Acomys percivali. NCBI lineage: Eukaryota > Metazoa > Chordata > Mammalia > Rodentia > Muridae > Acomys > Acomys percivali. The sequence continues at coordinate 50,783,524 of OU015750.1, forward strand.
ACTTGGTTCCCAACCGAGCAGCCAAGCAAACTGCTTAAAAATATCGATCTGACAATGCCAAGGCAAAAGGTTTCCCCCACTGCACTTTAATGGAAGTCATCCACGCTGCTATGGGCTACAGTTGCCACATGGTGAGTCCTTGCTCAGCTCAGTGTCTTCTTAGGAGCATCCTTTTTCCCCTTCTCCAAGTGCCCCTTTTCTTTTCCAGAATGCCAACTTCCTCCCTTCCAAAGAGGTTTCCTTGTCAGGGAGTTGCCCTCTCCAAGCCCGGCTGTGCAGAAGTGCCTTGTCTCTTTTCTGGAATTTAGTCAGCAAGAACACAGCAGCTACTTTCCAGAAGGTCTTCTCAGCTTCCGGAACAGTGCCAGACCCATAGCAGCAGGCAGTCAGGTGAGATCGTAAATGAATGAGTGGCTACACTTCCTCCAGTCTTTCCAATGAAGATGCACAACTTTAATACTATCTGCTTTTAAGGGCTTCCTATATATTATTAATATTATAGTTCTTTTAGTATTTTTAATGTCCTTATGAAGGCAGTAACGCTTAAAATAAAGTGGTATTTCATTATACTGTTGGGTTGACACAATTGGAAAAAAATTTGTGTATGTGTAGGACATGGTACTTGCTCAGTCTACTCAATACTTTGTGTTTAACTCCATTTATAGGTATGTAAATACCCTCAGCACACAGATAAGCTAATGTAAGGGAGCCACTGACTTATATGTTGATTTGATAGAAGATGACAAAAGGCACAGCCGTGGTCCCAGCTAGAGCTTTCACAAGACACAGATAATATGGTATCCATAAAACTTAATCCTAAACTCCAAAGAGACCTATTTGTTTGTTTATTTATTTATTTGAGACAGGGTTTCAAACATTCCAGGCTAGTCTTGAACTCACTATGTAGCTAAAGATGAACTTGTATTTCTGATCCCCCTTCTCCCATTTTTTAAGCAGTAAGACTATGGGTGAGCATCATCACACTTGAGAATGTGTGTGCTGGGGACCAAACCGAGGGCTTTGTGTGACAGCAGAAAAGCTATGTACCAACTAAGCTATTTTTTCCCTTTGTGTGTGTGTTATATGTGGACATACACCAGGTCTATTTTTCAATTGCTTTCCACTTTGTTTATTTTGAGGCAGGGTCTCTTACTAACCCCACAGCTCTATGATTTGGCCTAGACTGGCCAGCCAGCCTCAGGGATCCTCCTCTCTCTCTTTCTTAAAGCTCAGATTTTGGACACATGCTGTCATGTGAAATTTTCTTATTTGTATCCTGAGGCATCAAAATCCTCCTTCCCGACTGAACCATCTCTCAATGTCACCCCCCCCACTCGTATAATTTTTAAGAACAAATAACACTCAATGAGTTTATTGTTCATCTCCACATATTTGTACTTCAGTGGCTCTTACATAAACATTTCTTGTAAATTTTCTTTCACTGGAGGTCTAAGAATTTTATCATTTGTAACATCCTCAGCCTATAAGAAAAATGGCACATAAGATTTCACTTATTCCTAAATATGCACATTTCCTCTCAAATATTCTCAAGGCATGTTTTCCTCATTAATGCCAAATAAAGGTCAGACACTTTAGATCATGTGGGAAATCACAAGGATAATCTAAATCAAATCCCAAGCCACACAGCGCCTTTAATATCAGTGTGAAAACAGCACGGTTTTCTAGGACACACTGTGAAGTCTGAAGTGATAAGATAGCATATCTTAAAATGATTTGAAACCAAAAATGGATCTGTGAGCAAATTCCCAGCTCACTAAGAATATTCACTTTGACAGGTTAGAACATGAGGACACAGGCCTCACCTTAACATGGGGGTGGGGGCAAGGGAGGGAGGGAGTAACTGTGCAAGCTATAGCAATTTCTTCACAATACGGGGTAAGGTTTATGAAGAAAGGCCACTATTAGGTTATAATGGAAGACAGAATTCCAACAAGATTCTGATTTTTCTGTCCCTTGTATGAGGGTCTCTGCTTATTCCTCCATTTCAAAGAGATTAGTGAATCATCTTAAACGTGAATGGATGGGTCAAGGAGGAGTCACGTTGGGTGAACACATTAATGGCTGCGGCGTGACCCCCTGCGCAATAAATCTTTCTAGAAGCAGGTCTTCTTTTCCAAATGGGCCCTGTCTTCACTATTCTCATGTGCGATTTGGCAGATGAGACATTCTGAATCTGAGAGGCCACCTCTCTGCTGACAACTGCTTTATATAGCCGTCAGCCGGGAACTTTTACTGGGGCACGTAGAGGAGCACAACTGTTGAGTCATGTCTAGCCAAGAGCGTCTGTCACCTCTCAGTCCTCTGCCCACCCTGTCTATCCCAACAGCAGCAAACCATGGTTGCATGACAGCCAAGCTCCCGGGCACGGGAGAAGGCAAGACTGGCTGCCAGCACCATACTGGCTTAAGGAGGTCCTTTGTGCAGAGATCAGGAGGTAGAGCAATCTCTGCATTTCTGTCAACTCTTTTATAAAGATTTAGGGCTTGGGGAGAAACAGAAAGGAATGTTGGGTCTTTTACCTCACCGTAGTAGCTGTCCGGCAAGACACAAGTTTGAAGTATGTTTCCATCGTTTACTACCTACGGGTCTTCGGAGGTCTGCTTTAGCCTTGGTTTCCTTAGCAGAAAGATCTGCCTTCTCACGCTTGGATGGGGAATGACACTGTAGATCTCATAAAATGCCCAGTTCTGTGCTTGGCACAGAGTACCACCTGTGGTAAATGTTACTGTCTTTGCTAAGGGCCCAGGTGATTGAAGCCCAAATTTACAAAGGGCTTCAACATCGTCAGCACATTGCATTTTCCCTGGCTTTATCTCTGTTTTGGTTTGATGCCGGGATTCCTGACATAGGATCCAGGAACCACCCACTCCTTCTCCAGGAACAGGCTACAAATATTTGCAGTTGTGCTTGTTTTCCAGAGAGAGAAATCAGATTAAATAAACTCTTGAAAGACTATGAGTCAAAAGATTAAAAAAAAAAAAAAAAAAAAAAAAAACTTAGATGTTTCTGAAGGGTTCCAGGCAAACCCAATATCTTTTTGTAAATCAGATTTGATTTTTAATTTACCAGAAGAGCCCGTGAGTACAGGAACTCCATCCACAATGGATCTTTCTGTAGGCAACGACTTCATATGGTAAATGCCTACGTAATCCAGAATATTTCAGGATTGTACAAAAGACTCAGATTTTCACATATCAAGTTTAATCGGAGTACAGTACACGGTGATATCACATGCACAGTAGCTAATTTACAGGAGAGATTGAAGGGGGAGTCACGTTCCAGTTGAGTAGTAAAGGAAAGGAAGAACTTCCCAGTGTTCCTGCTTAGCCAGACAGAATCTTAACTATCCCATGGCCAGATACCGTGTAAACAAAGACGCAGAGGACCCAAGTGCAGTGTGATTTGCCCAAGGTCATCACAATAGTTATGGACAGCGGGGAATAACAGCTGTGAAAATCATGTCGGCGATTATGAAGACGATGACAGCGCGGTGATGGAGGAGCAGTTACTCCAACTAAGCCTCTTAAAGACTTTAACCCCTCCTACTTGAGCCACAGCCCTGCAGGAAGATTTGATTACCACTTCTCAGCAGATAGAGCACTCTGCCCAGGGCTCTAGGGTCAGAAAATGGGCAACTCAGAAATCAAGCCAACGCAGAACTCGGCTGCCTCGGCTTGCAAGGCTGCTCTTGAGCACTACTTGAAATTCCTTCCCAGGACACAACAGAGCTGAGAGACACACGATCTTGAAACATAAGCCGTTAAAAGGCTACGTAGGGAAGACATTATCTGTAGCCTTCAAGGCCTATTCACATACTTGGATGGCGTTTTAAACGTAATTTGACTGCGGTATCCACGTCATATACAGTCTTTCTGGTCATGGGCCTCACTAGTTTCCAGGCCAGGTGGGTCTGCCCATGTGAAATCTGTGTCCTTCCCTTCTACGCCTGATTCTGGGATTCCATAAGCACAGAAACTGCTCCCAATGCCTGCTTAAGACTGCTTTCCAGATCTGTCCCCGAGGCGGACAGACAAGGTGACAAGCTATGGTCTGCTTTCATGTTTTGGCACAGACTGGCAAAGGATCTCAGAATTCTAAAATAATCCTTGGCCACCTCAAGTTCTAAGAATCAAGAACTGAGGTTAAGAAAATTCGCAGGGGTGGAAGGTACAATCAACAGAACGTGCTTACTCTTTGCTTTCTGGGGCTGTTATCTAATGGACTACAGCAAAGTTTGAGTACGGGGAGGAGGAAGGGCACAGGGGTAAGGATAAGCTTGAGGGGAAAGTGAATTTCTGATTTAAGCACCCCCCCCAAGTCAGGGATTTGGGCTTCCATCTTTCAGTATGATACACAGAGACTGGGAGTCAAATCCCATGCAGTAGACTCTGCTAGGTCTCCCACTTCAGTCTGTTCTGCGTCTTCTGTGCAACCAGGAGGGAGGACAGATAAGTAACAACCGTGAATAAAAGGGCTTCTCAAGGGAGGCTCTTCATCTTTAACCCTTTACTCATAGATAATCAATATTTAAATTAGTTATTAGTTATCATAAATGTTCCTGGAGCTAGTCACTAAACAACAATAAATCTGAATTTCTGCAATTACATTTGGTTTTCAGGTATCTTAAATATTATAGCAAGAATTCACACTTAATAAACATTTCAAGATCATGCTCTCAACTATTTGAAACTAGCTCATTAATGCTGATCCTCCAGAGGTTTAAAAACAGGTTACATAGGCTAATTCATATCCTGCAAAATATATCTTCTCAGACTTTACATATGTATTTCATACTAAATTGTATCAGCACTTAAGCTTCATCAACACATCTGAATTGCAGTCTTCCTTTAATCTCCAATGTTGATACTGGAAGCAAAACTGGATTAATTATTTAAAAATAAATAAATAATTATATAATAGTATTTAGGTTTGGATAGAAGTCACTATAATTTAAATTTCATTCTGTAAGGCTAAATAACTGCTGTGCTAGCAGCTACCAGAAAGAAAACCAAAGATCAAACCCAAAAGTAATGAAGAATGAGGTCTGTGCTTTTTGAGAAACTTGTCAAAATTGAAGCCTATTATTTTTCTCAATCAGACATGTTTTCTCAATCATGACATTGTTAGGTTTTACTTTTAAGTTGAAAACTTAATAACTTTTGAACCATTTAGCCACTGTCAGCTGTGAAGTTTTTTAAGTTAAAAAACATAAATCAATATACCTGAGGAAAAAAACAAAAACTGGATAAGAATGCTTTCAAGGGCATCATTAATATTTCAAGCCAGCTCAGAGGAAGAAAATAAGGCTGTAGTCAGCAGTGCCAAGGTTACTCAGGTCTAATGCCTCTGTGGCTATGGCAAACCTCTTAATTTCTTTACATGAGCAGGAAAAATAGAATAAAAACATACTCCTCAAAATGCCACAGCAAAGAAACGAACTCTGACAGTCAGTTAGTAAAAAGTCTAAAGTAATTATTAGATACATCCGATTTCATCTTTAAACAGAACTGGTCCTAGGGTTGGGTGGTGGCGCACATCTTTAATCCCAGCACTCGGGAGGCAGAGGCAGGCAGATTACTGTGAGTTTAAGGCCAACCTGGTCTACAGAGCAAGCTCCAGGACAGCCAAGGCTGCACAGAGAATCCCTGTCTCGAAAAACAAAACAAAACAAAACAAAACAACAACCAAACAGAACTGGTCCTGTGAACTAAAAAGGATGGTTTAAAAAATAATTTCTTTACTGTAAGGCTTCTACTGAAAAAAATTTTTTAATTAATAAAATCTTGGCCTATAAGGGATGGACACCATCAAAACGAGGGCATAAAAGTACCTCCTATACCCAGATTAAGGATTTTACATCCTCTTTACCAAGTGCACTTAACCTAGGTGGATGCAACTAACCTTACTGAGGGTAGTGGAGTGGAGGCAGAAGCACGCTTTTCTGTGGCTGAAACACAGATCAGAACTGATGCTAATCAGAGCCATTACAGAAACTGCTGAGCACAATAAACAAACACACCACACACCAGGATGGACTTTCCTGTTTACTCTTCCTGACGATTTTTACAGTATTAATTAATTTATTATTTAATGTGCTCCCAGTGAAGTATATAGCTCCCGGAAAGCTAGATTCAAGCTATTTCTGTTTGTCTCTGGGCAGGTTTTTATGTTTCATACTGAATAGGGGCAGGGAAAAAAAAAAGCACTGATTATAGAGTAGTGAAATGTGCTGGATAATCTCGGAAATAACAGACATCGAAACATTTGCGTGGTGGTCAAATTGATATTAAAAGGCACAAATCCTCTAGCCAAACTATGGGGACAAGACTAAGGAAAGAATGTGTACACATAAGCATCCTCCAAATACATATGTGAAGATGCAAGGACTTGCTGTCCTCTGCTCCGCTGAGGAGAAGATGGACCACATAGAGAGAGACAGGGGTTTGCTGGGGAAAGAAGCTCCTGGCTTCATTTGATCTCTTTCCTTCATCGCCTTCATTTTATCACTACATTCTGGAACCTTTCTTCACCCAGGTCCTTCCCTGGCCTCAAGGGTCAAGCTGGCCTTCCTCTTATGGCTCTGTGGATAGATGCTGCTGTTCAGGTCTCACCATGGGAATCTGGGGCTGCCCCCTGGGCTCTGTATGACAGCCCTCCCTGCCTGGGCTCTGTATGACAGCCCTCCCTGCCTGGGCTCTGT
>OU015750.1:50798059-50825937 GCA_907169655.1 Acomys percivali
CTCTCTCTCTCTCTCTCTCTCTCTCTCTCTCTCTCTCTCTCTCTCTCCTCTAATGTTTTAAGTAACCTTATGATTTTGTGTCAGCCTTCTTTCATAGCTCTCCTGAACAGCACGAGGCTATACACAGCCAAGAGCTTTAAGTTGGACACATTCATAAGACATATTGTGTTAATAAGTGCAAATGATGTGGGTTTGCTAAATCTTAAAAGATACCAGCAATTCCATTAATTGAATTTTATCCAAAGATGAAACAGCCCCCCCATTACTGCCACCCTACATACTGTTCTTCATCTTACCTCCTTCATTTCTTTCTACTTTGGATAGCTCTCAGTTGTTCATGTTTTAAACCGTGGTCTTAAATTTTGAAAAGTATTGGTCTGGTCTGGTATTTTAAAAGTCTCCCTCAATTTAGATTTGTTTAATATTTTCTAATGGTTGGACTGACATTTTGAAAGAAGAGCAGAGGGGTCAAGTGTCCTTCCCATAACCTGACAGAAAAGAAATATATGATAACAAAGTGACTCATCACTGGTGTTGTTGATGCTCTTCTCCGAGGATCCTATTTGCTGAAGAATGTATTTAGAAATACAGATTTGGCCACTGCATGTGCTTTGCGTTATTGGAATATGAAATGAAATTCATAAAATAAATTTCCTGGACCTACTAGTGACTTTTAAAATTAAATATGTTTTGAGAATTAATGTTCATAACCTCCAGTTATGTATTTCTGCATTAAAATATGGTCAATTTACTCTGAAATGTGTATTTAGGAATATATACACATATATGTATATAAGTATATATCTACAGACTTAACATATGATAAAATAATATCTGTAGAACCATAAAATGAATTTTCTAATTACTAAAATATCTTGCTATTTGTATTCTAGATCTTACAAAATTTACATATGAATACACTACGGAATCAGAAATACGTCTTGGATGGAACTTAAAAGAGAGCGAGCATATGGCCTTTTTCACAGTGTCCTCCAGTCTGCTGCTTGGCACAGAAAAGTAGTGTTAGACATCCACAGTTTCTAGACCAGACTTTGGTATATGGTCATTCCATCATGCACCCCATTTTGTCTGATTTCTGAAGCCCACACTTAGGGGTTGTTATGATGTCAAGGTAAAAAGACAAAAAGACCCCTCAATTCCATAATAAATTTATGAAGACATCAACTAATTTTTTTGTTTGTTTTTTTCAAGACAGGGTTTCTCTGTGTGTAGCCTTGGCTGTCCTGGACTCACTTTGTAGACCAGGCTGGCCTCGAACTCACAGCGATCCGCCTGCCTCTGCCTCCCGAGTGCTGGGATTTAAGACGTGTACCACGCGCGCCCGGCTCAACCAATTTTGCAGTAGAGATCTCTTGACTTCTTTTATGTGGTGGAAAAATCAACTATGATTTAACTTGAGACATTTAATTTGCAGAATAGATGAAGAGAAAGTACCATTTACTGAAGACTTAGTATATATCGAGTGCTGTATATACTTTAATTTTGATTATCATCAAAACAACACTATGCGTATAGCCGATAAATTTAAGGATTAGTACAGCTGAGACTACTGCTTTGTTTTATAGAACTTGGGATTTCTAAGATGAGTCTGAATCCAAACCCATTCTTACCCCTTCCTCTCCTCTCCTTCCTTCCTTCTTTCTTTTTTTTTTTTTGATACAGAGTTTCACTGTGTGGGTACGGCTGTTCTGAAATTCACTATACAGACTACACTGGCCTTGAACTCAGAGATCCACTTACTTCTTCTTCCTAGCTGATGGAAATAAAGAAATGCATCCCCAGGTCTGGCCGTTTCCTATAGCAACATGCTAAAATGTCTTGTATATAATAGATAGAGATACCAGCAATCAGTGTTAACACATAAATTGATATTCCACAACAAAGGAAAACATAAATACCAAATACAGACATGATTTACTTTAAATACACAACAAAATGAAAAGATGCACTTTCAGCTTAAGTTCTCTCATTTCTCTTTATAAGTACTTCAAACATTAGGACTGGCATCAAGAACCCTTCAGCAGTGAAACCCCAGGACATATTGCCCTAGTAACTACAGGCTTTCTCTGTTGGCTGGTGCGGAAAACCATAAAACCATACATCAATTCACAGATCCCTTCATCTCCATAGTTACACATTCATCTTTACAGAGCATCGATTATACATCAAACAGGCCTCCATATGGCAGGACATAGTTCCTGCCATACTGAAGTTTATAGTCTAGTGAAAGAAACAGAAAAATAGGCAATTGCAACAGAGTAAGATCTCTTAACCCCCAGAATTAAAGGGACTGTGACCTACATAATTCATTGTTTTAATGGACTACACACTGTAGAATATTTACTGTCACCACTAGCCTCTACCTACTAAATGCCAAAATCATCACTTAATGATCATACTGTCTAAGGTCCCAGGAGGAAAGATTCTCTTATCTTCTCCTCTCCTCATTTTATTAGAGAGAGTACAACAGAGTGCATGGCACAAAACTACCAAAAAAAAATGAGCATTTAACGACAGGGGCTATGGGTAGGCACAACAAAGACGAACTAACTCTTCCATGGAGGCCTGAAAGTTCAGAAAAAAAATCAGCAGATGAACTGCATGTGTGTATCTGTTTTTTATTTTTATTTTTATTTTTTATTTTTTTTGAGACAGGGGTTCTGTAATGTAGATTTCCTGGAGGTGTTTTTGTTTTCTATGTGTATCTCAAGGCCCCAGAACATGTGTGTGTACCAACTCGATAATGAGAGCAATGTATCTGGTGGGTCAAAGGTGACCAAGCACCTGTGGAGTGTGGAAGTAAGAATGTGAGGAAAATATGAAATGGTACACAAGCCTACTAGTGTCTAGTATCTAGTCACAACGCGAGAAGCTGTGATCATAGAAGGCAAAGGTCTAGGGATGGGGCTCGCCTTTTGAGTGCGTTGAATTTGAGTCGCCTGGGGGACAGTCAGGTGTAGCTCGCTGTGCAACAGTAAGTTAGGTTTTTCCTTCTGGAACAGCAGCATGACTCAGGGCATCTATATATAGAAGCCATACGTGTGGATGGAGTGACCTGGGGAAAGTGTCAAGCTCAGAAGAGAAGGAAAGCATGGGTCTGACAGTGACAAAGTAGAGAGAGGTGAGGAAAAATCCGGGCGGTGCTGATGTCACATAGGGCAAACGAGGTGAGCTTCATAAACACAGCATAAAGGTCAGGTAAGATGAGGAGAGAGACACGTCTACTGGAATGGGCGGATGTTGCTTACTGGGATGCCTTGGGTAACCACCAGCTTACAGTGGGCTGCAGGCAAGGTGACGAGATCCCGAGAAGAGGCTCCTAAGAAATGTGGCCAAAACATTGGAATAATAATGCTCAGGGTAGAGCAACCATAGCACCCAAGTACACACTGAAGATCAGCATGAGTCCTGGCTTTGGGCTAATTGTGGGCACTGCCCACAAGCTGTACTTGTGCCTGGTCCTCTGAGTCTCCTGGGTATTTATATGAACTTACCTCATGCAATTGCTGAATATAAGCACACCAGATCATTTCTGCCTTTCACAGTGGACTGTGTGGCTCAGGGCGACCTGTGGTACCCATTTACTTGTCTGTACTATGTCTTCAGAACAGAGTTCTAGCATTAATACCTGCGCCATTCTGAGCTCACTTTATAGGGCTTCTTCTATAAACAGAATGATCCCAACAGTTTAAAAGCTATAATTCATAACAGTAAGCCTTTTTTAAAAATCAAGGTCTAAAACTGCATTTCCATTCAGTACATTTATGAAGATAAAGCAGGTCTCAGCATGTGACATAGTAGCCTTGGAAGATTTGGTTCCTGAAAGATGAAGGTTGAACGGAATGCTGGAGACCTGCCCTTTCTTTTCTACCTCGTCCATTTAGTGAGTTAGGAGGAGTGACTTCCCTGACAACTTGTTCCTTAACTCCGCCCCCCCCCCAACTCTAAGCTAATGCAGTCACCTCCATCTTCTTCCCCCTGTGTCTATGGCACAGTCTTCTAACAGGGTTCCTTACCTCTAATAGCCATCATCAAGCCTTTTCCAGATGATGTTTCTAGAACACACATATACAACAGTTAAAAACACTACTCAGAACAGTGTTGTGGCTTCTCAGAAAATCTAGTCTACTTATGTCATAGAAAGGCTTTTCTGTATGTCCAATAAGCCCAGTTCATGGTCACATTCCAGCCACAGGGACCACGTGGAGGACTCTCCCTCAGCTGTGCTCCTCATCTGGAGAAAGCAGACAGAACCCCAATTGCAGCATCTCCCTTTTCACACCTCTGTAGATTTCCTCTCCCCCAACTAAGCAAAAGGTATTATCTTTTCTTCTTTTGGTATCCCAAACACATCTCACACAGATTGCTATGCAAGTTTCAGATATACTTTTCATCTTGTATTAGTTTTATGCAGCTGTTTATCCTATTAAACTTTTAGCTCCTTAAAGATAGGGGCTGCTTTTTCTATTTCTGTGTCACACACACACACACACACACACACACACACACACACACACACACACAATTGTGTCAGAGCACAGTAAGACTATGACATTTCACATGGCCAGTGCATAGTGTGAACTCAGCCAATAGCTACTGAGTGAATTCAGTCTAGGGCTGTATTGCTCATATTAAGGAAACAAGGCTCAAAGGAGTTAAATCACACAACCGGGGTCACTTATCTCGTGAAAGACAGAGTGAGGAAGAAATTGCAGGTGCTTCCTGACTTTAAAGTAGGATTCATATTGCTAAACTCAGCCATCACCATATGTAGTGTGTGTGTATGTGTGTGTGTGTGTGTGTGTCTGTGTGTGTGTGTGTGTAGGGGTTTTTGTGCACATGCATGAGCAAATTTGTAGAGGCAGGAGGTTGCTCAAGAGCCATCAACATTTTATTTACTTATCTCACTGGTCTAGAACCCACTGAGTAGACTGATCTGACTGGCTTGAGAGCCCAGGAATTTGCCTGTCTCCATGTTTACAATGCTGGGATTACAACCGTGGGTCACTAAGCTGGCCTTTTCACATGGGCTCTGCAGACTGAGCTCAGGTCCTCAGGCTTGCAAAGGAGTACTTTCCTGACTGAGCTATCTCCCGTCTCCACCGCGCACATCTATTGGAAGGCAAGGCACCTAGAGCACAGCCATAGAAGCCGTGGGCTTGTTTCAAGCTCAGATATTTCGGTAAATACTCCATGAGGAACCATAACTTCTTTCATGCTGTGAGAAAAGGAGGCTTGGTCTTTTGAAAGTGGCCGATTATCTGATCCATTCTCACCCTCCTCCCTGGTCACTATCCCTTTCTGCCTGGTTGGCCATATCAGTTAGCTTTTCCTTATGCATTTTCAAAGGAGTTCAGTGTCTCTGAAACATAAGCCAAAGACAAACTTACACATCACCACGTTCCTGTTGGCAGAAGAAGAAGACCTCTTCGGACTGAGAATTTACTCTAAGTATTTCAGATTAAATAATCACAGTAAGCTAATCAAGTTTGTTATGGCTATTTACAAGTAAGAATAATAAAAAAGAATAGGGTTAGCAAGATGGCTCAGTGGATAATGGGATGATATTTCTGCCAAACCTAATTAGTGACCTGAGTTTGATTCTTAGTAACAGCATGATAAAAGAGATTCCTTTAAGTTGTCCTCTGCCCTCCACATATATGCTCTGGCACATTCACGTCACAATTATATGCTGGCACAAACATTCTAAATTCATGAATAAATAATATTTTAAAATGATAATGAATGCCAGAACTTTCATGGAACTATGCAACTGTGTTGACTTAACAGGAGTGGGCTGTCTATATTAGGTCATATGACTCTACTCTGTTAAGTATATCTATGAATAACTGTGAAAGACATCTAGCCCATCTTTCATATTCATGTCCACAGATAAAACACAAAGCCAATAAGTATGCTTTACTTGGGGTGTTTTAGTAGCCTCTAGTATGTGACTTCAGAATGTTAGAGGTTCCAAAGGGCCCAGTAAGGCTCTGCAGCAAAGCTACATGCAGAGATCCTTAGATGGACACCTCTTTATGTTTAGGCAAGATAAACAAAAACCAACTCCCTCAAAGAGCTGGGGCCTTTGAGTGTAAGTTTCACATGTACATGGCTTCCAGATGGCATAGCCTAATGTCACTCCAAAAGCACAGGGCAGAAAAGATCAAGAGACCTCCTTTAACTCTGGTCTTCTTTCAAATCTTCATCTCAAAAGTGGATCCAAAGCACCAACAAATATCCAACTCCTCTTTCCCTAAAATAAAAGTCGGCTTCTAAGCCTATGAAGGAGAGCAGGCTTTCAGCCTGTTTAGAGTTTCCCAAATGATGAATCGATCTCTTATGTTCTGTAGGAGTTGAGGGCACTCAGATATGAACAGTGAGTTACCGAGGTGAGCTTCTGCTAACACCTCTCTCCAACTTCCATAAGAAAAGTAAGGTTTGCTCTGCAGCATCAAAACTCATGACACACAGTCTTCCTGCCCTGCTGGGGTCGGTTTTCATTGCAAACAGAGCAGTGAATAGGAAGGTTTCGTTCTCTCATCTCCACAATTGAACATCGTACCAATCATGACCGAGTCCCCTACACAGGCGCCATGCCAGCAGGGATGGAGAAGCCAGTACCTAACTTCTGTCACACTTTCCCACCATAATGGCTAACATCATTTTCCAACTTAGTCTCTCTCCTAGGGAGGAGCCGAGGGCCACGGAAACCACTCATTCATCACCTGCCACAGCCCAGTGATCCTCTGAGCAGACACACTGGGCTGGGATAATTGGCTTGAGAGCCCCGAGGTCAGCCTGCCTAGTGACTGAAGACTTTTCTTTACCACCTTCAGTGTTACTGTCTTGTGCATATACAGTGTTCCTCACATACCATCAACAATGGTGAGTCTGGGAAAAAAAATGATGTAAAGGCGCAGTACGATGAAGCTTGAGAACTATACCACAGGAGGGAAAAAAAATGTCACAGAGACAGTAACAAAGAACTCAGCCCGGCCCTGCAGAGACTCCTGCATTAGGCTCTGCCTAAGGATTTCAGAAACCGACTTTTCCATGACCATACATCTCCAGTCTTTAGTATTTTTCACAGTGTATCTTAATTCTTTGAGCCAATATCTGTCATCTGGAACAACTTCATGTGTGACGACGATGGCCAAGTACCGTGGGGAGAATTAAGGAAGCTACGCCATCTTCAACTTTAACTTCTTATTTCCTGTCAGTAATCATCTCAGAGACGACGACGATGACGGATGGGGCTGAATCTCATCACTGTGGTCTAGCTGCCCAACGGCGTGTGGAATGCACACAGGGCTCTGGTCTGCGACTCGGTTTCTATGTGTATCAAGCAGAGAGCCAGAGACTGTCTGATCCAGCCCCCGCCCCGCCCCCCCATCACTTAGAAACCACACACGAGTCCCCCAGGGAAAAGAGAACAAAGGAAGCCAGGGACAGACATCACCAACCCTGACTGGGCCCTTTGGGAAGCAGGTTTAACAGCCGAGCCACACCTTTGCCTTGCGTTCCGGAGAGAGCTAACTCTAGGATTCTAGACATAAACAGCAGGCCTACTACACCTTACTAGCCCCGTGGTGGGAAGAAGGAATGCCAATGAGCCGTGATTGCTTTAGTCACTGGACGATGGGCAGACTGGTGAAACTGTCCACTTTAATAATGAGAACTACCACACAGAAAGCTGTGCGTGGCAGGCCAGGCCAAGAAGAAACCTGTCACTGCGATGTGACTGTTTACGGCCAGCCTGGGCCTACAGCTGGTCTCCCGACTTTCCTTTAGCGGAGGGAAAAAAAAAATCTAATTATAGTTATTCGACTCAGTGCTCATTAAACTGCCATCACAAAGACAAGAATTACACGGGGACATTTTAGCATACTGTAGCTAGGAGTATAGTTTAAAGGGGTTTAATGGCCCTGTTGTTTGGCAGTGGAACTTTGCGTATGTGCGCAACCCCGGAGACATCTGACTTCTCTGCTCCCCACCGTCATGCCTTATGATGGGGCAGTTGTCACAGACACCAGCAGATGATGTTTGTTTACAGTGTATAAGGACTTAACGGGATAATGTTCCTAGAGCTGGGCCACTGTGGTAGGAACTCATGTCTCACACCCGAAGAGAACTTAGGTAAAAGAAACAGGACCTCTTGTGCCTTAGAATCCTCTGTCAGGCGGGGATGCATGCAGACTTCAGTTCACATCATCATAGGAGACAGCACATCCATAGACTTTAAGCCAAAGGCCTGGCAGGTACTCTAACGATGCTTTGCTGCCCATTCCAGCAGTGACTGGCATCTCCGTTCATCCCTTTACTATCCAGGCCGTGGTAGTGCTAGATGAATAGCAATCTTATTTCTTCCTTTAACGTTCCCTTCTACTTCTGGGCCGAGCATTTTACACACTAACGGCATGCAAATAGAATGTTTCAGCTTTCCATGTACATAAAAGCTTTGTTCAGCTCCCACTGACTCACAATGACTGGTAGTAGAAACAGTCCTATAGAAACAGCCTCTGTGTACGCATCTACTAGCATCTATATATGTATAATCAAATTATAATAATAATAGGAAATGCTTTTAATCCACCTCAGTGTATATTTTCTCCACTTCCATGTCCCTTTTTATATTATCTGTAGACTATGGCTTAACAATGAAAAATTCTTTTTTACTTTCTCAATGGTCCCTGTGTCAAGAGAAACATTTTTATTAAGAATATCCTCCTTTGGGTGGAATTTACTTTTTGTTGTCTAGGAAAAAAATAGGGCCAACAATTAGAAGGCTATAAAAAAAAAAATGAGAAGGCTATGACTCTCAAGCTGAGAGCGAGAAACCAGTGGGAGAGAGGGCTTTCTTAAAAGATTTTGTATACTAGTTACTTATTTCTAGAAAGTTACTATATTAGCAACTTACCTTCTCCTAAGCAGGCTAATTTACGAGCACCTTTGGAGTATTCTACCAATATGGCAACCTCCATACCTGCTAAGGCTGTAGTGTTGGGGAGATGGGCCACTACAGCCCACTGCTATGGCTAAAACTCCACTCTTCTTCCTTGATACTCTTGCCTGTTTTCCCTGGTAGTTGCTCACAAATGCCCTATCCTTTCTGGATTAGCATAATGGGATGTACTGACTTATCCTCACTGACAGATAAGCTGAGGCTGAGGTAGAGTCGCTTAGAGTGTAAAGCTGTACTTTGCCTCCCTCCAGGGACCAAATCTATAATTCTTGGAGGCCATGAGGTTACCTGGACTCTAGAGTTTTTCTCTCCCAGTGACTCCAGTATCATCTCACTTTTCTTTTTTTCTGAGCAGACAACTGGCTCAGAGTCTGTTCTGTGGTCCAGAGTGCCAAAATGGAGTGGCATCCATAGCAATTGAACACCATTCAGTCAACTCTGTTCAGAAACCTCCACTAACTCCCAAGCTGGAAATAAAGTCTGGCACTGTGATTAACTGTTAGTTATTTTTATATAACTGTGTTTGTTTCTCAATTTCTCTCTAAACCAGGCTAGTACACCACAAATAATTGAGACTATTTTATATTTAATACTAATCTTCACAGCACAAGAACTGAGCAGTTATTACTCTGTTCTTAACCTTCTAAGCTAATATGGTTCCTACCAGCATAAGTCACAAGGATACTTGCACTTTGTAGCTTTTCCTGCTTCATCTCTTCTCCTGATGTTTCTCGGGCCTCTCCAGTGGCTGAATCCCCTACTTCCTCTTCTCTAACTCCTTCCCTGGCTGGCAGGAAGTCCAGCCCTATTCTTTTCCCTACTCAGTGCTTGGCTGTAAGCTGCTCTACTGGACTATTAGGGGACAACTGGGGAGCAGCATTTACAACACTGAGACAGGAGATTCTCAGAACAAGGATTGCAACCAGATATGGGGTGTGTGTGTGTGCAGAAATCAGCATTTGAATTATATAATAACCATATGCCTACAATTAACCACTATCCTCTCTGCACTAGCAGCAAACTCTACCCTGTGAAAGTGCTGATGTGGTAGTGACTGGGGAACCACAATACTGGAGGAAAAAGTACAGTGTAGTATCTTTGAATAATCTCTGCCTTCTTTTTCCATTTGTGTGTGGCTTACGCCCATTTGGATGTATGCCTGCTTGCCTGTGTGTGGGCACACTGCTATGTGGGTGCACATGCATATCGTGGTCTGAGGTTGATAGTAATCATCCTTGATCGTTCTTCCATGTTATTCAGTAAGGCAGGGCCTCTCAATCAAACCCAGAGCTTGTCAATAATGGCTAGTCTCACTAGCCAGCACTCTTGGGGATCCTTATATCAGCCTTCCAAGAGTAGACTGGCCGGCAGGGCCTGCCATGCTAACCTGGTGTTGGGTTCTGGGGATCTGAACTCCAGCCCTTACCATTCTGCAGCAAGCACTTAGCCTCAGAGCCATCTTCCCAGCTCAGGAAACCAATCCTGACAGAAAACGATATTCTACGAGAGCTATTTTGGAATTGTGCTCTGTGATTTCATGGTCCTGACGGAGTTACTGCATTAAATTATTAACAGGGAAGAAAACAAATGAATAAACAAACACACAGACAACCTTCAACCTTAAGGACGTCAGCGTCACCAGAAAGCTGTGTGTCTCAAGTGCTTACAAAGAAAGAGCCTGGGCAGTCCAGATGATCAAATATTTGGCTGTTTTGTGTCTTACATTATCAGCAACAGACCTTAATGGCTTCTTAATCCCTTCCTCAACCTTCTGTGAGGTATCTCCCAGGTGAGCACTGCGATTGCTAATGTCAGCTTTCTGGGTTTTTTTTTTTTTTTTTTTTTTTTGTATTCAGTGCATTATATGAAGGCACTGTCAGGAGAGGAGACAAAGGAGATAACTGCTTTATGATTCAATTAAATTTCCCCCAAATATTAATATCACTTTCAATTACAATAAACATGAGTTACTAGCTATCATTGAAAATGAATACCTGGTTTAGGGCGAGAAACATTAAAAAAAAAAAAAAAAAAAAAAGAACAAATGCAGAAACATATCAGAAAATAGCCTTCAGAAATTATAAATGAAAAAGAAAATTACAGTATCAGAAAAGGAGTCTACTTTATTGATTTTTTCTGCTCAATGAATATTTCAAATATATTCTATTTAGATACTTTACTAATAATTACAAGCAATAATAGTATTCTTAAAAACTATTACTGCAGGCAACTAAAGAATGCTGAGAGCAGGAGAAATAGATTTCCTCAAGGAAGAGGCCCTAAATTGGTTAGCTAACGCCACACAGTCAGCCCTGAAATCATATACATAAAAGAAACTTTATACAGATTGATCAGGATATGTGTATGTGTGAGACACACACATATGTAGCAATAACTGAGAAAGAAAGGCTACGAATTTTAGCATGGGTAGTTCATGGGAAGGACTGAACAGAAGAAAGAGAGGGGGTATACTATGTAATTATATTTTAGTTTCAAAAAATAAAAATATTTCAAAAAAGTTGAATACATCGTTAAGTGAATCACTTTCATGGAAAAAAGTGCTAAGGGTTACTTTTTAAAAAAATCTACCCTGAATATGTATTATAACATTTCCATATATGTTTTTAAAATTTAGGAATTCTCATTAGTAATCCTTCTCTAAAAATTACTAATGGAAAATAAACTCATTTATTGTAAATCTACAAGTATTTGAGCCATTTAATTTTCATACATGCAAATACAAACGACTGTTTAAATACTTGAAAGCACTCAAGGGTTGCTAGAGCCTCTTGTCAAGCAGGCAATTTTGCCCCTGTGATTATTAATGAGAAAATCTGTATTCACCAAACACATCAACTACATTTTCAGAGACAGTTCTCATATGTACACTATTATTTAACTCATCATTGTCATAAGCAGGGCAACCAGGTTTATCAACTGACCAACCCAGTTTGGTGACCAGAGGGGAGGCTGTCAGTAGACATAGACCAAGAGGGCCCTGAGCACAGTGCCCGGCACGGTCGCCATGGCGAGAAGCATCCTCTCTAATCTCCACACCACCGTTAAGTTAGATGGTTGAACATGTAGCCGCCTTCTCCAATTTCAGTGTGTGTGAATAATGGCGGGAAGGGGTGGAGGTTTTGGAAAGCAAAACAATAAACCTATTTCTTTTATCTTCATCAAAGACGAGCAAGCACGAAGGTAGAGATGACCAAAAGCTACAATTAATTACCGAGGAAGAGCTAAGGGTATGAAGAAAAAAACATTCAACACGAATTCCCGGATCCCTTGCTTTAAGCCTGCTTTTGCTTTCCTTCTAGCCAGTGGTTAACAAGTTCAGATTAACCGTTGGTTGAGGTTAGTCACTTTCTATTGTTACTAATCAGCTTTCAACTCAATTTCATTTGGCACTCATGAAAGTACATCCAGATAGGCCTTAGCACAAGAAGCGTCTCGTTCCACTAGGTTCCACTATTGAACAACAGGTAATTCCAAAGGGTGAAGCGTTCTCAAATGGCAGCCATGCCAAAGTAACCATCGTCAAGTCATCCCCGTACACATTACAATACCTACTGTTGTTCTGTGACTGCTGGGAAGAGACTGTCCACCACTATTGATTCCTAGTCTTCTTTGTAATAGCCTATATCTAAAGCCCGGTTCTGGGTGTAAGTCACAGGAAACAGCATCCAAACGTTTGACGTCAGCCAGCAACTGGCAGTTGGCCTGAGGCTGACTCAGTTACTAAATCTGCCCTCTCTGCTGTTAAGCCCATTGTAAGCTGGGGTTATTTTTGACATTAGGATTTTTGAAGCCGGTTCAGATAACGGGCGGCTCATCGCCAACATCTGCTTATGAGCAGGTCAACGATATGTTACCAAACCGTGACACTAAGCCATTGTTTAAGGTGACAGAGCTGAATTCCAGGCACAAAGTGGAAACGACTAAAAGACTTTAAAGATCTATGACAATAAGATGAGGCAAATTTTACAAGGGCATGAAGTAAATGCCAAGGAAGAACTAAAAGTTGGATCATCTCCATTTAAAGTCAACCAACAGAGACTTTAAATAGAAGAAAAAAACAAACAAAAACAAACAAACAAACAAAGTCAAACCAATACTTTTTTTTTTTTTCAGTACAGCCTGAAATTTAGGAACATTCTAAGGAAAATATTTTTTTAGGTATCTGATCTTTTTATTGTTGCCACCCCAAACAAAGAATGGCTTTTCTAATGAAATGTTTCTTATGGTCTAGTTAATTTAATTCATTAAGCCTCTGTTGGGGTGGGGAAGGAGGTCACTCCGAATTGTCCACCAACTCTACCAACCGTGTCATATTCCTCTCTGCCGTGCTTGAGAGCTGCATCTCCTGTATGTACTTGGCGGTTCAGTTCCAGATATGCCATAGGCCACACCAATTAAGACAAGTGATATTTTCCACGGGTCAAAGTGGGGTACATGTTCCTGGTTGTGAGGCAGTGGGTTACATTAGAGGTCCGGGGGGGGGAGATGACACTCCCCCTGGACACAGCAGCTGCCAGCTGTGAAAGACTGCCTGCAAAGCTAGTTATTTCTGTGACAGAGCTTGAGGAAATGAAAATGTAAGAATAACTTGTTTTCAGCCATCGTAACTATTCTGCAAGGCATTTACTCTGTCCCAATACATCCTTTTTTGAATTAGTAACATGGGTTTGATCTCTGCAGCTGAACCCTGACCAGTATAATGTACCTTAAAACCAGAACACAGAATTATGTGCCCCCTCATAAAAATGTACAATAGCAGACATCAGTGTTCCCTAAGAACGCACTCACCCCACACTTTGTCCTATGACTTATCTTTCCCTAGTAGATTAGCAACTTGTTAGTGCATCAACTTAGCACTCCGCTCCGTGTCTTTCCTCTCTCTGCCTCATTCTGTTGATCTTAAAGAAATACAGTGATTCAGCTTGGAATGTTCTAGAGTGTTGACTTGGCCATTCTCACAAGCCCCACCCCACTGCCACAGATACCTGAACAATCTGAACACAAGTCACATGTTTTTTTTTTCTACTTGCAGACCTAATTATTTTCTGATCTAACAAAAAAAAAAAATAGAGTATGAAAATTAGAGCAGAATTTCCTGCTCTGTTTCTCTTCTTTACAATGGTTCTGCAGATTCAGGTTGATGATCAGTGTTTTAATCTATTATAGCCAAGTCGTGGAATGA
Organism: Acomys percivali; assembly: GCA_907169655.1. Classification (NCBI taxonomy): domain Eukaryota; kingdom Metazoa; phylum Chordata; class Mammalia; order Rodentia; family Muridae; genus Acomys; species Acomys percivali. The sequence goes on from OU015750.1 coordinate 50,812,249, forward strand.
TATAAAATATGAGAAGGATATGACATTTCATAAGCTATGTTCAACTCTGGCCCTAAAAAGACATGAAATATGTTTCTGTGTAATGTACACTGATATGGATATGAACTGGAAAATAGTGAGCAGAACCTAGGTATGAAACATGCATTTATAACTTAACAGAAAAATATCTTGAAGATATATCACTTAAAGAACTCTTTCAGTAGAAGCATCTGCTTAGGGTCTTCTGAGTGGGTGAACACATGCATCTAAAAAAAGTGATCTATGTCCAAAACCATGGGTTCTACACTTTACTGATCAATATCTACATTGGATTAGTGCATGACCCATCACCAAGAAACTCAGTGACTTTAAGCACTCAAATGATCTTATAGTTCAATAGACCACAAGCCTGAGTGAACTTAATCAATTCTCTGCCGAGGTTTTCCCCTGGACAACATAAGGTGTTGAACAGGCTAGGTTCTTACCCAGAAGCCTCCATTTCCTTCTTCAGAACAGTAGCCTGTGTTTGATTGGTACTAGCTCTATTGCCCTTCTGGCTAAAAAGAAAAGGCTGTTGTCTAGCAGCCTTTCTCCTTGTACTTTCTTCATTCACTGTAGCACAAGAAGGTAGTGTTCTTGATGATGCATTTTTCTCAAGAACTTTGTGAGTCTCTCATGGAAGGTACAGTGATATTTGGCACTGAAAAGAGGTCTTGTCCACGTGTGGTTCTGAGTTAAGCCTTCTGTCTTTGGCTCTGTCAAAGTTAGAATTAGAAAACCTCTGATCTAAGCAGGAAGATCTGTGAGGCACACCTTTAATGCTTTATTATGAAATGCTAGTCTTTTGAGATTTTGGAAGGAATTAAGAATCTAGCTAAGGAAATTTCCAACTAAAATGTGTCCTGTTTCTATTCTGCTTTGAGTGAAATGTAGAGGAGAGAGAGTTGAAATATCCTAGTAAACAAAAAAAGGAACGAGGGCTTGGTTATTTGGGCAAGCCTCAGACTATTCAGATGACAAAGTGTTCAAGATTGAAAGTCTGCTTGTGAAATAATGGCATGGGAATAAGAGGTATACAGGATTGACTATGAACTCTTGGCTGAAATTTTTAAAAGTTAAGGCTCTGTCTTCCTCTTCACCAACATGGACAACTCCAGTAGGCTTTTGTCCAGTGTGTGACAAAGGGTCTACATTCTTTTAGTTTCTAATAAGAAGACTGAGCCCCCAATGATGTCCATATTTTTACTGAATTTGTTCAAATCAACTCTGGTTTTCTATTGTTTTTCACAGTCCTCCCAGGTTGTACTCAAATCCTAGCTCCCAAATTCCCCCTGGACTGAGTTTTATTACAGCATCACCCTGCTTTAGGTACCTCACTTGTCACTTCAGAAAAAGTGTTGTCACCAGTAGTTGTTAACAGTCATAATTAAATATTTCTATGGTTGATTCAGTGTCGTCTTGTGTTAAAAGGTCCGGTGACACTTTTTAAACAGTTCAGTAGTACCATAATTAATGATGCAGACGCTGCTTTGATGGATGACTTTTACAGTTTTAGCCTGATATGATGCCAGGGCTAAAAATGCCAAATGTATCATGTTGCACCGTTATCTCCCACACACTGGTGAAATGATGCTCCCATCAGCCCCTCTATCCACTTTCCCTGTGGCTATCACGAGATGGATACCACACAAATTATGTACCTAGGTCTTGGTACCAATTATTTGGAAGTCTTATCAATATAAACCATTCTCTAATACGATCCACATGCACATCTCAACGTAACCTGGAAATTGTGAAGAGACAGAAATATAGTATCCATTATAGTCATGGGAGAAGGGAAATGGACCAGGTAATGCCACTGCTTCTCTGCCCTGATTTCAATTTCAAGTTCTAAGTTGAAGTGACCGAGAACCAAAAATTTACCACACACAAAGAGCTCCAAAAAGATTAATTTGTCTGCTCCCAATGTGAATACATAGAAACCTTCTCTAGAATTCAAGATCTGAAAAAGAATGAATCCGAGAAAGAAAGAAAGAAAGAAAGAAAGAAAGAAAGAAAGAAAGAAAGAGAGAGAGAAAGAAAGATAGAAAAGAAAGATAAAAAAATCCAAGCTAGCAAAAAGAAACACCCATCGTTGCCATGGTAACGGCAGTCGTTTCTGCTGCAACCTAAGGATGTGGTTAGCAAAATCTGAATTAGATTCTTTAGGAAGAAGACATAGTTAATAAATTCAGTTTGGAGAACTCAAAAATACTTAGGAAATTTAAAATTTCAAGAAGACGATATCTTAAAAATGCAGCCAAACTTAAGATTCATTCCCATGAGCTTGCTTCCTTAGTCCTGAAGTTGGTGGGGCAGTTGCTCATGTGCTTTTTCATATATACCCTGCTCCAGAGAGAGAGGGGGGGGGTATGAGGGCTAAACATTGAGTGTCACGGCCGCAGGGTTTAGAATCACCTAGGAGACACACTTCTAGATGTGGTTATGTGAGCTCTTCCAAAGAAGTTTAAAAAGACCCACCTGAATGTGGCAGCAGAGTGAAGGAAAAGAAGAAAGCACCGTCTCTCTGCTTACGTGTGGAGATGCTGGGGCCATCTACCTCACATTCCTCCTGCTCCTGCTAGAGCTGCGCTGGCTGGCAGCCTTCTCTGCCAACAAGCCCTTCATCAATTTGTTTCTGTTAGGTATTTTGACATAGCAACTAGAAATGTAACTAACCCCTGAGGGGTACACACTACTCTTCCACGATTAACGCTTACAGCCATTACCCTTGGGACTCACTCCAAAATTATCCTTGCTCCGTGGTCTCTCCCTCATGGCATGGTTCAAATGCCCATAGACTTGAGCATCTAAACCATGTGAGGGACCTTTTCCTACATGTAAATAACTTAATAGATCTGAATATGTCACAGGTAAAGTCCATCTACCACAGCCCAAATCTGCAACAGTCTATTTGGCTATCTAAAGGTGACACCTGTAAGTATCAGGATGTTAACACATGATGTAACAAAACAGTGATGAATCTCATGGCACATTATCACAGCTTTGAACTTGGATTCCGAAAATACCAACAAGCTATGGTAAATATGATGAATCCCATCACAGCAGCTGTCAAAAGTCTGGGCATCTTCTGATACCTAAGATACTTGGTACTTTAAATAATTAGTATTACTATTCCTGAGCATCCTCTGAAAACAAAGGTATTGATTTTTAAAGTTAAGATGCTTCATTTTGAAAGAAAAGGAATTTGTAGGTATTTTATTATTATTATTATTATTATTATTATTATTATTATTATTTTGCTTCATTTTTAATTAACAGAGAAAACAAAGTTAAATTGTAATATTTTGATATTCAGATACAGCACATATTGTTTGAATCAAATTCTTCTCAAACATTCACCATCTCCTCATAGTAAAACCTTCCACATTTTTATGTGCGCTCTCTGAAATGCACAGTCCATCATCATTATTTATAGCCCTCCTGTTGCACAACAGCACGCCACTACTTCTTGTTCCTGTCTAACCTGTCATTATTTTAATAAACACTGAGACATTTCACTGTGCGAAAAAGACTTTTGTATTAAATGCTTTATATATTTACAATGAAGAAAAGGACTTCCTAACTGAAGATACTGTAAAAAAAAATTTTGTGTGAGGAATCATGGATTTTAGTCTACATGTAAGAAAACCACATTACTTGACAAAGGTTGAAAATAACTTAATAAAAGGGTGGTTGAATAACTGTATTATTAAACACTATGCATTTGTGTCTTAAGAGATCATACCTTTAAAGGAATGGGTAAGTAGACATTTTAGTATGTGAATTCATCAACAGACAGATCCACTGTTAATGCTTGAATTCTCTACATGAAGCTTTTCATAATCTATGTAACTAGCATACTTGGTTGTGTTTCAACCAATATCCTCTCTCCAGCTTTCAAAGAGGAAAGCTTTGCTCATGTGCTGAGTCTCCACATCAGAAGATCAGGCCCGAACCATCTGATGCCAAAACCCGTAACACATCATCTGCACAACCCAGTGTCACATCTGTGTGGATGGATAACTTTTAAAATATGCAGATGGGCTGGCAAGATGGCATCCGGGGTAAGGCATTTGCTGCCAAGACTGATAACCCAAATTTCATCCGCAGAACCCACAAGGCACAAAAAAAAGAACCAATTTCAGCAAGATGTCCTTTGACCGCCGTATGATTGTTGTGGCATGTGTGTTCCCACATATATCACACACATCCATGTGACACGTGCACACAAAATATTTACAGATAGGCTGATACAATTCATGAGAAATATACTATCACAACCAATAAGAGTAGCTTATTGCTTAGTTTCAAAGAAGTATAAATACTTATTATAAACTTATGTGGAATTATTTTCTCTCTGAGCTTCTTGTCAGCTGAAGCGGCTCCTCGGAAGGAGAGTCTACGGTATTGACAACAGCATTCCCCCCACAGTGACTCCTGGCAAACACCCCGATGACAAAAGCAGATCCTGGGTGTTTCTTCAACCTGTAATGAGCTGCGCAGTGATGATTAAATCAAACAAGGTGTGGTACAGATGAGAGGCAGGAGATTCGAAACATCTCTTAAACATTTCAAGTTGCTGGCTCAGTGACAAAAATGAACATGGAAGCAGAGGATGGTGATTCAGGAGGACCGTCCTCCCGTGCTGAGGAGCAAACACTTCCCCAGCGTGGCCTGCTGTGAGATGAACCCCGCATGCTCTGCGCTGACACGTTCCTGACAGTCCCTGGGCTGCCCTGATGGCCTGGCTATGCTGCTGTGAATGAGGAACAAGGGAGGCATCAGGAATAGCATCAACTGGTCTTTTCTTTTTTTCCTTCAAGTACTCGGGACTGAATTCAGGGCTTCGCTTATGCTCGGCAAGCTTTTTCAGAGATATATGCACAGATTCCTCTGGGAATTTTGAGATTAAGTGTCACTAAGTTGCCCAGGCTAACTTTAAATTGACTATGTAGGATTGCAGCTGTGCCACAATGCCCACTGCCAACCTGTATCTTGACCATGTATTTCCGGCGTTAACTGCTTAACAGCCTCTTACTGAACCTCAAATGTCGACACCTCTAAGTGGAGTGTGAAGCTGAGCTCTCATCTTCCAGCCCAGCCTAGATAGAGTGATCTCACTTAGTGTAGGGTTTGTCACCCATCATGCAGGTATATAATAAAAGACTCCATCTTGATGTCAAGAGTGGGCTCAATAAACAAAGTAACTCAAGCACTGAGAACTAAAGATGTTACTGGAAAAAGTATAGGATTTCCTTGGCATATCAACTGTGAAAGAAAGTCTTGCACTTTGACTGAAAAACTAGAAAGGCAACCTGGAAGCTAACAAGTTTGACAATAAAGTAAATTGTTTCTTCCAGCAAGTCAACCAGAAAACAGCCATTAATACTTTAACCAGAACCACACAGCCTCAGAGTGGGCTGCTCCAGATGAAAAAAAAAAAACTTCTCTAAATATGAAAATCTGGATAGATTAGCATGTATATCATTCTATACCTTTTCAGGACAAATAATTTCACTCCCAACCTCTGGATAGGCAAGCTCCTTTATATAGAAAGATTAAGTAATGTAATTTCTTACTATTGCTTCTACAAGGGGCACAGGCATTTGAGCTGACTGACAGGTGTGAGGCACTTGCTTGATTGTATTTTCTGTACAGTGCTCCGGCTTACACACCTGTTTTTACTACCCTGAGCTCCTTGAAGCGAGAACAAATCCTACATCGTGTATTTCCTTCCCTCTACTACAGAGAGAGCAGCATATGGTGAGCACCTAACAGAAGTGCTCAGAATCACATCAGTCTGCAGCAGTTTTCCACTTAGGAGAAACATTTCCAGCTCCCACTTTCCTACATAATGGCGGCTTTTAGACTCCCTCCGGGAAGGAGATGATGAAGGGCAGCCGAGCTCCTCGGAAGTTTTCGGAGTTCATGGGGAGAGAACAGAAAGAGAAGGTGAAAGTGGCATTATAAATATGTTAGCTGATTCATTCATTCTTGGATGAATGAAGACATATAATCCACTCGGGTACCTTAGTCAGCACCATTTTCTTTGAATATAAAAAGACAAAAATGCATATTCTTCAAACCTTTGAAATGCATTAGGGACGTTGACTGTATTTCTTGGGCAACGTCAAGGAGCTGTGTTTAGTGGGGGGCTGCTGTCAGATCACTTGATAGCTTTGCGCCAGCGGAGAGTAAAGGATGGGACTGACTACGCAAGTGTAAGAAAGTTTAAAGTTCATAAGGAAAATTCTGAAAAAAAAACTAAGTAAGATATGTATAGACATCATTATAAGCTATGATTGCTACTCCTATTCCTTTTGAAACTAGGGAGCAGATGCAGAACAGACACAATCTTCTTCATAATAGCAAGTAAAAATATAAAATATGACAACAGTTGCTAAGCTTTGTATTGCTGATGCCAATGTATGTGTTCTCAACTGCTTGTGATTGTTTGCATTTACTGTGGTACACCCATCACATATATTTCCTGGAATTAATAGCTACAAGGTCTCTTGAATCAATAGACCTGTCAATCTTGGTATACATGTCATAATCAAAAGAAAAACACCCCAGCTTTTAAACTCCTTTCCTGTACCTCTGATTAAAGCTGTGATCTCCTATACCACCTTGTAGGATAATAACCAAAATACATCATGCACACTGTTCTCAAGCCTGTGATGACTCCTGGGTTTATTCTGTATGTGCCGCGTTGCATGGAAAGTTTTGTGCTGTGGGTGTGGTACATGTATTTGTTACTGTGCGTGTTCATGCACATGTATGTTCTTGTGGGAGCCACAAGCAGACATCAAGTGTCTTTCTTAATCTATCTCCACCTTTATTTTTTAAGATGGAGTTTCTCAATAAACCTGAATCTCATTGATAGGACTTGCCTGGCTGGCCAATCAGCTTTAAGAATCCAGTTTTCTCTGGTCTCTCCCAATGTTGGGGTTACAGGTGTGTGAAGCTTCTCAGCTTATATCATGAGTTCTAGGATGCAAACTTGGGTCTTCACATTAGTGTTGGTGGCACTTTATCTACACAGTCATCTCCCCAGCTCAGGACTCAGGTACTTGCATCTACTAAGCAAATTATTTCTTTTTTTCTCTCTCTCTCTTTCAAAATTACAAATTATAAATATCTTCTCAGAAAACCACCTAAGGTTGAAAAACTGGAGTTGTGTTTGTGAATATGATAATTTATTCTGCTAATGGCCCATCTAGCTATAAATGACTTGATAATCTTTGCCTCTTACAGTGGGAAATTCCCTGTAAAAATTCAAGAGAAAATAGTTCGTACATTGTCAGCAAATAAGATAGGGGGAAACCAAAATTAATTTCCCAAAGGAATATTAGTTTTTAAAATGAAAGTTATCATAATCCAAATGTTACATTTGAGAGCAAAATCCTAATACTTGATCATAAATTAAATATTTGGAAAGTTTGTGCGTTGCCAAAGGCATAGCTTAATCAAGCAATAACTCATTAAAGAGATGTATTTGAGTATGCATTTTTCATGTTAGTTAGTATCTTTAAAGTCCTTTTTAGGCAAAGATGCTAACATTTCTTTAAATACCCCTTAAAGATCACCATGATGCCACAGGCATCTTCAGAGCAATTTGAAACGGAATGATGGAATTCTTCCCATTTAGTAGGCTTCCTCATGGAATTGTAGCTCTTGAAAATTGAACAGAATTCAGAGGAGGGAGGGAGGGAGGGAGGGAGGGAGGGAGGGAAGGAGGGAAGAGGAGAGGAGAGGAGAGATTGGTATTGAAGTAAGACAAATGGAGACTCATCTCGATGACTTTCAGATATTTATTAATCTCAGTCATAACCTGCTCAACCGGAAAGTCAGGACTGTGAGGTCACCAGCCCACCTACAAATGTCTGCCCTGAGAATTAAAAGAGATGACATGCCCAACGCCCTTAGCATAGGACGCAGCTGAACACTCCCTCTGGGTGTTCTTTAGCTGTCTTGTATGAACTTCTAAGGCATCCGAAAATACTAATTTGTTTTCAGTGAGGCTTGGTTAAGAACACCAGGAGCAAAGCCTTGGTGTTTTGACGGACAGTTTCCAGATTGTCATTCCTTTTGGCAATACTGGAGACTGAATACATGATACCTGGATCACGCTGGGAAAGCACTCTAGCACTAGTGCTAAAAAATAAAAAATAAAAAATAAAATAAATAAAATAAAAAATACCCCCAGGAGCCCTCTTTCCATTTACTTGAAAAATTGAAAACAAGATTACACTAAGTTGCCCAGGCAGGCCTTGGCCTCAGAATTCTCCTGCCTCAGCTTCCTGAGTAGCTACAATTATCAGCCTGCACTGCCAAGCCTGGTTCATTTTGTAAAAGAAATTCTTTTCATTTGAACACCAAGGCAAATGGAGTAATACCTCAAAACCACACATGTGTAGTGATTAACTTTCTCTGAATCACGGGAAGGAAGGCATGGCCACCCCACAGTTTTATGATGTAAACAGCACCCAGAATGGCAGCTCCTACTTACTTTGTGTGACATAGAGAGACACACACACCTCTATGAAGGAGGTCAATGGCGCGGTTGGTTTCTCTACCTACTGATGAAGTCACACTCACCTCTTCTTAGCCTAGCACCTATAGTTTCCGTACATACAGTTGCTTTTTGTACATGCCCCAATTCTCTGTTTATGGGGCGGGGGAGTAAAACATGGGCTACATTATTAACAAGTATTCTTTTCTGCCTTTGTTAGTTTAATAGAAATTAGGTAAGAAATCTCCATCTAGTGATGATTTAGAACCACCCCCCCCCCAAAAAAAAACAACTCCCTGAGGACTAGTGCTGTACTTGATGCCATGGGAGATATTGATAGTCAGGCAGAGATGGGGACAATTTGCCAAAAGAAGAGGTAAAGGAAGCCTGGAGTACAGCGAAGGGTGCTAGGGAAGAGAGGTGTTTTTAAAAAGTGTTTTCCTAAGAGAGGGCTTGTGGTAAGCAGGAGGACTGCTAGGAATAGGGAGAAAGGACACACAATAAGTATAAAATAATTATGTCCCATCCATCCCAATAAAAGAGCCGAACGGTTTTCTAGAACGTCAGAGACCGTTGACAGGAAAGAAGGTCTACTGGGAACCCAGAATTTCTATCAACATTTCTAATAATATAAAATTATTTATGTTGTAATCTCTTTTGAATCTTCTTAATATAAAATAAATGCAAATGATTACTCAGGTTTAATAATCAGAGTTTTTTCCTCAAAGTAAATATTTTGATATATTGTAAATGTTCAAATACTTAATAATGCATATATATTTTAATTTCTTCCAAAGTAAAACTACAAGGCTGTTTTTTGAGGAAACTTTCTTGTAAATACTATCCTTATTAAAGTTTCGGGCTGGGGGTAATGTTCAAAGAAGATAGCACTTAAAAATTCAAAATTCCTCTGTGCCTACATATGCCTCTTTAATGCAGTCTAAAACCACTTTATGTCTGCAGCATAAGGAAAAGTAAATGTTTTCTTTTCAAGCAAGGTACATAAATGTGGAGTAATTTGTGTCCCAAGTTGCATATTTTAAGAGATTCTCAGATGCTACTGTTTTTTTGTTTGTTTGCTTGTTTCTGGCTGTCTCATCTATTGGCATAATGGTGCTGTATCTTTTATATGAGTGCCTCTTTGGCTATCTCAAGGATCTGGGGTATTAATGGGAGCATGGTTACTGCATACAGTATGAGTCTTGAATTGCACAGAAACATGCTTTGAAATATTAAATGTTAATAAGAGATTTTATAAAAATATATTAATTTTGCTGCAGCTCATCTTCCACTTTTAGGCTGAATAAAAATATAATTTTTTGCAGAATTATTTTCTCTCTGGTTAAAACAGTGTATACAGACTCACTGTTTGCTGTGCTATTTTATCTGTTATAGGCTCTTGATTATAAACCAATCCAAATTGTCTATGAACTTGAAGAATCTCTCTTAAATGTTCAAAATTCTGAAAATTATATTGAAATCATCAATAAGTCTATTTTAAAGCACTATGTGTTTGTAGATTAGAAGACAATTTATGGATAATTAGTTGTGAAAAATGAGACTTACAGCATGTCACTCCTGTTAGGTCAGCAAATACCATAGTTCACTGCTAATCAACATGGTGACAGCAGGGCTTAACCATGTATTATCTGTGCAGTGACAGATACCTATCTGAGTAATTACTTATTGAGGGACTTGGTTCAATGTGAAAAGTGAATAGTCAGGACTAATGGGTATTTGTTCCCTTAGATGATGCATTTATTTTCATAAATTATCAAAGGGGCTCAATAATTACAGAGTATCTAAAAGGCCACTAGCTAACTCATGCTTCAAGCATGGTCTTCCTAGGTGAATTAACAGGCTTTACTTTATCAAGCATTAATATTACTGAGGTGTGGAGCTTCTAGAAGCTCAAACCAAGGCAACAGACACATCAAGAAAGCCAGCAGCCCCTCTTCATAGCAGAGACATCATCTCCCTGAGACCCATGAAAAATCTTCAGAAGGAAATGTTAATACTGAGGTAAGGAACATTTTTGGTGTCAATGAATCCAGAACGATTTACAAACCACCAACGGGAAATAAATATCCATTATCATGTGAGCCTAAGTAGGGAGGGCTTTTGTTTTATATGATAGCATAAGAAGCCACGTATCCACCGAGAACACATTCGCAGAAGCACACTGGCCATATCTATTAACTTCCAGTACGACTTCAAGAAATGGCCCGCTAGTGAAAAGCAAGCTTCTAGAGAGTCACATAGGTTGAGACTGGAATTTCAAGTAGGATTTGAAATACACATCCTTTCCTCAGAGCACAACAAACACGTCTGAGTGCCCACGCCTGTGAGGACCGCCCTACAGGGGTCTAGAGTCCAGCGCCAACACTGCGAACACCATCTAGCACAGTAGGGGTGTGAGCGGACACACGCATGAGAGGCCTCCACAGGCACCCAGAGACCTCAAAGAGCTGCTTCTGCTTTTTGTCTCTTCACATGTTTCATTTCTTTTGCTCTCTGAGAGAAACGGTTCTCTGCGTTTTCAGCCATGGAAATCTTGAGTTTCCCAAACTCTAGAGGTTAGGGAGATTTACTGTCTATAAATATGCAGATGGTTTAAAATTCAATGGCTGGTTTTTACTTATTGTGTTTGAACAGACTTTCCTTGACAAAATAGAGACTTTTATAGAAATAATTGAAGAATCTTTCATTTTAAGAGCACCAGAGCCTTAAAAGAGATGTGTGTGTGTGTGTGTGTGTGTGTGTGTGTGTGTGTGTGTGTGTGTGTGTGTGTGTGTGTGTGTGTAATGGTAAAAATAAAAAGCTGTATTCTCCATGCTTGTGGATAGGTCCTCACGACAGGGTTTCCCCACTTCATAATCTCTCAGGACTCCATGCTGGGTGAAGTCTGTGCGGACTGAGTCAGCTTCTCTCAGAGGAGTGACACACTTGGGAGAGTCTGTACTGGCATCTCCTAGGTGCGAGATTACCCTCCTTCCCTGGTGTCACTGCTGTTTATACTTTGCCTACTAGTTTACTGGCTTAGATTACTGCTTAATCATAGACCTCATTTCTAGTTTATGCATGGGTACAGCTATGGCGTGATGCTACCAAAACCTGTGTGGAGCGGTTTTGGATAGTACCCAGTAGGAATAGGGATAAACTGCACATCCGAGATGCAGGCAGTACTGTAAGCACACCACAGGTTTGCTCATAATAATCGTGGGGAGGCAGGGCTAGAAATACAAAGTCGGGAGTGCAACTCATAGGATGTAAATCCTGGGTGATCTCGAAGGAACAGGAGGTTATAACTCAAGGAGCCAGGGAGTGCTGAGAAGTGTTGAAAAAGACTTCATTTACTCCAAGTTGTGATGTCAACTTCCTGTTACGATTCACAACCCTTTGGTGAGTTACTTTGCCTGTTTCTGATGGCTGACAAATAAATGTGATTTCGACTCACTTCTAGTGACTTAACCGCACGGGGATGCCCATAATCCATTATGTTCAGACACACGTTTTGTGTGTTCTATGAACCCTTAATCCGTAATCACCTCCCACTTCTACCTTCTTGACCTACAGTCACCTCTCTACTTTCAGACCCGAACACTGTCACCCTGAAGAACAAAGGCAGCAGCTCTCAGGGCTGTGAGAACCAACCAGCAAAGAGCGGGAGCGAGGCATGGAGGAGATGGGAAGGTACACACATAGAGCAAAGCCAACGACTGACCGACGCGCTCTGCCCTTCCGGACTCTGCAGCCACACACAGCCCCATCTCAGTGCTTTGTGGCTTCCCTTGTCTTGCTATTCCTTGGCCAGTGGTTCTCAGCCTTCCTACTGCTGCTGCTCTTTATTGCAGTTCTTCATGTTGTGATGGTCCCAACTTTAAAGTTATTTCACTGCTACATCATAACTGTAATTTCTGCTACTGTTTCCAGGGCTTGCACCTTCCAAATGAAGTTGGAACTAATACTTGCTTCAGACTCTCTTTTTTAGTGTAGAGGGTTTCAAGTTTTAACGTGAGTAGTAGTCACTTAGGGGGGTAGTTTGGAAATGAAAGGGTAGACTCTGATTTAGGGCATATGAGATTAGGCCCCAAGTCCTGCATTTCTTTCTTTCTTTTAAAGGAATTAGGCCAATAAGTGACACCTGGGACCACATAAAACTAAAAGCTTCCATACAGCTAGAGAAACAATCAATCTAGTGAGGAGCACACCCACACAGTGGAGGAGAATCTCTACCAGCCATACAGCTTACAGAGGACTAACATCCAGAATATACAACAAACTAAAAAGACAACAACAAAGCAAAACAAAACAAAACAACCACAGATTCAAGGGAATGAAGATCCAACTTAACAATAATCAGCTAGGGATCTAAATAGTTCTCAAAAGAAGAAATAGAAATGTCAGAATCAATTAAGCAGGGCTCATATTAGCTCACAGAGACAGAAGCAACAATCAGGGCGTCTGTACTTGTCTGAGCACACAGGCCCTCTGTATACATGGTATGGCTGTGAGGCTGCTGGACAGGGATTTGCTAGTGGAACCCTTTTCCTAATGTTGGGTTGCCTTGTCCAGCCCTGATAAGAGATTGTGTGTCTAGTCTTATTGTAATGTGTTATGCCATCCTCAGTTGATACCCCTGGGAGGCCTGTTCTTTTCTGAAGGGAAATGGAGGAGGAGTGGATATTGGCAAGAGGGGAGGTGGCGGGAAGGGAAACTGTTGTTGGGAGAGAATTTTAAAAAACACGGCCAAGAAACGTCTCAAAATGTAGTCATCATTCTTAGCAATTAGGAAACTATAAATTAACGCAATATTAAGATTTCATTTTTCCCCAGTCAGAATGGCTAAGGTCAACAAAACAACTGGCAAGAAATGCTGGTGAGGTTGTGGAGAAAAAGGAACCCTTACTCATGGTTGGGAGGAATGCAAACTGGTGCAGCCACTCTGGAAATCAGTATGAAGAATCCTTAAAAAGCTAAAAATAAATCCACCATATAACCCAGCTATACCAGTCCTTGGCGTATGCCTAAAGGATTCCACATCCTACTCCACAGATACTTGCTCAGTAGTGGTCATGGCTGCTATCTTTATAATAGCCCCTGTCACCCCCTACCCTCTGTACTAATGGCTCGTCATCCCCTACCCTCTGTAC
>OU015750.1:50870141-50897281 GCA_907169655.1 Acomys percivali
ACACACACACACACACACACACACACACACACACACACACACACACACACGAAGTGGGGAGGGGTGTCCTGAGGTCCTGAATACACCAATTACCTATTTCTAATTATCACACATTGAAATGACACTTCCATGGGCAGAAGCCCTTGCAGTGATTAGATGTGCACATACTTGTTTATCTGCCTCAGACTTTTTACATTGAACATGAACTTGGCCATGCCCACTTAGTTTAATATTATGGGCTGTCATCAGATTCTAGGAGGAGGAGCCTGCAACTAGGAATCAGAACCCCACAAAGCTATGCTGGTTCAGCAGGTGCACAAGGGTTATTTGCTGAGGATTTCCTCAGGGTGAGCAGCAGGTGTTGCTGTGGCACTCAGGTGCTGGCTCCCCCGCTGAGCTAAATTTTCATGGCTCCTACCAGGGATGCTAATTGAGAGATGGTGATCTTTGTCTCCCCATACATTTGGTTCTCTTGCTGTTGAATAACTGAAAGCTTTGCTAAGTCCGACCAGCATGACGGTCCAGACCCACAAAGGCATGATGCCAGTTCATGTCAACAGGAAATGGCTATCTCCTCGCGGCTATGTACTGCTATCTCCAACTGACTGAAGTCACTACAAGACCTTGTGTAGACAAGCACCAACATCACTGTAGCTGGATATAAGCCTTTCTCTGTACACGGTCAGTGACACAAACTAAATAATGTCTTTTCCAGGGAAAATTACGATGAGCTTAATTTCTGTAAGTGTATTTTAATAATATAGTCTGGAGTGTACTACTATCCAAATAGGTAAAGTAGCTAGCTTCCTTTTTTTATCTAATGTAATTCAGCAAAATAATAAAGTGCCACTAGATGCTTTTATGACAGCATTTGAAAATTACTAGTAGGTTTAGTGAAACTTTTCTAGTATAAATGAACAGCTAATGTATAAATAATTTATGCTTTCTGTGATATAATACATAAATTTATTCCAAAATGGCTTTGTTGTTGTGCAGTGTCCACAGTTTCTAAACTGTAATCATATGCACATACTGGCATTAGTGTGCAAGAATGGGACGGCGTGACAGGGATAATGATTCTAAGTGTCAATAAAGGGAGACACTGCTGGCTTAAGTGAAAGGCCCTGTTATTTGGGGGACCAGGCTTTTCTTTGCCTCCTAATATTATTTTCATTGAGTATTCTTCTCTTATTAAAAGAAAATAAACCTTTCATCTTCCTGATTGCCCATCATAGCAGACCAAACATTGTCTGCATCATTGACATCTACACTGTAATCTGACACTAAAAATTGCAAGCTTAAGGTATTTTAAAATCGACTTAAAGTTTAAAAGAAACCAAATATGACTTAACATCTTTTGCCCTTAAGAGGACTCCCGGTGAAGATTCAATATTGGTGGTGTGACAGAAGCCAGAGACCTCGAACCAGACCAATGACTCATTTCAGTGAACATTGGCAAGTGAAGATGTGTGGGCGGGGGAGGGGCAGGGTGGTCCGCGGGCCGCACTGTGACATCCTACAGCTTCCACAAAGAGTTGTCTTCTATGCTAGGTTTTGTTTATTCTTTTCTGTTTGTGTTTGTTTTTTTATTTTATTGGTGGGGGGAGGTTGCCAGGGCAGGTGGTAGATACAAGGGAGGAGGTGAGTGGGACTAGGGTGCAAGGTGTGGAACTCACAAAGAATCAATAAAAAACTGAGAAAAAAAACTTCTGCCCTGCATATTCAGATAAATGATACACACTCCAAATTCAGAACTGTTTGCTTATTAATCTTCAATCCAAGTGGACAGATTAATTCTTGGTTGTATGTTTCTGTAAGCAATTAAACACACAAGTAGATAATATTCTAGTATGTTCTGAGACATTTCGAATTAGGAGGGTTTGGTCTCTTTGTGGCACTGAATTTCAGGTTAGTTTCTCTGTATATGTGTTTTTGAAAAGAACAATGGTGGAAAATAAGCAGATCATTAGAAAAATTTTCCTTTATCTGCCAGTAAACTTACTTGAAGTGTTTACTTTGTTCAAATGAAGTATTATGGTTTTTGTGAACAATATAGAAATAATTTGATCTTAAATGGAAGCTGTACTTCAAATTTATCTGAAAGTAGTAATCAAAACTACAGGGTGTGGTAACCACATGTTTAATATGTATGACACATGTGTGCTCGACATATTAAAACTATTTAGGTTGTATCCCAACCGATTAAAACATCTCTGTAAATGGTGATGATTGAAAATGGAAATAATAATAAACTAGCATGCAAAAACTAAAGGCATAGCCCGGCATGGTGGTGCACACCTTTAATCCCAACACTCAGGGAGCAGAGGCAGGCGGTAGGCAGATTGAATTTGAGGTAAGCCTGGTCTACAAAGTGAGTCCAGGACAGGCAAGGCTACACTGAGAAACCCTGTCTTAAAAACAAACAAACAACACCACCAAAAACAAACAAAGGAAAAAAAAAAACCACAAACTAAAGCCATGTGCCTCTATGTTTATTTAAACATTTGTGTTTTGTGTGTATGTTTGTATTGGTGTGTGCCCATGTGCATACAGGTACAAATGAAAATTTAATTTTTAAAATTATTTTTAGGTGTTTTGCCTGCATGAACGTCTGTGCAGCATGTATACACCTGGTATATGAAGAAGCTGGAAGAAGGTGTTGCATTTTCTGAGACCAGACAAGTTACAAACATGTGTGTGCTAGGAATTAAAGTTAGGTCTTCTGGAAAACTGGGCAATGCTGAGCCATCCACTTATCTCCAATTTAGAAAAACATATAAACAGTCATTTGCTAAACTATTTTACTTTACCTTGAAGAGCACAAACTATTGCTTTGGTTATGCAAGTCAGCAAGATCTTACTTATGGCAAGAAATACTTATTTTGGAATGTCCAAATATGTGTGAAGATACAAATATTTGTCATGGGTTTTTTTCACTTTATCAATATACAATTAAATTTAATTATTAAGCAGTGTCAAGTTTATCCTATAAACACACACAATTATTATGTGTAAATTAAGACTAATTTTTAAGAAACGTTGATGGGCTTTGTTTCCTTGAAAGAGGAAGTTACAATGGGGCCTTGAATATATGATTAAAAACAATACGTAATACTGGTTCTGGGGCTGTAGCTCAGTTGTAGAGCACTTCTTGAACATTCTCCAGGCTCCATGTTTAATACCCAGGGTGCTGGACAGTTTTATGTCAACCTGACACGAGCTAGAGTCATCTGAAAGGAGAAAACCTCAACTAAAGAAAATGCCTCCCTAAGATCCAGCTGGAAGGCATTTCCTTAATTCATGATTGACAGGGGAGGGTCCAGCCCACTGTGGGTGGTACCATCCGTGGGCTGGTGGTCCTAGTTTTTATGAGAAAGTAGGTTGAGCAAGGCAATGGTCGGCAAGCAAGTAAGCCTCATCCTTTCATGGTTCCTGCATCATCTCCTGCCCCCGGGTTGCTGCCCTGTTTTACGCTCTTTGATGATGACCAATGATGTCAAAGTGTAAGCCACATAAACCCTTTCCTCCCCAAGTTGTTTTTGTCATGGTGTTTCATCACTGCATTAGAAACCCCAGCTAAGACGCCCATCATCAAAAACAAGCAGGTCTTTTAAAGATGGTTTAGCCAACAAAAGCTCTTGCTACACCAAGCTTGACTACTTGAGTTCAATACTGGGGATCCACATGGTAGAATGGCTTGAAAATTGTCATCTGATCCCCACACCCATACCACAGCATACACACATTTGAACACACATGTAAGTCACACTCACAACTGCTGAGATACACTGTTAGAGATGAACATCTAAGGCTCCCCACCCCCCGCCTTTGATCTTGTAGTGTTGAATTTTCTATAAAATGTATTAGTCATATGTTTTCAAGTTGGTTCACATATAAAATTTTAAGACAATGGTAATTTTAAGACCATATACAAACTTTGGATCATAGAAAGTTTCTACTTTTTTTGTTGTTGTTGTTCTTGGAGTTGGAGGAAGACCTACAGAATAAATTTACCTGTGCCCATGAGGGCTCACAGAGACTGAGGCACCAACCAAAGAGCATGCATGGGCTGGACCTAGACTCCCTACACATATGTAGCAGATGTGCAGCTTGGTCATCATGTGGGTCCCCTAACAATGGGAGTAGGGGCTGCCTCTGACTCTGTTGCCTGCCTTTGGATCCCTTTCCTCTAGCTGGGCTGCCTTGTTCGGCTTCAATGGGAGAGGATGCTCTTATTCTTGTCCTGACTTGAGGCTCCAGGGTGGGTTGGTTCCCCTTAGGGGCCTCCCCTTCTCTGAGAAGAAACAGAGAATAGAATGAAGGAAAGAAGGATATGAGGGCAGGACTGGGAGAAGAGGAGGGAGGGGACAGGAATCCGGCTATAAAGTGACTAAATGAAATAAAATAAAATTGAAAAAAAGAAAAGCTTAAACTATAGAGAAGATAGGAAACTGCATGCCAGGGGAGGGACTTTACCCACTTTCAAGCAGAGAACTCAGTTTTAATTTTTAAAAGTAATATATATTTTGAAAAAGTAAAGATAGTCCTCAAATCTCAACAGCTAAAGTATAGACTGCCAAACCAAACAGAGATGCTGAAAGGCAAACTGTCTTCTTGACTGCTGCTTAATTGGGAAAGGGAAAAGGACTCCAGGAGTATTTTTTTCTCTAGTTCTTGGGGTTTTGCACTGAGCGCTTCGTGCTGAGGTCCAGCAGTGCCTGCTCTGGGGTGCGCCCTACTGTATCATCTTACTGTGACCACTCTCTTCAATGGCTAACAATTCTCTCAACAAAATGGTTGATTTGAACAATTTCTGAATGGGCGCCACTGTCTGATAAAATCTCCTGTGGGTGTGGCTATTGTTTCAGTTTTTCCTAGATTCACCCCGTGGTTTTTTTTTTCCTTTATGATTGTCTTATCTCCTGTCATAAAAAAGCAAAATTTCAGGTCTCTATGTGTCTTTCAGTGCATAACTTATATAACAAAAGATGTATTATGTTTTCCATAGCAATGAACATATTAGGGATATGGTGACATAATTTAATTGGAAAGATGTTTCACTTCTGCCCCCTTCTCCCCCGCAAAGGAGAAGATTCTGAAATTCAAAGATATTAATTTCCTGTTTCTTACTGAGTTCAGTTGTGGCACTACCATTCAGCATCCATCATCTTATTGCTCACCTGAATGATTTAGAGAGGAAATATCTGTGCAATACAGACAGAGCTTGAAGCAGTGACCGAAGCAGTAAATCAGAAGACTTCTAATGTGTTTTTCTGATCACTCATTAGTATTCTGCAGAAATTACACAGTGCTGGAATGCTCAGCTGGAAAAACCTTACATCTCATCATCTGAAATGAAGGCGGAACATAAGCCATGCTTGCTGAGTTTATGGACTCCTGGCCCCTTCTGTCTAACATGGCCCCTCTGTATACCACACAGTCCCATCTAATACCAGGCATGGCTGAGATATCCAAGAATAAATAACAGATTTAACAGAAGCTAAGCGCTGGAGATGTGTGATCAGTGGCCTAATGCCAACCAGTCCCCTGAGGATGAGGAAGAACTGGAGTGGCATTAGAATGTGTGGAGGGTCTGGCCAGGTCTACTAGGGGCCACGCTCAAGCCAGCATTTGCAGCAGGGAAAGTCCCTGGAGAGAAAAGGACAGAACACTGAGGTAACTGGAAGGCAAGGGACTCCAGGAGATAAAAGACTTCCTCAGAGAAAGAAGGCTCCCTGTGGTCTTCCAGGCTCTGCCCCTGGCTTCTACAAGTCCCAACCTGTTATGATTGGCCACGAATTTCCTGAGCTCCAGTGTTATATGCCCCCGACACCTCTTCTCTTCAAGCTGAGCAGATGAAGTAAAGGCACCTCCCGTTTGCTTCAGCTGTACGTATAAACACACGTGCATGTGTGGTTTCACTTGTGCATCTTGCTGCGGATGCATAAGGGTTTGTAGAAAACCCTTGGCTTTATTTCTTGCTGCAAATGCTTTGCTACTACTGAGAGGACAATCTACAACTTACTGCTCACTTCTCCTAACCCAAGGGGGAAATAAAAGGAGTTTCACTTTTTTATAGCGTGAAGGAAACCTCATTTTCAGCCAATGCAAATACTTTATCCTCAGGATTTATTAAAACATTACAGTAGGCATGGCTCAGCAATGGCTTTGAGCCATTTAAAAGAACTTCATCATATCTCCAGTTTTCCAACTAAAGGCAGAGTTAGGTATTTTTCAGACACTAAAAATGATAGCATATTGATGCAAATTAAAAGGCTAGAAAACAAAAGTACATTATACTAAACTGAAGATCAAGGTTCAGCCTTCAAGCACACAAATGGCTCTATGTTACAAACCATGGCGACGAGCCTAAGGCACAAAGAGTACAGTGAATGCCAGAGTGATATGTCCTTCCCAAAATGCTTGACTTGCAATGAGAGTCACTGCTATTATTATAACTATTCTCATCATTAGTTTGCATAAAGCACAGCGACCAAGCAACTACCCAAGGTCACACAGCGAAGAAGTTGGGGAGTAAAAACTATTCAGAAAATTGGCTCAAGGGTTTTCATTTTGTGGGTCTCTATGAGGCATGCCATCAGTACACTGATAAATACTGCTATGCAACCCTTGAACCTCATGATTTGTGCAAAAGCAATGGAAATGTACTTCAAATTTTGATATTTTCAAGCACAGAGTAAGGCAATAGGATCCACACTCACCACGTTTGGCAGCAGCAGGGAGCCACACATCCCAGTCAGTCGCATGTCTCAGTAGGCCTCCCATCATGAGCGAAGACAGCCAGTAATTTACATGCACCAAGTTGCTAAGCTAAGACGTGCAGTAAGCAAGGTACAGTCCATGAATTTTCAGCTCCGGACATTTTTAACTTACTGAAGACTCACTGAGATTTCATCAAATTATAAAGCTGGGGTGCCTCTGTGTTTTCAGGATCTCCCAGGCGATCGAGAGCTCAAATCATTGGCTTTTCATCAGGGACCTCAGCAGAAGAAGGACCATTGCATCTTTGCTATCTTCTCTGCATCATAGTAACTCTCACCTTTGGCAAATTGATGGGGAATGAAGGGATGGATTTTTACATGGAAGCAACGAAGCTGAACTTCTTGAGCTCAAAGGCTGCAGTTCCCTGGGAGCGGGCAAGCACAGGAAGGCTGCTTCTTCAGAGCTGAGGCGGATTTTCACTTTTCTGAAACCAATGTGTTGCTTGGTAATCTTGCCAAGAACACTCCCAGACTTTTACTTATTAAATATTGTGGTACTTGAGATAGTTACCAGAAGTCTCTCCTTCAAAGCTCAGGTTTTCAAATGACTTCAGACCCTCATAAAAATAAAATTCCAGCATATACCTATATCAGTATCTACCTATAAGTATGCCATCTGTATCTGTGTCTACTTGGGAATGCTGTGCTGACTACAGAACTGAGGGCCTTGTGAATGTTAGGCAAGAACTCTACCGCTTAGCAACATCCCCAGGCTCTGGAATGTTTGTAAAAAGGGACAATGGTGCAGGTACAGTAGTATAGGCTGAAGCACCAGCTCTCTGGAAGGGATAAATTCTGTAACCAAGATGACCTGTGCCAAATCATTTTACAAACAGTCTCTCTACTCTCAATTCCTTTTTTAAAAATTTAATTTTGTTAAATTATTCAGATTACATCTCAATTGTTATCCCATCACTTGTATCCTCCCATTCCTCCCTCCCTCCTGCTTTCACCCTATTCCCCTCCCCTAGGTCTATGACCGAGGGGGAACTCCTCCCCACTGTACGGTCATAGGATATGAAGTCTCATCATGGTAGCCTGCTTATTCTTTCTCTGAGTGCCACCAGGCCTCCCCACCAAGGGGAAGTGCTCAAATATGAGGCATCAGAGTTCATGTCAGAGTCAGTCCATGCTCTCCATATAACTGTGGAGAATGTCCTGACCATTGGCTAGATCAGAGTAGGGGTTTGATGTTTACTGCTTGTATTGTCCTTGGGTGGTGTAGTAGTTTGAGCAGACACCCCTGGGCCCAGATGCCCCTGTCATGATGTTGTTCTTGTAGGGTTCCAGGACCCCCTGGATCCTTCTATTTCCCCATTCTCCTATATTTCTCTCACCTACAGTCCCAGTCCTCACATCTATCCATCTGGTAAATGAAGACTTTCATAGGACGTGCCTTTTGGGATTCCATTCTCAATTTCTACGTGACACTCTTGAACAAGGGTTTGAGGAGAGTTGAGTAGCAAGCCACTATGCATCCTCCTACCACACAGGCACAATAGGCATAGGATTCTCCAAGAGCATGGAGTTAAAACACAAAATTATTTGACAGCATGGTCTTGAATTTTCATGCTTGCTGACATGTAATTTCCTTATATTCTTTTTTAAAAGGAAACCAGAGTTTATTTGGCAGCCCACCATGGCGGGGAAGACATGTCATTTGGAGTGTGAAGCAACTGGTCACGTGGCATCTGAAGCAGCTGGTCACGTGGCATCCACAGTCAAAAGGAAGAGAGCAGTGATGCCTCTGTGGAGCTTACCTTCTCCTTCTTTGTATTACTTAAAATTGTTCTTTGAGAATCTGATACATGTGTATGCATTCTCATTATTCTCAACCCCCATTTTCTTTTCTGTGCTTCCAAGTCCTGCCATCTCCCTCTGCCCTACGAGTCCTTTTCCGATATTTGTGTCTTCTGGCTTCGTTCTGTGTAATTGTGTGCCTGTAACTACCCGTTGGAACCTGGTGGGCTCACCTTTGGATTTACAACTGAAGACAATGACTCCCAACCCCTGGAATCCATCAGCAGCCAATAGGTTAGTCTTATCCTTCATTGGCTCAAGAGTTAGACCATTACAACCCGCCTGGTGAAGGAAACCGCAAACCAAGAAAATCAACCTGCGAGGTCCTGCCTGGCCTCCGTTGTCTCTTTGAGTCTCTAAAAGACCAGAATATCACTTGAACACTCAGAATAAGATCAACTCAGATTACATGATGAGCATCAGTGCCAACAATTAATTTGAATCTATAACTGGAGCTAATAAAGTTCTAGTTCCATCTGAACACATTATTTTATAACACTGATGCTAAAATATCCTTAGTAAACAAGTTTCTTGATAACCATGCTACTTCACTTGAACACAGCAGCAGAGTAAAATGTATACAGAACATTACATAAACTTTATGTAAAATATAATACTTTTTCTTTGCAAACAGGATCTCATATAATCAAGCTGGCAGTGAATGTACTACACAGCTAAGGATGACTTTGAGTTCCTGATCCTCCTGCCTCCATCTCTCAAGTACCAGGATTACAGGCACACTGCACCGTCTTTGGTGATAAATTCTATTATATATTCTTATTAATAACTTTCTTAAAGCTGGAGGCTTTGCAATGCTATGAATGAATGGGGGAAACATTTCATTTCTTTAAAAAACATTTTGTATTCAACAATATTCCAATGCACATCAAGCACTCTGGAGGATACAATAGCTCTGTAGATAACTGATGAGCAGAACTGGTCACAGTTCTTGCTTTCATAGAGTTGACAGAGCACTGAAGAAGACAGGGTAGATAAATGTATTCACCAAATCAACGTAGGTCTGCCGCAGAACAACTAAGTCATAGTCTCGGCTGTAGCAACAGCCCCTCCCATCCTTGTCAGCTCCCCCTGTTCCCTAAAGTCCCTTTCACACTCTCGCGTCTTTTCGTTTTGTGTTGTGATTCTGCTAACCAGAATCATCTGTGTGGTTACAAGTATGGACCTCCCCATTGGAGCCTGGGGGGTTGGTTCACCACCGAGTACACAGCTGAAGATGACTACCGCCCCTCATCCAGAATCTGTCAGCAGCCAGTAGGAGGGGTGTGTTTTCACGAACTGTTCCCACACCCCTGGCTGGCTCTTTAGAGTGATGTGCAGCCCCGGGGTTAGGGAAGCACAGCTGCTCTGAGATCACATTTGCAGTGGCTGTGTCACGCCCTTAGCAGTTTGCAGCCCTTCTCTCTATCTTTGGTTCTTCTGTATCTTTCCACTCCCTCTTCTGGGATGTTTCCTCACTCTTAGAAGGAGGAGTCTAAGCATCCTACTTAGGGCTGAGCACTCGAACATCACTTATTCTAAGCACCATGAACAAGGACAGGTCTCTCTACTCACTGCTGTTGCCTGCAAGAAGAAGCTTCTCTGATTAAGACAGACAGCAGTCTATCTATGGTATAAACATCAACATTTAGAACACAGCTAGATACCAGTTCTTACCGAAGCCCTTTAAAGCCATTGGTTTAAAAATATATTAGAACTTTTAGGATTTCCCAATTTTGATTCCCAAGAGACAAACTGCTAAATTTATAAATTATAGCTATTTACCAAAGTGTGTTTCTTTAGTAACTTATCAACTTGGAAGCAATGCATATGTGTGGACTACTTTAATAGGTTTGATGATTTCTTTTCATCGTGTTGTCCTAACTTCATGCTAACTAGTTTTTAACTTGAATCCAACACCCCCCCCACCCACCCCACCCCCACCCCCGCCCCAGCTACTTGCTAGTTGGTGGCCTAGATTAGCAGCACATGACTGGGCTAGTTTTCTAGTCTCAGAAAGGGAGGAGTGGTTGGCAGACAGAAAGCCCAGAAGTAAGGAGAGAACGCAACAGCACAAAGTCTCCTCCAATCAGCCTGACAGCCTCCATCGATCGTTAGCTCTTGTTTAGCCTGCGCAGAACCAGTAGCAGGAAATGTTGTAAACGGTAAAGAGGAAGTCAAAGATTTGTTAATATACTCAGTAATTTAGTTCAGCATTTTTCCCCTTTGGCCAAATGGTTTTTAGATAATTGGCTCTAATCTAAATGGCCTTGATTAACCTACAGTAGTATGTCAACGTAATATACTCCTGAGTCATCAAGTGAAAATACCCTAGCAGCTTGAGGCTGAATGTGAATGGGACGTGTGAGTAGAGACGGGTAGCCATGGCAAGAGGAAGCAGGCAGGGGTGATGCCTGAGCTGGGGAAATGGGGAGGTGATGGGTTGAGATAAAGCCAAGAGGAACTCTGAGTCCAATAGGATGAGCTCTGCAGGCTAGAGTTCTCAGTCTTTGTACTAGAGCATTGGGACTCTCTGGTCCTGTTTTTAAATGTCATAATATTATGGGATTTAGATCTCAAAAAGACCATTCTGACTACATCACAGAGAATGGTCCAGGGATTATATAGGATGCAGTGAAGATGACCCTGCAGGGACTATGGCAATTGTTCTCTGAGCTACAGTAGTAAAGAGAGATGGAGAGGAATGGGTGACTACAGTGGACATTGGCCTCAGTCGCTCCCAAGAATGATTTTTGTCTCTCATGATTCATTTGGCAATATATGAAGACATTTTCTGTTGCCCTAACTGGAAAGAAGAAAGTGCTGCTGGTGTCTAATAGGCAGAGTCCAGGGATTATTGCCAAACATCCTACAATGTGCAGGACCAGTCTCCTACCACGAAGAATTCTGTGAACCGAATGGCAGTAACAGCAAGGCCAAGAAGCCTTCGAACAGATGCATGCTTAGAGAAGGAATATGGACTGAATGTGAAAATGTTGTGTTTACCAAAAATGCAACAATAAGAAAAATATAGCGTGTATCAGTAGCTACTTTAGGGCAACAAAATGTAAATGACCAGCTGCTTGCAAATCAAAGTGGTTTTTAAATACACAGGAGAGTGAAATGGTGTTAGAAGGGATGGGAGCTGTAACCGGTTCCCCAACTTCACCAAAAGCCACAAATAAATCTAGCATTGTCTGCAAAAGTGATGTGTAGTCACTCCAGTCAGCAAGATCTAAATATAGTTTACACTCTTAGCATATAAAAATAGCATCAAGACACTCAAGAAGGCAGAAACCATCACACTCCAGGTTTCTGTCAATACTGATAATAGCTGCTCGCCAAGATCCCTGCTGCCCCTGTGAGGACAGCCTATCAAAACGTGTCCTCTGTGAAGTGCTCCTCCCAAAGAGGATATGGAATTAAAGGAATGATCCTAGATAAAAATAACTGGCAAAAGAAATGTTAGTGTAGGCATGTGGAAGAAACGGAGCTTTACTTGTGAAAAGAACAAAGTTCTGAGAGAAACTTTACAAGGCTTTATCATTTACTATAAAAGCTAAAATGTCCTTTCTCCCTCTCTGAGTTCCAGTTGTCATAATGGTAAATTAGAAAAGCAAATAAGCATTTTTATTTGAAAAGAAGATCCACTAATTGCCTATCATGTGGCTTGGAAGGAACCAGAAGTGGGGGAGGGCAGAACAGGAAAACAGGGCGGTTCAGACCATGCCCTGATACTTCGAGGAATCTCCTTTCCGTTCCAACAAACAAAAGACAGGAAGACCAGTTGCAACAGATCTGCTCTCCCCTCTGCTTTACAGGATATTCTCAAAGGTAGTTTGAGTTTGAGGTTTCAAAGTACTGATTTATTTTCTGCACTTTTAGAAGGACACATTTCCTTTTCCTAGAGTGCTAGCCAAACCTCCAGCTGTTGCCTTCTGCAATCATCAGAAGGATGAAACTATGAAGAGCTGGGAGTCAATGACTGTCAGCAGGGTCAACAGTTTTTCTCTCATTCTAACAAGGAACTACAACCCCAAATGAAATAACAAAGTCAAAACCAACTGAACCAAATCAAACCAGAAAATCAGCACAGGCTCAGTCAGGCTATACAGTATTGGCTTTTTCTTGAGCTGAAATACATATGATTTCCTTATCACCAAACTATTTTCCCAGCTTAGATATATGAGATTCTGTCTTCTCATGTTGATCCTACCTCCTTATATTCATCATATATGTGTGTGTGTATACATACACAGAAACACATATGTATATAGAATATATATCCATATCCTTCAGGACTATAGTGTTCACAGCCAATCAATTCTTATCTATTCCTTCCTTATTTACTTTTAAAGTAGGTAGTCTACCTACCTTTGAATCTAGGTGTGGTCATGTGACAAAACTAAAGCCATAAAAGATGTTATTGTTATTTTAAAAAGTCTAACAGTTTCATACATATATATACATAAACATATATGTATGTATGTATGTATGTATTCACCACCCGACCCCCTCAATTAACCCCTTCCTCTCTCTCTGAACCAGGTTTCTTCATGATTAAGGAATACATTGTCTTTCTACCTCTTGCCTAAAATACAGTTCCCTTGACTGGAGCCTAAGGGACATGTGAGTAGAGACATGTGACATGGAGTAGAATCCAAGGACATCAGAGCAAAATGGAGGTGGAGTCTCATTCTCTAAAACTGTGGAACACCACAACACATGTGGATCACACCATGCTGGTCTTTCTTCTAAAGACTGAGCACTGGGATTAAAACACATACTGGTCACCAATGCAATTTCACAGAGTAGAGTGCCCATGAATGTGGGAGGAGGGAAACTCTCTGCTGGGAAGAATTCCAGGTGTCAGGGAGCACTCGGGTCATCAGGTGAGGCTGGACTAGGCTGGATGAACTATTTCACACTTTCTAGGTGTAAGATGAGTGGAAGAGAAAAGAGGCCACGTGTGCAACCTAGTCAATTATGGCCGCACCTAGATGGCTTTGGATATTGCCAGGTTGGCTGACCTGACAATTACCTTGTGGTGACACAGCTGAGGAGACATGCACTCAAAGGCTGCGGCCTTTTGGAAGAGTACCTTAGAGCTAAGGCTGCTTTATGAAACTTTTTATCAAGAAAATGGGAAAGCAACATTTTAAATTCTCACATTATCTCACTATGAAAAAGAGAGTGCCTCTCACGCTAAGAGATGAGAAGTAATAAAAATGCATGTTTTATTTATTTCCTTATTTATTCTGAGATGAGGCCTCAGAAGTTAGCCACACTGGTCTTGAACTCCTGCGTTCAAATGAACCTCCCACCTTAGCATCCCAAGTTGCTGGGGCTACAATCTCAAACTTCCCAACCCAGCCAGAATTTAAGATATCTAATAACACAATATCTAAGACGCAAAGGTGGTTAGACTTCACTGCCCTAATTCACAAAGTCATCAGAGTCCAGTCCACGTTCTACTGTATGTAGACATGGAAAATACATAACTAGAATACATTATCTATAGTTCAGATGACTAGTTATTTATATGTATTCATTTTGTGGTGCTATGGATACAACCCAGGTCCTCACACATAGCAGCAAACAGTTTATCACTGAGCTATGCCCCAAGTCTGCAAATAGCTACTTTTAAAAATCTGATTCCCACTAGGTCTTCAAACTTGGCATTGGTGTTTTCTGCAAGTTTCTTTGAAAAAAATGCATTTATTGAGGCCAGTAAGAGAAGGATAGTATTTTCCATTCATTTTTATTTTTTACAGAAAATAACAGGTATAAGCTATGTCTCGTGTCACCCTAAACAAACCAATAAGAAAATATCAAACAAGGGTAGATTCCTGTTTTGAATGCTTTATTTTATTTTATTTTTACTGGACTATAGTATCAATCTAATCCGTCCAGGGTCCTTCTGTTCTGAGTTTATCTTATTGATCTTTCTAGTCGTAGGGAAAAAAGTGTTAGCTTCCTTTCTAATGGGTATGTAATGTTAGAAATAAGTGACAGAAATAATAGTGATTGTGCTTAGAAGACTTAATTAGAATACTTTGGTATAAAATTATTTGATGACTACAATCACTCTAATTTAAATACTCTTTGATCATGGCAGAATGTAGCTCTTGCTGCCACACGGTACTTTTTAATTGCATACCTTTGATCACAATGGCTCCCAGGACAAAGAGTTCATACGACTTAATTGATATCATCTACACTATTAGAAAAAAGTAGTCCAAAGCTTTAAAAAACTGATGATGTGTCTTCGGTCTGGTGTTTTAAGACAGAAGGCATCACTGTTCCATCAATAGTAACAGGGTACACTGGCTGAAACTTTGTGGGAGAAAGTTTGTCAAAATTATCAACAGCAGAAAAGTGGGCGTTCTCTATGGCGTTACCACAGAATTTATAGAGATTTATCTGAAGCAGGCAAATACTGTTACGCTCATAATTTTGTAGCATTAATTATAAGAGTATTTACAGCATAACTTACAGCAGTAAAAGACTAAATTCCTAGTGTAGCATAAATGTCAAATAATAAAAGTTTATTAGGTTAAATATAATATATTCACAGAACAGGATACTCTGTAGTCATTAAAAATGACTGTCAGGGGCTGGAGACAGCTAGGGCCCTAAGAGTACTTACTGCTCCACCACGGGGAATGGACTTTGAATCCCAGCATCCAGACATCCACAAATGCCTGTTATTCTAGTTTTGAGGGATGCCGTAGTGGCTTCTCCATTTCCACAGGCATTTTCACACACGTGTGCATACACACAGACAAGTGCACACACAGGAATAAATTAAAGAAATAAATCCCATTGATTACAAATTTCTGTGAGATAGTATTTACCCAGGCAAGCCAATAATACTTAACTCATATCTTTAAACAGTCATTATTTATTTATTTTTAATCTGTGGTGTTACCAAAGGTCATGTGAGTACATGTGACAAGGTCACATAAGGACGTTAAGTCTCTTAAAATGTTCAACACACACTTTCAGAAAGTGTTCTGCAGGTCAGGGAGCCTGTCTTTATCAGTGTCCCACCTCCCCGCCTCATCCCCTTTGGTGACTCTTTGTCCTTCTATGGGTTGAGAACCACATTTTCAATTTTTCTTTCCTGCTTTCAAGCCCCAACCCCATGCCCTCTGTTTCCACATGTGTGCTAAGCATGACTGTCGGGGCCGATGTGTCATTCTTCTTTCCATTTCCTACTGTTCTTCCTGAAAATATGAAGTAAATGGCTTTTTATGAATAGAGCAGGCCTTTCTGACCACCAGCTCCTAGTGATGGCATTTTTGTGCACTTTATGCTTTTTGAAGATGTCTGTCTTCCCTCCATGCTTATTTCTCTCCAGTAAACTTATTTACTAGAATGCAGACAGAAGATGGCCCCAGCCTATACCATCTCCTCGTCAGTCTGCACCTTTGTCATCGCCTCACTGGGTTTTCATTCTTCCTAAATCCAGGACGAACAACACTCCTGGACTAGTAGGGGCTTTAGTCCTTTCATCTTTTATTTTAAAAGGATATCTTTCTACGTTATAGGCTGCATTAGTCCCCTACATAGCTGGAGCTGACCATGAGATCTCAGGTACTGGGGGACAAAGAGCTGGAACACAGGGAGGGGCCAACAGGAAGACGAGTGGCTGGTTATGCATAATCCCAGTTTCTTCTCCCTCAGTTTCATTTTATGAATGTACAAGACTGTGACATAAAGTATCCTACCAGAGAGTAGGAATTACCTCACCCCATTTGGGTTCTTTAAAAGCTGCATCTCTCAAAAGCCAAACACAGAATTCAAATGAGACACTCAGTGCTTGTAGTAGCTAGACACATATAATCTGCTATCATTTTTATGTCTAGACTTCCTTCGGGAATGGTACACAAGCTGGGCATGATGGCACACACCTTGAACCCCGGCGTTCAGGAGGCAAGACAGGTAGAACTCTCCTGTGGTCAAGACCAACCTGATCTACACAGTGAGATCCAGGACAGCCAGGCTCTTCTAGACCTTGTCTCAATACCCTCCTGCAAAGATACACACACAACATCCATGACAAGCAATCCATGCTGCTTTTTCTAATAGAGACCATTAATATTCCGTTTTTTTTTCTAACCAGGACATTGTCTTTTGTATTGGGGACACAGGAATGAACCATGCTAAGAAGATAAATTGTTTTTCTGTTTCTTTATTTCCAATTTTCCTTCATTCCACAATTTTATCATTTTTAGTATCACTTTCACATGACACTCCTTTCATTTTCTTTTCTTTTGCTTTTTTTTTCCTTAACTTTAAAATAAATGTCATAGGCTTAGGGATGACAGATCTCACAATCTACCGATAACAGCAATAATGAGTCCATATAACTGGGCTTTCAGGTCTCAGCCTTCAGAACTAGCGCTCTGCTGGCAAGCCACTCCATCAGCTGATGCAACTCAAGTGAGTGGTCCACAGCTCCAGTCTAAACGTGTGCACTAAATCACCTTTGTGTTCAGCTACTCCTAACTCCAAAGGGTTTAGTAGATCAGTGGGCCTGGCTGTAGCACCACCTTTATTTTACCCTGCTGAAGCCAACAATCACCTCTATCCTGTGCTCAGCAGCAGATGGCAGGAGACACTGTATCATAAAGTTAGGAAAGGCTTCATTACTTATGCTCACCTTCTGAGTCTGGTCCACTTTTAAAGGTAAAATAAAATATTCATAGGCTTCCATTATGTGGTTAAGGGGAGAGGAAGGCATTTCCTGCTAAGGATATTAATCCATGACGGCTCTTGGCAACACCTTCACCCGAGCCACTGGTTTATACTCCCATCTTCCTCTACCTTGTATGCCAACAAGGACAGCAAAAAGAAAAATGGTCATGAAAACAATGATTGTCAAAAAAAAACATTGGAACCAAGAGTGAGACAACTAATGAATCTTAAATCATGACGCACCAGCTCACATTTCTAGCATTCATTCCCTGATTAAACAAAAACAGCAGTGTGCTTACCCGTAGAATAAACTCCCAGAAGAGATACCTGAAGATCCCAAGACAACCACCCTTCCTGAGAACTTAGCAAACATAAATGAATAGTGAATGTGAGTTTACTTTCTGAATTAAAAATTTAAGTACTTTGAATGAAACAGCAATATTAGAAGTAGTTTAGCATCTTTTAAGATAATTCAAAGTGCTTTACTCATTTAATATAATTATCTCCTAGCATTGTTATGTAGTCCCTATTTTCCTACTGCTCTTTAGAAAGGACAAAATATCCCTCCCTTCTTACCACAATTTCCCTCTTGTCTATATCTAATTGAAGAGCTTTCTATCAGGAAACTTGAAAAATGGATAATTACTGCTCTGGGGCCTTCCGCCAACTATGAACTTGGGAATTAGAGTTTCTGGCCTTGTTTAATGAAAAGTGGCTGAATTAAATTTTCATCTAACAAGTCTCACTTTTTTTTCCTTTTGGTAAAAAGTTTCTTTGAAAAGCTCTCTTTATAGCCATGGGCAAAGCCCATAATTCTACTACTGAAACAATGAGATCTATTTTCCAGATCATCAATCTTCATTCTCCAGACAGATACAATTGTTTGAAGACTTGCAATTACATTATCCCCTGATGCTTCTTCAGCCTCCACATTTGGCTGGTTCCACAGTTAACAATTAAAAGGCCAAAGGAATTGAGGATTAATTTTTATCTCTAATAATAAAATGTTCATTGCACTGGATTTCTTGGTATCAGCATCATTGCCCTCCTAATTAAAAAGTGCAATCACTCTATAGTCTTGCAGAAGGAGACATGGAAGCCAGTACCCACTCATGGACTAGAGACTGGAGACGGCAATCATCCTGACAGTGTGGCTAGGGCAAGGTTTTGCTACCTCAAAGTGAAAATACTGTGTCCTTTGCTTGCAGTCAATCACTGGGAGAGCAGTACCTGTTTCACAGTCTCCCCCACCATGAGTGCAGAAGACTGAGCCAAATGGCCATGGAAAGACAAGACAAGAGAAATATTTTAATTTATTGTCCCGGGTTTTTGGTCACAGAGACAAAAGTAATGAATGCAGCTTTCTTAATGTGAAGGAAGGGCTGTAAAAAGGTGTTTATACTGCGGTTGAGAGAGAGAACACTCCTCACTTAAGAACACCGCTCCTTCCCTTACTCTGAACGCCACTGTCATTTTTACAGCCAGATGTGTTTATGTTGGTGTCCCCTTTACAGCTCTATTGAGCACCAAGTTCTTCCCATCCCACCTTCTCTGCTTCCACAGGCCTCCAACGGGATCCTGGAATTTGGATCTTTCATGGCGGCACAGCATAGCTGACCTGTGTTCGGGGTGCCATTCTTTGAGCAAGCAATGCTCCATGTTGTAAGTTCCTGAGTAGATCCAATTCCTATGCTCCAAGTGATTGTGTGATTCAATTAAAGTGGCACTACTGAGACAAGTTAGGCGGAAAAAAATGTGGGTTGACATTAGCAATTGACTTGTGGGAAGGAAGGCTCAAAAGCCTTGTACCAAGCAAGAACACTTTTCTTAC
Source organism: Acomys percivali (assembly GCA_907169655.1). NCBI lineage: Eukaryota > Metazoa > Chordata > Mammalia > Rodentia > Muridae > Acomys > Acomys percivali. The sequence continues at coordinate 50,889,255 of OU015750.1, forward strand.
ATATTTGAACCGCAACCCTGTCGAGTGACGTTGCTGGACACACAAAGGGGCAGAGAACAGGAAAGAGTGTCTGGTAAACAGAAGGATCTGTCCTTGATCTTAAAGCCACAGCTCCACCAACTTGTCTTTCCATAAAATTGAGTAAAGCAGAACAAAATTTAAGTACTTTCTAGGATAGCTCATCAGAAATTACCCATGATATGTGTACATGTTAAAGTCAAACATAATCTGCTAAAACTATGAGATTTCATCTAAAAAATGTTAATGTTATTAGAAAAAATACACCTAAAGGTTACTTTAAGTCTGTTTACATCAGTTACTTCACAACTTTCATATGTCTGCCAATACTACTTTGAGTACTCAACCCAAGTCTGTATCACACAGCTACGATATTTCCTTATTTCAGTCATTTTAATTATCTGAAGGCTGGCCTCCTATTGGAACTCATTGTCCACAAAGTCATCACAGCCATCTTCCCCACCGGATACTGTCCCTTCTCTTAGCTGATGTTATTGAGCATGATTAAGGGCTATCGAGAATTCCCACAGGTGCCTGGGTGGAGTACAGGACGAAGTGGGAGCCAATCATGAAGGAATTGATTCATACTATTAGACCTTCCCCCCAGGAAGGTAACTATCATTACCATCAGTGTCATTTTGAGCCTGAACTCTGGTGAAGAAATGATGCACTAATCTGTATTTTGAAACCTGATTGCCAAGAGTCCCTTGCTATTTGCCATTCTCTTGACTTATACACAGCCCAGGTTTCTCTATTTCAAGGACATAGACATGACCTTTGTAGCTCCATTTTGGCATCTGTAATGGACTGACTGGTATCATTCAAGTGGAGGATCAGAAAACCCTGTCGTGTTGATACATTTTTAAAAATGATGATGAACTTAGTTTGGAGGTGGTTTTAAAGATGCATTTGTTGTTGTTGTTGTTGTTTTATGTGTATGAGCATTTTACCTATATGCACGTAGTGTACCATGTGCATGCACTGCCCTCAGAGTCCAAAAGAGGGCTTCTGGTCACCCTAGAACTGGAATGACAGAAGGTTGTAAGAAAACATGTCAGAGCTGGAACAGAAACCAGGTCCTCAGCAAGAGCAGTAAATGCTCTTAACTGCTGAGCTAGCCCTCCAGCCCTCTTTTTAAAAGAATTGTTTTTATTTAAATTATATATATATATGATATATATATCATATATATATGGTGTTTGTGTGTGTTTGTGTGTCTGTGGGTGGGTTTGAGTCCATGTGTGATGCACTTACAAGACAAGAAGGCATTGGGTCTCCTGAAGCCAGAGTTACAGGCAGTTGTGGGCTTCTGCACATGGGTGCTCATGACTGAACTCAGGCCCTCTGCAGGAGTAGCAAGCACTCTTTTAACAGATGTGTCATCTCTCCAGCCCCATTGATATTTCCTTATTTCTTACAAATAATTTTCCTGCAGAACTATCCAGTTAATAGATAAGAAGTTAACTACCTATGTTAATATTAAGAATTTGTGTTCTTATGTGTAATAGGATGAAGCCGAGATCAGGGTAGTATTGAACAGATGTGAATTCAGCTGGCCCAGGGTTCAACTTACAACTCTTACGCAGTCCTCGCTGAACGTCACTATACTTCCTCATAAAGTGGCAGTAAAAATACTTCGGAGTTTAGCAGAAATTATAAAGTCATTTGAGACTATTACAGTATAGGAATATAGGAAAAGGAGAAAGCAGAAAACAGAGGGACTTATGGGTTAGGGATGGGGACGGTCAGGGAACGAGCAGAGACAGGAGGCCTCAGGAGTCTGGAGATATACTTAGAAACCAAGGGAAAAGAATTTTCTGAAATGTTGTTTTCTCCTAGACATAGTTTTGACTATTCAAGAAAATCACGCAAAAGCCTTTATTTAAAAAAATGAAGAGCCGGGCGGTGGTGGCGCACGCCTTTAATCCCAGCACTCGGGAGGCAGAGGCAGGCGGATCGCTGTGAGTTCGAGGCCAGCCTGGTCTACAAAGCGAGTCTAGGACAGCCAAGGCTACACAGAGAGACCCTGCCTAAAAAAACCAAAAAAAAAATGAAGAAAAGCCTCTCACGGCCCCAGTCTGCTTATGAGTGCCCACATAACTCTAGGGCTGGACCAGTGGTGTTTTTAATTCTGCTGTGAGAAGTAGTGGGCACCAAAGAACTTTTTTGTTCCTGGGACAAATGTTCCACAGGATACTTACATCTGCCTCCTATACGTCTTTGCCAGATGCACTGTACTGCTACCAGCTCTCATCAACATGCTGTACAACGCATCCCTTGACCATAATTCTATTTTGAAATGTCCTATTCTTTTGACTCTCCTCCTCTGACCTGGCCATGGTGTCTAAGATGCTCTCCTTGGCTGTGATAAAAATCCCCCAACAGAAGGTCCTTAAGAACGGAAGGGATCACTTTGGCTCACAGCTGAAAGCGGCAGTCTGTCATGGCTGGGACATCACGGTGGAAGAGCCTGGCTCTGCATCCACAGTCAAGAAGCAGAGGGCAATTAGCATTACTCTCAACTCATTTTCTCCGGTTTACACAGTACAGGTTCCTATCCTGGGGAATGGCACTGCCCACGGTGGCTGGGTCTTTGCACCTCAATTAACCTGCTCAAGGTAATTCACACACGCACACACACACACACACACACACACACTCACACACACATGCACATGCGTGTGTAGAGGCTTATCTCCCAGGGGATTCTACATCTCATCAAGTCGACTGCTGCGATTAGCCATTACATTACATTATGGATCCATAATAAATGTTCATATTTTCCTGCCAACTAAAAAAAAAACAACACAAAAAATTATTGTCTAAATTTTAACTCCTGTATTTTGTTCTAAGAAATATATAGAGAGCACTAAGAAAGTCTTCCTTCCATAACCCGTTACCCCATACATGTTTTCAGCTCATCACAAATCAAAAATATTCTTAACCTCAGAAAGTTAAAAAAAAAAAAAAAAGGCAAAACTTGCATTTGTCAAATGCCAATCACTACACTAACTCCACACAGTGAAGAAAGCGGATGGAGACAGACTCCTTCCATTTCCAGGATCCCAGGACCCCCTTAGCCTTCGCTGTTCAAGCTCTCCCCCACCTTCTCTCCTTGTACTGTGCAATCAGGCAACGACAGGTGTGCTCGACCCGAACACGTGTAGGCTCTTCTTCTCGTCATTACCCCATAAACAATGCAACAGCTATTATTACAACACTTAAATTGTATCACATGTTATAAATTAACCTAGAGATTAGAGTAGACAGGATGATATATGTAAGTTAGACACACATACTTTGACATTTTACGTTAAGAGGTCTGAACATCTGTGAGCTTTGGTAGCTGCTGGGGATTCTGGAATCAAAGCCATATAGCTACCAAGAGTTGACTGCTTGAAGAGAATTCTTCCTGGGCTTTGGAGTGATTAAACAGACAAACAAACAAACAAAAAACTTGTGTGACATTGGTCCCAACTTCACTGGGATTCTACATTATTGTACATCTGAAGGATGATTATGATTATATTCTAAGAAACAATAAAATGAATGTAAATGATTTTTAAAAGCCGTAGTAAAGTAGTTCTGTTTTGAAGAAGGGTCTGCTAACTTCTTAGCAGAATGGTTGTGAAGGAAACACCATAGGAGCCTAACACTGTATATTATTATTATTATTATTATTATTATTATTATTATTATTATTATATTTGTTATCATTATTATATTATTTTATATTCATATTCCCTCTTCTCTCCCTTGAGCTGTGTCTGGCAGATGGTACTATGGACTGGAAGGGTGGGTGCCTTCTCCTCTGGATTTTGACTGAGTCACTGCAGGATGCTGTAATGTAATGGTGGCTGGGTGGAGCAAGCGTGTGCGGACTTGCTTCAGACCGGACTTTAGTTACTATCTAGTCAATGGCAGGACTTGGCTGCACACTTGCTGTGATACCGCAGCCCCTTACTGTCTGGTGCTCCTCTCTTGTGGCTCCAGTCCTCAACGTCTGCCAGTCACTTCTCTCTAGAGTCCCTTGTTCCTCTAGAAGTGATTCCAGAAGTTGTTAGTCTCTGGTGCTCTTCATTCGCACACTGGCTCCCTTAACCCTAAGCATACCTTTGAAAACACTGCCTTGACTAGGTTCCCGCCGACTGCTCTACACGTGATGAGCATCTCCTGCACACCCAAATGATAACTGATGGGCCAGCTATGGTGGAAACAGCACCAGGAGAAAATGCAGAATCTCCCACGCTCTTGAATAAGGCAGAGGAGGAAAGAAAATATGAGCACAGAGAGACTACACTATTGGCCAGGATTAGAGGTAACGTAATATCTTCATGTGAGCTCAAAGTCAGATTCATAGTAGATGATACACTTGTAATTGTTTTCAATTGCTTTAAAAAATAAAAGTCCACGTACTTTCAGAATTCTTTTATTCTGAGAAGACGTCAGTATTCAGTGCTGCAGAATAGACTGAGTTCGAATTCTGTTTTCTTAACACTCACTCTTTCGGATTGCTGCTTGCTTCTCTATGCCCCAACTTCCTCATCTGAATAAGGAGAACCAAATGCCTTCATCTCGGGACTCATTAGCGTGCGCGCTATTCTGACGTCACCAGGCTGGCGCACAGTGAACCCTGAAAAGGTGACACCTGTACTTGCTATCCCCAGTACCTCATCAAATCCTTTCTTGTTACAGGCCTCACGTTCAAGAATGCTAACAAGACCATCGTTTTATCAAAGGTGGTTAAGTCTGGGAGAGCCCAATCACTTCCCTCCACTGATTTAAATGTGGGTGAAGATAAGGCGAGGCTGATGAACTCCACCTGGCCTCACCGTGGCAACCGCCAGCAGGCTGCAGCGGGACTCCGCAATCAGCACCCTCTGTCATGTTTCCCTTTGGTGAAAATGAGCTCTGAAGTGATTTTGCTTCGAAATATATTCCAAATCACATCAGTGTGTGCTACACACTACACTTTAAATCCTCAAATTATTAATCAGCTAAAATCCTGAGAATTACTCTTCAAAATTCTAATGAGCTAGTAATGTACAACTAGCAATATGCATAAAAGCTCTACTTTCAACACCGTACCCAGCCTTTGTACCACGTTTGCCATGGCGAACATTCTTGAGACATTTACCTGAGATCTGCTCTGCTGGGAAAAAAAATGTAAAGGATTACATTTCCTGTGTTTATGAACAAATATCAAAATGTCAGTTCTGTTTATAACTGTGCAGAACACTCCTTAATATTATTTTTTAACTATCACCTTCATTCACTCTTCAATAACTATTTGCTGTCAGTGTCACTGAATGACACTGAGAAAAATGAGCCCACTGAAGCTCATGAGGATGGGGCTTGTATTCCAACCACAAGGTTAACAGGAGCCCACTTATCTGTAGCTCCACTTACTAAAAAGTTCTGTATACACTTAAGTGTACACAAAATACAGGGCGTCCAATTAAATATGAATTTCAAATCAACAACATATATTTTTACATATAATCACGATACAGTTTACCTGGTTGTCAGTGCCCATTGGACATATTTGTATTAAAGGTTATTTTTGTTTACATGAAATTTAATTGTAACTGGGTACTCCAATTGCATTTGCTCTACAGTGCTAAAGAGGTCAGGGCTCTGCTCCCTGGCCACATAATTTGTCTTTGTCATGGAGGGAGGGCCCAGGAGGTAGTGCACATGCAATGGTTGGCCCACACCTCCCAGGGAGGTACACTTACCAAACAGTAGCTGGGGGACCGATACTTATCTTTGGTGATGTAGCCACTCACGTTGCCCGTGTGTCTCTAAGTAATCCTAATTAAATCCACTGGTTCACCAAGCTATGCTTGGGCGCAATCGATTCTTTGGTCTGTTGCTGATTCTTTATCTGAGGTGAAAAGATGTTTTTTCACAGCCACTGGGGAAAAGTTAACAGGATGATGCCACATTTCATAGCAGCTTGCTCCCCAGGATGGTTTTCTATGCACGATTGCTGCAGCAATTTCTCTCCTGTGTTTTCTTTAAAAACTTGTTGCTGAAGCTATAAAATGATGATGATGGTGGTGGTGGTGATGATGATGATTTACCTGTCCAAGCAGTCCCAGCCTCCTCAGAGGCTTTTCAGTTAGTGGCCACCTGCCTCGTCTGTGGTTCCCAGGGTCGCCACAGTTAGCATCTCTTCCTGTACCTTCCAGCACTCCCTCCATATCCACTCAGCATCACAAAAGCAAACTGTTCACCCACTACAAACTACTTTCTCACTTTCCAGCCTTTGAACTCAGAGGGGTCAACTGCAAGCCTGGACCACATGGACCTTGACTACTAGGTATGGAACCGCAGCACCCAGTGGCAGGAGCCTGTTGGGTGGCAGCTGTGTCATCTCAGATTCTACCTGAGATCTATTCAGTCGCAGCCTCTGCCTCTCTGTGGTTTGAAGGCTCTGCTTTACAGTGCTTTAGTCAGATAGGATTTTTGTTTCTTTTCTTTTTTCTTTTTTTCTCTCATGACATCAGAAGTGCTCGATGCAGTATATATTTAAGACTGGCCCAGAAACAGTGTCTTCTAGCCTTGTTTGTACTCAGCACAACTGCAGGATAACATATATCCCCTTTGAGAAATGGACTGGTCTCCATTTGTGATTCTCCTTCCACCCACCAAAAGGGCCCCCATTTTAGAGTCACTCCTGGATGCTGAATGGTCAGTCAGCTAGGATGCTGCGTGACAGACCTTAACGGAAAGAGAAAAGAAGCAAGATACCACGTCTCAATGTATTGCTGCTCCTTAAATAAACAAACAGTAGGGCGACATGAATTATGCTCTCTTGCCCTCACTGGATGGTGGTATGACCAAATGCATTGACTCATCTTGAAAACACTGAGAATAATGCAACGATTAATTATTTCTAGTATGGAGAAGCTTAATGAATAATTTTAAAAGCACATTATAATTTCAAAGTTCTCAGTGCCTGGGAATGAATGAAAGCCACCCGGATCCTCAGTGGCTACAGTTCTTATATCCTGTTTTACTCCACAGAGTAGCTCCTGGAGCTGAGAAATATATAACATCTTTTAGAACTGTTGATGAAATAATTGCTGGTACAAAAAGACTGACAGGATCTACAAAGCTTTAACTGCCTGTCTTTGTAAACAGATATTTAGTCTGTGCATCCCTGCGGGCCCAAGGACAAAGAACAACAAATGTGAAGAAAACAGGCTTTTGTCTGGCTGTAATATTAATCTGCGGATAGTAATAGACAAAAGGACCAAAAAGAATTCTGTTGTACCTTCAATCCTTGAATCACGTAACTTTGCAAAGTCAAAAATAAAAAATATCTTGCTTATTTTACTACAATAAGATCAATGTCATCCAAAGTATGAGTGGCCAATTCAAATAAATAAATAAATATATATATATCTCAACACAGTAATTTGGAACTTAGTTACACTTAGATTCAGCAATTATCTTTCTTAAGTCTAGATTCAAGGGTGGGAACCCAAATCAACATTTAATTAAATTATTTCTAAGAAATTGGTGGTTAGAATAAGAATGACCGCCTCCCCGCCCCCCATGAGCTCATATATTTGAGGGCTTAGTCACCAGGGAGTGGCACTGTTTAAAAGGATTAGAAGGATTAAGAGGAGCAGTCTTATTGGAGGAAGTGTGCTTTTGTAGTTTCAAAAGCCCATGCTCTGCCCGGACTCTCTCTCTTTCTGTCTACAGATGGAGATGTAGATCCCTCAGCTTCTGCTCCAGCAGCTGCCTGCATGTCACCATGCTCCCTGCCATGGTGGTAATAGACTAAGTACTTGAAACTGTAGCAAAGGCCCCAGTTAAATGTTTTCTCTTATAAGATTCCCCTTAGTCACTGTATCTCTTCACAGCACTAGAACACTGAATGACACAGAAAGGTAAGTGTGGACACTTTTTCTTAAATGTCAAAGTTACTTCTTTATTTTATGTATTCAGTGTGTGTGTGTGTGTGTGTGTGTGTGTGTGTGTGTGTGTGTGTG
>OU015750.1:50897291-50919118 GCA_907169655.1 Acomys percivali
TTTTAGATGCACCAAGATAGGAAAGATGTTTTCTTCAAGGCTGCCAAATACAAATAGCCAAAACACTAAGAATGTAGCATTTATACAACTCCTGGTTGTTTCATGGTTCTTCTTGCTATAGGTAGTGTATTGTATATATGTATAATAATAAAAATGTATATGTAAAAATAAAAATTTTTAATTAAAAATGCAACTCTCACCTAAAAAAAATAAAGCTAAAATATATCCTGAGAAAACTGAATGAGAAAAACATTTTCAAATTCTATGTGATAAAGAATTTCTACATAGAATTTGGAAAGATATTCTGTATTTATTACCATTCCATAATAAGGAAAAGAAGCGCTATTAAGGAATAAAAAAGGGGAACTGGAAAGATAACTCATGGGAAGAAGACTTGCTCTGCAATAATGAGGATGGGAATTTGAATCCCAGAAGCAATGGATTTGCAGGCTTGGCTGCACACACCTATAAACCCAGCACTGCTGGTCAGCCAACACAGCTGGGACAGCAAGCTTCCAGCTCAGTGAGAGACCTTATCTAAAGACAATGAGATTGAAAGTAATCGAGAAAGATGCCCAAAGTCCTGCTTTGGCCCTCACATGGACACACAAAAGGGAACACACATCTGCACATTCAATTGTGTGAACTGCCCCGGCCCCAGTATTCCGTATACATACACACACAGAGAGAAAAATTAATTTGAATAAACACTTCTCCAAGGCTAATATACAAAAGTTCAATAAGCATATGAAAAATACCAGACACTATTAGCCATTATGATCATACACATGAAAATATCAAGGAAATGCTGTGTCCTAGCCACTAAGATGTGACAGGCAGTAACTGGACAACAGGAAGAGCCAATGAGCTGTAGGAGAAGCCTCTTCTGCTTTTGGGATCTATGTAAAATGGTCCTGGCATCACTTTGAAAACATGGCCTGATGATGCCTCTCACAAATAGACACAGATTTATGCTGTAACTCAGCACTTCCACTCCTAATTATATACCCAAGAGGAATTATAATACAAATACACACAATACAAACTTATACAGGTGTACTGATATCAGCCCAAAGGTGGAAACAGCATGTGCTCCAGCCAACAGATAATGTGCCAATCAACAGATGGATGAATAATCAAAGGCGGTATTGCCATACAATGGTATACTGTTCAGCTATGAAAAGAACAAACTGGAATAGCAATGTCTGCTACAGCATGGGTAAGCCTTGAAAATGCAAGGCTAGCCAATTCAAGAAGTCAATCATTCAAAAAATGATATATTGTATTATTCTGTTTATATGAAAGTCTAGAATAAAAAACTCTGTAGAAAGGAGGCTATGTTTGAACAAGCCCATGAGTCAACAGGACAGGCCTGTATGGTTCATGAAAGTTCTGAGAGCACCCATAACAGAGAAACCCCCAAACTATGTCCATCTTTAATCAACTGTTCAATAGACATTGCTTTAAAAACCTATATAATGGAGCTGGTTTCTTCGCAGCATATAGTTTATGCATGAGCAATAATCTTTTAGTACATAAGGGACAATTGGTTCCAGGCCTCATTATGTGTACCAAAAATTATGTTTGTGCTAAGTCTCCAATGTGCATAGTATCTGCAAATAGCCTACACACACCCTCCCACATACTTTCAAGCTTTTCTAGGTTATTTCTAACCCATATACAATATAAACAGTTGCCATCCTGTACTGCTCAGGGAATATGAGGAGAAAGCCACTCCATATGTGCTCACTGCTCATGAAGTGTTTTCCCACAGATACTGTTGATCCTCAACTGGTTAAATCCAGACGGGCAATTCACAGATGTGAAAGGCCAACAATACTAGCTAAAACCCGACGGAACGCAAAATCTATTTATGGATCTTAAAAAGTCAGTATGACTCTCCTTTTGAATTAAGATGTTCGCAGAGGTGGGGCTATCTGCAGGCCTTAACCCAACTCTGTGAATAAAGAAAGGAAGGCAGAAAGTGACAGTTGACCCATGGAGCTTGTGCTTCATATAGAACCCACAGTAAGATTGCAGCAAGGACTAGGAAAATCCAAAGACCCCAACAGTATCCACATCTTCACCCAACTGTAAAAATTCAGTGCTTTCAAACCTCTCAAGACTGAGGATCTCTAATGAATTGGGATTAAATGTTTTACTGCAGAGAGTCAGATTCCATCTTTTTCAATGAACATGAATATATGTACCATTTTTCTCTATGTATAAATGGTTTTGTAGAACAAAACATCTACTTCTCTAATTATGTCTCACTAGTTATGACTGCAAGCTAAACCTTTTGGCTTCTATGCAATTCTACTGGGAAACGCAAGATAAGATCTCTATTTGTGTTATAATGTCAAGTAGGTTCTCTTTAAAAGAATTTATATGGTTCTTTCTTTTCTCTGTGAATTGTAACAGTATTCATAAATTTGTGAATCAGATAGCCGAGTTCTAAAAGGAATGGAATCATATTAAAAATATATGGCAACCTGGTAACCATTTAAGTATATGAAGAGTTTTAGAGAATTCTCCAGAAAAGAGAGACAGTTTGTCAACAGAGCACAAGCTATTCTCCAGTGAAATGTGGCTGAGTAGCAGGTATAGTAAAACTTAGAGCACGTCTGTCACAAGGGTTTTAGGTTGAATTTTTAAAATAACTACCACATAGATTAAAGGTTCTTGGAGACCAATTATTATTTATCCAACTCTGACATCCTGCAACAGGGCTTTAGCTCCTGGGAGGACAGGATAACTAACAGTGTCACATAAATTCCAGAATCACTTATTCAAATCAAATATCCACTTTTACATCAAGGGTAACTACCTCTTCATAAAGCAGCTGCGTAATATATTACCTAGAAATGAATGTTACATATTTATAACTCTGCCTGGTAAATCCAGCCATGCTATTATTATGCCATTAAACTGGAAATATGGAGAGATGAAGAGAGGAGTGATCATAATAAAAGCACTTTATTCCACACATAATACCTGAAATTCAATCTAATACAACCTCCAAATACTAGAAGCTTAATGTTTATGGTCTTTGTTGAATAATCCCCCCCCTTCTTTGACTAAAGTCAATAAAAAGTCATCTCTAAACTTTCTAGTCAAGCAAGAAGCCATTACATTATATAAGGTCACAAAGACAAGCATAAAAATCGAAGCACACCCCCCATCCCTGCTGGCTAGTGCTGCAGTGTTTTTTAACTACATCCCAATGTGGGTTTAAGCATTCTCGCTGTGTTGAAGTCTGACCAATGTTTTATGGTAATGCATTTAATTGCATATTCATATTGCACTTAAGGAAAATAATGTTTTCAAATAATGTCTTAAGTACGCCGGAATGTCCTCTCAGTATGGAGGAGACACGTTTTAAAATTATGTTGTAACAGAGTAACACACACCTGCTATCTGAATCATGTCAGTGGGTGAAGACATTACTATGTTCATACGGGTGTGCAGCCATCACAAGTCTTCTCCCCAAACTGAAATTAAGTATCCATTAAAAAATAACATTCCTTCTTTCCTCTATGAGGAGAAAATTTAAATAACATGTTCCTATAAAACATGCACTCAAAACACGGAAGCACACTCAAGCAGAAATCCTCAATGAATAATCTCTACTATTTCTGCTTTATACATTAGAAGCGCTGCGGTCACGTGTTGTCATTAGCGGTGCATGCCATTGTGGGCTTGTCTGTCGATGGTACACTGCAGTTATGTATTTTAGATTTGGGCTACATGCTTATTTCTAAATCAATGAGAATACCATACCACAAATTCTCTTGTGATTGAATGATTCATGCTTCCGGGTTTGACCCAAGGTTTTGCCGCGTGCAGCCCAGGCTGGCACGGAACTCCTTCTGCAGCACAGACTAGCCTGGAACTTTGTGGCCATCTTCCTCCTTCAGCCTCCAGAGTGCTGAGGTTACAGGTGCGTGCCACCATTCCCAAGACACAGTGTCCACTTTTAACACATGATTCAGAATGTGTATTGGGGCATGTATTGAAAATATGGTCAGGGGCAGAAGCCGTTTTGTGTAGTTTTCCTTGACATATCTAAATGAACATACAGACAAGGTTCACGTATTCTTTCTCACACTCAGGTTTTTTTTCTTTTTTTTTAATTTTTTATTGAAAAATAAAATCATTCATATTACATCTCAATTGCTATCCCATCCCGTGCATTCTCCCATCTCTCCCTCCCTCCCACTTTCACCCCATTCCCCTTCCCTATGACTGTGACTGATGGGGACCTCCTCCCCTTGAATATGATGCTAGGGTATCAAGTTTCTTCTTGGTAATCTGCTAACCTTCCTCTGAGTGCTATTGGGCCTCCCCATCAAGGCGACATTGCCAAATAAGGGGCACCAGAGTTCATCACACTCAGTTTTTTTAGTATAGACTGTAGTAGACATTAGAGGAAAAGTCAGCACCAATAAAAAATAAAAATTCCTTAAAAAAAAAAAAAAAGGACGAGGGAAAAGGAATTGCTTGTTTCAGCGAAGATTTGCCACACCCTTCAAAAAGCACCCAATCCACTGACCTCAATGGACAACAACGCTGATGTCTTTCTTAAATGAGCCTTCCCTGTTTACACCACCCCCAAGGTCTACAGCCCATGACTATACATGTAGCCATGTGTTGTAAGCTAGCGTTTGCTGGCTGTCGGCTCATGGGTCACCTGCACTCCACTCAATTCCTAGGCCATAGCTGACATACTCTGAAACCATTTGCGCCAGTATTTCTCAAAGTTTGGGTGTGCCCCCATTCATTCAGAGTAGCTTTTCTTCTTTCCTCTCAAGTCTAAATGACCATTATCTGCGACCACATGCCATGGGCCCCCTGGCATGTTTCTGTTCTTTTCCAATGTCTTTTTAGTTTTAGACTCCATGCCTGTGCCTGCGAACCCCAAAGATGCTCGGAGGAAGCGATGGGTGGCACAGCATGCTTGCAAACGGAGACATGATGAGTCACTGCGGAGTTCTGGGAATAGGGAAGCGGAGACACCATGGACCAGGTTTTCCGGGCAGATCCTGAGTGTCACTTTAAAAAGCACAGCTCATTAGCATCAGCTGTTTACCTCACGTTTCAAAACAAACTGAAATTGATTGCAACTGCAGTCACCGTATTAATTTTTAACTGTGTTGTTACTGTTGATACAAGCCCCTCTAGGTTGTACAGTGAATAATTTCATGTGTGGTTTAGAGGCACCCTGCCGCCGCCCCCTCCCCTAACTTTGTTTCCCGGCTGCAAGACTTCTTATTATTGATGAAAGCACAGGAATTCATTAAGAAAGGTCTAGTTATAGGTTCCCTTGGAATTATTCCCTTTCTTCATTTGAATGTAGTCCTATTTTAATAATGCAATTTATTGGCAAACCCAAGAGTCCTTCTCAGACAATAATAACAGCTAATGGTTACTGACAGCTCACCATGTGCTAGGATCTGTCCTAAGACTTTTACATTAACTGCTCAGTTAATCTACCCAGCCATCCTGTTAGGTGGAGACAACCACTCGCCCTGCTTCCCATACTGTAAAAGGTACTACAAAACTTACCCATCGCCACCCAGGCCTGTTGCAAGGTCTCCAGGCATGCTGAAGCATACTCTCAGTCATGAGTCTTAATGCTATTAATTAGAGGATGTAAATTGTCTCTATTTTAGAGGTTCCTTTATTGGCTTATGATTTTGAAGAGCTGGATGGAGGTACATACTGCTGTTGGTGCCCAAGATGTTGGCCAGGTGACGTGTTTATGCTCCCTCTGTTACCAGCATGGATCTTTCCATTCGATGATTGATATCGCAACAATTTCTTCACATACATTTTATAAGTAATTCACTGTCGGCCATCACCGAAGGATCACTTAACTTGTATAATCCCGTCTAAATAACTTCTCAGGGCTAAAGCTAAAATTGGTGCATCCTCTGAGAATAGGCATCTCTAACACCCGGGAAAAAAAAAACTCTCTTTCTCCCCGACTTGCAAACGCATTCTGTGGAAAAGAGCAGGCAGAAGCTGAGAACTTTTCCATCACAGAGATGCACTTCCAATTTATAAACGGAACAAAGGGAGTAGATGCCAATTGTGTTCAACATGTCAAAGAGGTCAGTTTGTTATGTCAAGATATTTTGACATTAAAAAAAAAAAAGTAACCCTGACTATTGACACCATTACTCATATTTAATAAATAAATTCTGGGGATTATTAAAATGAAGATCAGTATAAATATATTTTTATTTTTTTAATTTGCATCTCTGTAAGACTATTTTAAATAATGTAATCAAAGGAGAAAAGTTAATGTTTTATTTTCACTTTTAGTCTAAGTTATTCACTAAAAATTGCCATCTGGTGTCCTAGCACTGAAAAGGGGAAGCAGACATGACTTCCTACCCCTAACTGAGAAGCTAGCTGCAAGTGATACCTGCTGGGAAAATCCACTCTCTCAAAAGGAGTATCTGAGCATATTAACCATAGTTTAGGGCAGGCCCCGTGCCCAGAAAGAGTTGGCCAAGACAGAACAGTTTTATCTTATTTGTGTGCATTTTGTTTTGTGAATTTTTTTGTCTGATTAATTTTCATTGGTTTATTTTGAATTGTTAGGATGGTTTGTGTGTGTGTGTGTGTGTGTGTGTGTGTGTGTGTGTATGTGTGTGTATGTATGAAAGAGAGAAAGAGAGAGAAATAATGTGAAGTTAGGTGAGCAGGAAGGATTTGGGGCAAGGAAAGAATATGATATATGTTGTATGAAAATTTTAAATAAAAATGTGGCTTAAAACTATTCATCTATAATTCATTTTGAGTTACTTGAATTCATTTATAATGAAGGGAACTGGATGCTAAGCAAATTCAGCTGCAAAATTTATAGAAACATTTCTACTGGAGTAACATACTCTCAGACAGTTTGTGACAGAATTAAAATCTGATTTGTGTATTGTATGCGATATGCTAATTAAGTGTGACTAATTCCTGTAAGACATGTTGGCAGATGAGTTGTCCTAACTTATACTGACATGATATAGACAGAAACAAAATGTTCCCACACAGGTAGCTCCAGCCAGTGTTGCATGTATGAAATGCAATTCCAGCTTTAGTAGGAAGATACTAGAAGAATGTCACAAGTTCCAGGCCAGCCTGGACTACAGAGTGAGACCCTATCACATTTAGAAAAAAAAATGCAGGCTATGAAGGGCGTACATAGGAAGGATGGAAGAAGTAGCTCTCTATAATCCAGTCATTTGTCACCACGCTGTCCGATACCACTCTCTTCTAAGCAACAATATAATGTGAATTCTGGTGGGTGGTGTTGTGTAATAGTTCCTCGGAGACTGAAACAATCCATCCAGCTGGGAACCTTCTTAAGAAGGAAGGTAAGCTACTCAAAACAGCTTCAGGAAGTCCCTGAAACTGACCAGATTCTCTAGGTCCCTCCTTCCAAGAATAAACAAGCCAACCTAAAAACTCTCAGGCCAGCCACTCTGTAATGAGGACAGACCAGACCAGCTGCCTGGAAGGAGCAGAAACCTCATAGTCACCAGTAAAGGATACTCTTCGTCCTGTTGAGCTGCCTGCAGGCTGTGCAGTGCGCTCCAGGTTCCAAGTTTTTGTCCACTATCACACAGGTTGGGGTTAGTGATGCAGCTGCCTTTGAGTATATCTACTCCTATAAGTAATCCTTCATCCATATTGGGGCATCCATAAGTAGCCCCAATAAAATGCACGGGTTCATCCAGCTGGACTTTGGTGGTCTGTAGTGGGCTCCCTATCTGGGCTGATCAGACGTGTGCATTGCTTCTAAACAGGAGAAGTTTTGTCACACAACAGGTGTCAGATTCTGATTCTCACTCTGATGCTCTTTAACACAGTAGACAGAAGATTCAGATAAAAGAGATGACTTGATTGGGCATATAGTTCAGTGGTAGAACTTGCTTAGAAAAGATTCCATCTCTAGCATGGGAGGCTGTACAGAGGTGGAGGTGGTATTTATCTTAGAAGCAAGAATACCAGCCTCCTTAATCTTTTAAACTATCACCACCATGGGCAGGGTTCTTGCTTGGGCTTCAAAACTTCAGCCAACTTAATGTCATAACAAGTCTCATCGTAATTCTAGCTTTCCTTACACACCCCAGGTAAGATTAGAATTTTACAGTCTGCTCTTCAGAATAGAAGAAATCATGAAATAATGTTCCTGCGTACATATTTGCCATTCCAGAAAGTCTTCTCAACATTATGGATATAGCAATAAGCATATGACTGTGGGAGGTCAGTCTACTCCACCTCTCAGGGAGCTCGCTCTCACTAGACAAAGCTGTTAAGGAGGAATAAACTCAAAATTGTAAGGCAAAGGAGGGGGGTCAGGGAAAAGTAAGTGGGTGGAATCATAACAATGCGAATGACAATAGCAATTATCAACACACTGCATGTGTCAGCACGTATTACTTCAGGAACATCTCACTTAGCTCCATAACAACCTGCTAAAAAATATGGTTATCCCCATGTGCACATGTAAAGCAACTTGACAAAGCACTCTCAGCCGACTACTCGGGGTTACTAAGTCAGTAGATGGAGGAGTTGAAATGTGAAACCCACAGTGTATTTTGTTTTTAACCATGCAGTGGCCCTTCTTAACCAAGGTAATGGGAGAGACTAGGACAAAGATAAGGGAACAGAAATGACTAGCTGGAATGGAGGTTGGGACGGAAGGAGAGAATACTTGGGGAAGCAACTGGAATTGTGGTGGCATTTGGGGAAGAATATGGAAACCTAGTACAGTGGGAACTCCATGCAGTCTGCAGGGGTGAACCTAGTACAGTGGAAACCCCATGCAGTCTGCAGGGGTGAACCTAGTGAAGACTCCTAGCAATGGGGGGGAGGGGTGGATACGAAGGCTGACCCAGACATCTTCCGCAACAAGGCGAGGCTTCCGGTGGAGGGATTTGGGACATCAATACAGGCACAAAACCTTCAACGCACAATTTCTCCTGCCTGCAAGATGTGCTGGGATAATGATGCTGCAGAGCTTGTGGGAGTGGCTAACCAAATTGCCAGAGGATGGATATCCCAGAGACCTAGGATAGAAGCAAGCACAACTGGAGAAAAAATTAAAAAGTCAACAGAATGAGTCCTAATGCTATCCTGCTATTCTGATCGATCAGTGTCTGGCCCAATTGTCATGAGAGAGGCTTCATCTGACAGCTGAGGGGAGCACACGCCCAGGCCCACAGCCAGTCATTAGGCAGAGCTCAGGGAATCCCACAGAAGAAGGGAAGGATTGTAGGAGAGCCGGTGGGGCTTAGGACACCGGAAAACACGGCCCACAGAAACAACTAAGCAGGGCTCACAGGGGCTCACAGAGACTGAGGCAATAATCATGGAGCCTGCATGGGTCTGAGCCAGGTCCTCTGCATATATGTTAAGGTTGTATAGCTTGGTGTGCTTGTGGGACTCCTAACAGTGTGTGCGTGTGTGTGCGCGTGCGTGTATGTGTGTGTATGTGTGTATATGTGTGTGTGTATGTGTGTGTGTGTATGTGTGTATGTGTGTGTGCGTGTGTGTGTGTGTGTGTGTGTGTGACTGATTTTTTTTGTTTTCGAGACAGGGTTTCTCTGTGTAGCCTTGGCTATCCTAGACTTCCTTTGTAGATCTCACAGAGACCCACCTACCTCTGCCTCCTGAGTGCTGGGATTACAGGCTTGGGCCACCATGCCTAGCGTGTCTGACTTTTTGCCTATGCTGTGACCCTTTTTCTCCTCCTGGGTTTCCTCATGCAGCCTTGATATGAGAGTCTGTGCTTACTCCAATTCTAACTTGTTGTGCCATGTTAGGCTGACATCCGTGGGAGGCCTGCTCCTTTCTGAAGAGAAACTGAGGAGGAGGAGATCTGGGGGAGAGGGGAGGTGGGAGGGTCTGGCTGGGAGGAGTGGTGGGGAGTGGAAACTGCAGTTGGGGTGTAAAGTACAAGAGGCGAATTAAAAAAGAAAAAAAGATGAAAGATGGAGTCAAAAATCAATGGCCATTAAAGATTTATGGTAAGAGCCTTAAAGCCTCACTCACAAGAAGACTAAAGTTTAGAACAACACCTATAGCACCCCAAAATATTAAGTTTTCTTGCTTTTAAGGCTGGGTTTTTTAATGATCTAAAGTCAACAAATTCCTATCTCTGTCTGTCATGTTTCTACATATATCTGTCTTCAAACCTCACACGTCAACTTTATCTTTGTTTTCATCATAACAAATAAACACACTGTGTGTTTATTTAAGATTAAAAACCTCACTCTCACAGTAAGGGTCAAGCTGCTGTCAAGCCCCCACATCAAACTCGCGGGCTTCTGGTGTACAGCTTGGCCCCCTTCCACAGCTGATAAGCCCAAAATACAATTCTCACTTTTCACCACAGATAACCCTGGGACACCTACGGCATCTCTAACTTCCTAACATCCAGATGTTTTCCACAGAGTGAATATCTAAGATGTCATATACAGATGAAGCAACTACAACATACATATCTTTCCACAAAACACTTTAGGAGAGTGTTTATAGCTCAAGACAAAATATTGAACACAGAAGTGCTAGAGTTAAAATACACACATGGCTGGTTTCTCGTGTTACACATGTACACTATTATATGTGTGGCACTTGAGGCTTTTTAAAATAATACAATTCAGAGCCTATGGTAGTTAATATAATGGCTAGAATATACAAAGACCATTTCTTTGCTGTTTGTCATAAAATATTAAATTGAGGTTGATAGGTGAAAAAAATCCCCGTTTGCCTCATTTATTTTAGCATGTTAAATAATAAGCTAATTATTATTAAAATCTGTTTATCCTTGTTTTTATCAACAGAATGAAAGACTAAAAGTAATACACCCCTTTAAGTTATTTATGTCTGTTTTCTCCCTCAAGAATCCAGAGACAGAACTGTCATATAATACAGCAATCCCACTGTTAGGTCTGAAAGGAAAATGAGAATGATATATACATAGACACACAGACATTAACATATGTATTGCAACACAAGTCACTTTGGACAAGAAATGGAATTAAACCCCGCATCTATCCATAGATGAATGGATATAGAAAGTGCAATCTATCTATATACATACATACATGTATATACACACACACACTGGAATATTATTCAGACATAAAAAATGATACAATTCATTTGGCCTAAATAATGGCTTTAATGATAAAGGTTAACATCTCAGTTTTAAGAAATATGTCCTCAATAAATCTCATGTGCTTATAAAAGTATATATAATCTTTTATTTTTTAATATATTTTATGTGGAAGATCTATGTAGCTAGTCAAGGATGGCCCCTTTTCTATACCTCCCAAGTGTCAGAATTATTATAGGCATGTTCCCTTAGGCCCAGTTTGATGTAGTCCTAGAGATAGATTCTCCAGAGCTTCATGAAGCAAGCACTCTAACAATCAAGCTATGTCCCAAGCCTGTTATGTGAAATATTTGTTACATGATAATTTAAAGATATTGCCGTATTGTTTTTTTCACATTTATTTGTTTGTATGAGTGTTTCACCTGTATGTATTTATGTGTATGTATATTATGAATATAGTGTGTATATGTATATTACGCATGTACTTGGATCTGTAGAGGTCAGAAGATGGATCCAGTCCTCTGGAACTGGCGATAGGGATGGTTGTGAGACACCATATGGATGGGAGCTGGGAACCTAGCTGGGTCCTCTGCAAGAGCAGCACGCGCTCTTCTCCTATGGGCCTTCTCTTCAGTCCTCTCTATACCATCTTGATCATGAGAATGCTTTAAGGACTCTTTCTTGTAATAGTAATTGTTCACAGTATCGAAGTGTGGCCTAAAATGTATGCATAATAATTACATAGCGCAATATAAGCTATTATAGAATCTTCACATGCCCCTACCAAAAAGCAACCCAGCTTTCTTTTTATTCCAGATGAAATTTAAAAATCACTCTTAAATGGTAAAAATGTGCTAGAAAAAGCAAGTAGTATCTTTTCAAAGCTTGCTCATTGAAGAAGAGGCAGGTTCCCTTTGCCATGGAAAAGAAATACATTAGATGGGATGTTTGGACTAATGACACTGTTTTGAACCAACTGTAAGTACAATATCCACAAAACTGTACTCTTGTGAATACACTAAAGGGGCATCCAGGAAGGGCTTTGGCTATTTCCAGGGGGAGTATGCATGTAACAGGCTCTGAAGCTCAGCTGTATTTGGGTCCTTAGTAAATCTACCCTAACAGTGGGTGAGTTTCCATATTCCCTATCTTCTTCGGAGTTCTGGGTCCCTTAGGGGAGTTCCCAACTCACAGTCAAGCTGTGTGGGTTGCTATTGGTCCCTGCATTTCACCACAAAGAAGGCAGTGTTAGCCAGGCTGGTGACCCACTTGCCAGACCTTGTAAGTTCACACAAATTCAGGAAAAGCCTTAGAAGTCTGTGATTGCCATCTGTCTATTTTAGGAGAGTTCTCTTCTTACCAAGCACGCTAACCTGAAGAGGCGGGACCTGCTGGTGACCTGCTGTTCTCTACATGAAAACTCGTCTGAAGGCATGGCTGGAGATAGGAGGCAAGTACATGACTGCTTCACATGTATGCATATATATATGTACATGTATATGTATGTATGTGTGTATATGTGTATGTGTGTATGTGTATGTATACATATGTCATTAGGACCAGCCTGGAGTGTGTGTTGGGGGGAGGGTTGTCCATTGGCTTATTCAGTAAATTACCTTTTTCCTTTAATTCATTTGAGCTGTTCTCCTAGTACTTACAGTGCAAATAGTCTTGAGTGTAAGCACTTTATTCTAATCATTATGTAGCAATTATGTTAAATGTAAATTTAAAATAACCCCCTGATAAACATAGTGTGTGTGTGTGTGTGTGTGTGTGTGTGTGTGTGTGTGTGACCATGACCGTATGCCACACGTATGAGCGGGCTCATGGACACTCCCTGGAGCTAGAACTTGAGGCACTGAGTAGCTGTCCAACAATGCATGCTGGGAGCCCAACTCAGGTCTTCTGCAAGACAGGAAGAACTAACCACTGGGGCATCTCAGCGGCTGCACTTACCAATTTTGAGGATTTCTCAGATCTGACAATGTCTGAACCTAAAAATATTATTTATATAGGAAAGGAGAAGTTTACACACACACACACACATACACACACACACACACACACACACACATTAAACTGGTAGTTGCTAAATAAATTACAACACAAGATAAGTGTTACTGTAATAGGCTGAGAAACTTAAAATATCCTATCTTCTAATGTATTTTAATAGATAAATTTTACTATGTGGTCAAAAGTGATATAAAATGATTTTTAAATGCATGCAGTATCGGACCAAATAAAAAATTCCTCACAAGAAAGTTAATGGAATGTCACTATGTTCAAATCAATAATATAAAATAACGCGATAATGATGGCATTTAATAGTAATGAGAAGCCAGGTGCGGTGGCACACGTCTGTAGCTCCACCAGTTGGAAGGCCGACAAGGTTGAATTCAGATTAGTTTCCTCAGTGAGACCTAGTCTCAGCAAACCGTAATGATAACAACAATAATGGTAAGACCAAATGTTGCTGAGGTAAATTAAATCTGATATGAAAATGTTACATTATTTTCAGCATAAAATAATTTTAGAAGAAAATATAGTTTAGTATTCATATGCTTTTAGAGGTATCAAGTATAGCATCAAACATAACAGTAAATAAGTGAGGACAGATTCTGTATATCATACAAAATTTAAATCGTCAAAATATAGACATAAATCAAAAATGAAAAGACAATATAAAACTAAACACAAAAGATAATCTGGGAATGATAATATAAAGTTAATACATAAAGATCTAAAAAAAAACCCAACAAACAAGGAAAAGAAGGATCTCCAGTAGTACTGTAGGTAAAGGGGGATGTCACCCCAATACTAGAAGAGATAATGAGACATGTTGGCTGTGGCTATATCTGCTATATCTCATAGTGGAGTTGTAAGTGGATTTTCTTTGCTATTTTGTGTTTCCAAGACTGAGCATATGCTCCTTTTGTAATTAGGGAAAAGCAAAGTATATTTATGTAACCTAGAACCTTACAACAGACAGCAGTGCAGACACAATCTGGAAATTTCATTCTGAAGGAGGGGCTCCGTCCTAAGCACACAACTTTCTGTAGATTCTCAGGCATTACTTAACTTGTTCCAACTCTGCATCAGGCTTTGAAACTAATCACCTAGAAACACTGCTGTGACTTAACTCTCTTACTAAAGCAAACTCACGTGCGCTCTTTAGTGGTGATGTCACATGCCTCGCATAGACGATTCTCTTAGGATTCCAGCAATGTGTTGAGATTAATTATATGTTTTCACGCCTGCAGCTCTCAGGGCCCCAGGATATGTTCTCACCTCTGCCAGCCAGATGCCTCAACATGTGGTGACTAAAGCTATTGGTTCGCCTGACCCGAATGAGGCTCCTGTGTTTATGAAGTGTGATATGACTGAGCACGGTAAGACAGTTTCTAAGTAGCCACTCTCTAGCCCACCACATGATGATCTTCACGCAAGCCCAGTTCCCTTCCATTTCCCACTGATTTTAAGGGTGGCTGAATAATCGAACTAGAAGCAAATAAGAAACAAGTCAGTTGGGAGATGTCTGTTATTTCACATAAGTGGGGGAAAAAGATCAGAAGGAAGTTTGAAGGTTTTCTAGGTAGAGAGTACAAAACCATGCTCCAGCAGAATTCAGACACAGAAGCACGCCAGCATCGGTGTAGTCAAGTCTGTGGTCACATTAACATATGAACCTAGCCTTCATGGTATTCAGAACCTTCAGCCAATAATTCATATCTTGTTGAAAGTGTGGTTGGACGTTTTAAAAACTAATTTCTCATTAGCTGTTATTATTTGCATAAAAGTTTCACAATCCATGAGAGCAATTTCTCCTTCCACAGGTTAATGCTCCCATCTGGAGACTCACTT
The DNA here is from genome assembly GCA_907169655.1 of Acomys percivali. Lineage (NCBI taxonomy): Eukaryota > Metazoa > Chordata > Mammalia > Rodentia > Muridae > Acomys > Acomys percivali. The sequence goes on from OU015750.1 coordinate 50,912,278, forward strand.
GGTATTAAACTACTCGGAGAGCAGGTTTCTTGACAGGTGCTTATGCTATGCTGACAACCATAACCAAGGTCTACATCAACAAAGCTAAATTAATGACGTTGCATTATTCTGTCAATGTTTTAAATACAAGAGATTATAAAGTATAAGCTGGGAAATGTTCTTCAGTTACACAAAGGGTAATGTTATTTAACACAGAAATATTTTCACTAACAGTTATCCAATGGAGAAACCATTTACTCATGATTTTTAAAAAATATATTTTATTAATTTATTCATATTACATCTCAATTGTTATCCCATCCCTTGTATCCTCTCATTCCTCCATGATTTTATCTGTTCATTACCATGCTAAATGAAAGTTTAGCTTCAGCTGTTTGAACAGCAATTCCTAAAATGTTTTCCTCACTTTATGATAAAAAATAAATATATATTTCTGCATTATCAGACAATTATATCTCTGTACTTTGAGATACACATAAATGTACTTTTATATTTCATTACACACAAAATTATCAAAAAAAGCATTGATGATTATGAAGGCACGATTTTAAAATAACTATTTCTGAACGTACTGCATTTTTATAAATTGTCATTTTTATTTTGAAGGTAATTGCTCATAGAATTAACAGTAGCAGAAATGAGAGATAATGTAGAAAGTATGAATTTATTCACTCTAGCCTCTCTCAGTCATGTAGTAACCTGTACACTGCATTTCTTCTACAATAGATCTACGGCTCCTCAGAATTCCTCAACAGCTGGTTCGTGGTGCCTGGCAGGAGGACTTCCTGCAAGTCACTGCCTCCAGCCCGTGCTTGGCCTCCATTTGTACTTTCCTGGGCGACTGTCTCAGTGGGCAACCAAGTCTAGTAGGTCTTCCCTTCCTGTCCCAAACGAGCAAAGGCTACTATTGAACAGAGACCTCGCTCTTGCTCTAAGGAAACCATATTTTGTACTGACTCGAAAGAACACTTTCCACTCCCTCACACAGTTCACACACACACACACACACACACACACACACACACACAGACACACACACACACACACACACACACACACACACACACACACACCCCACCTGGGGAAGCTGAGGTTGCGTTCTCATACCCTTGCAGTCACATCAGCTTTTGTTTTGGTTAATTAACCCAGAGCAGGGGCTGTTTTCACAATAAACAGGACAGAACTGTCTTAACGCCCACATTTGTCTTAGTATGTGTCCAAGGAGATAATAATAATACAATACATGGCAAATCCAAGATCATCACCACAAGTAAAACTGGTTTAGAGTCAGCAACTTCTCAAGCAATAAATATAAATGCACAAACAGTAGCAATAATATCTGGAGGGGCAGCCCTTGGACTTAAAATTTCAGAATGACTTTATTATTAGAATAAAAGAATGATTAACTTTTGACAATGCCATGCTAAGCTGTATGCTGTAACCACCAAACAAGTAACTATAGAATACACAATGTTTGAACATGTTGAAATGATGAGTAAATATAAGCTCATCTACCCAAAAGGCATGCAGAAATAAGGAAAATGAAGAAAGAAAATTGGAGAAGAGAAGAGAATGCAAGGAATAACTTGGTAAAAGGGAAATCTAAGTATATTACTTATCTCTTAAGTGTAAGTGAACAGAACTCTCCAGACTATGTTCATAACACACAAACAAAAACCACAACCAACATTTGTGACATGTCTTCACAAGACATACAAAATGAAGCACTACAAATTATATTAACACCAAAAATAACAGACTTCAAAGTGAAAGAGAACCACTAGCAGTAAGCTAAGCTGACTAATTAGTAAATCAATCAATCTAATTTATAAGCATTTATCACTTGAAACAATAAGAGAACATGCAAAACTCCCAAATGCGTACAGTTGTGACAAGTATAATTTATACGATGGCTTTAAAGAGACACAGCTTTGTGGAGAAGGAGGCCACACATTTTACATACGACGACTCAACATTTGAAGAAAAAGAAAACACATCGAGGGATGTGTGTGTTTCTAAAACATAATAGCCAAGCTGCATGCGTAAGCCTGCACCCACAGAATGTACCTCCTGGAAGATAATGCCCCCAAGGACGTGGCTCAGGGAAATAAGGCATTGATCTCACAGGACACGTCCTTTTCCTCCACCACCCTTTTCTAGTTAGTGGCTGTTTGTTTTGGGGACAGAGTCGTGCTGTGAGTCTCTGGCTGACCTGGAACTTGCTGTGGAGACCACTCTGGATCCAAACGCGATGTAATCCTCCTACTTCTCCCTCCCACTCACTAGAAACAAAACAGATGTGCACTACCACAGGTGTCAGTCAGGACAGGGGCCTTCTAATGTGTGATACTGGAGAACCAACAGACAGGCAGGTGGTCGCCGACCTGTACGCCAATAGGAAATGCTTCAGAATGAAACCTATGCTGCTGGCGCCTTCACCTTGGCCGTCCCCAGCCTAGAACCGGGAAAAATAAACATCTGCTATTTAAGCCACGTAGTCTACGGAATTTTGTGACGGCGGCCCAAGCTGACTGTTTTACTAGGATATATAACATATGTTGTCTTATTAAACTTCATTGTGACTCTTTTAAAAATAGCAAAATAAAAATAATGTATCACATTTGACCTAAGAAGCTATAAAGGCTTTTTATAAGTTTACAGATACTACAATAATAAGGTGTAGAATAGAAGCCCAAGCCATATATCATGAGAATAAACTGGCAATGTGAAAAATAAACCAAAAATATCAGTAACCTCTAGCTTATAAGTATCTACTACTAGTAACATTTTTTAGTTACATCTCATCTTTTTTTTATTGTGTTTCTTTTTTAACATATACATTTATACTATTACACATGTATAAAATAAACTACATACAGCAGGAAGAACCATGAGATAATCAGGAATTATATAAATGTTACATTCATAGTGATTTGGCTATTTGTATTTGGCAAACTTGAAGTAAACATCTTTCCTATCTTATTGGGTCTAAATTTCTCAATGAAGATCTATTATATCTCGTCTCTATTAATTTAAAACATCTATCTTGATTTAAAAATATCTTAACCCCTAACCTACTAACCTTAATTGAAAGACTAAACTATCTGTTCTTCAACCCAATCAGAGACTTGAGAAGGATTAAAACTTGATTACCTGAGTGAACCAGAAGTGCAGGCTGGCAGCTTCCAAAATGAAAAAATGACTGAGACAGTTTACGGCCTGAACAGTCACCCAATACTCTCTATAACGTTGGAGCATCATCTTCGGCCTTCCGGCCCAATATATATGACAGACATATTTGCAAGCCAGGAACTATTGAGGACTTGCAGCAAGCTGGATACTGACATTCTGCATCCTCCATGTTCCAGCTGCAGGCGCCTCAGTTGCTGTTACCCATCAGAACAGGACAGCTTCCAGGACAGCACTGTAGGAAGCTTCTGATCCCAATTGGTCCAGCATTTCAGATTCTCCCACACAGGACTCCTATTAAGCCTGGAATTTTGCAACATTTGGAAAACTGACCACAAATTCTATCCCTGGCTTACTTAACCATTTTCCCCAATTTTTGGTGGTGGGGAAGTGGGGGCTTTCAAAGGTACTAGTAACCTTTTTTAAAAGCTAATGATTTTATTAAATTGCTTGCTGTGTATAGAAGAGACACAAACGGCCAGTAACCATGAAAAGGTATTGGACAACAGCAGTCACCAGGGACATGCACATTACATCTCTAGTGACCCCAGCATGTCACCACCACCAGATTGTCAACAACTTTGAAAAGTTGGAGAGTTTCAAGTGTTGCCAAGGATATGGCACAACAGAATGCTCACGTGATAACTAAAGCGCCATATAAAAAATGCAAAAATGTTTTAAAATTATCTGAGTGGGTAAGCAGGCTAAAACAAAATCAAACTCTTTTTTTTTTTTTTTTTTTTTTTTTTTTTTGAGATGTGTGTGTGCTTGTGAGCTTCTGTGTGGGGGCAGGAGGGAGCAAGCATAGCAGAGCTTCTGGGAACTGAGGAGGAGATGAGGCATCTACAGGAAGGTTTGCCCTCAGAATCAGGTGTTAGGTAAATGGGTAATTTGGCTTAAAATGTCAAAACTGTATCTGCCTTTCAAAGCTGCTCTCTATGTAGCTTTGTGAAAATACTCAAAGCCCTTAGCACACTGGTTAGGCTAACCCTCTTTGTGGATAATCAAGTGGCACACAAACAGTGTACCGGTAAGATCAAGCAAGAACTTACGCCACTGTACATATTCTCTATAAAGACTAGTTTCTGCAAGTGTTACCAATCAACACGGTCTTTTCTCTGTGAGAGCTAAGAGGGACAATTCCTAGTGATCAGGAAACAGAGAAGGAGCTATGCTAACCTGCCTACCCAGAACAGACTCTGCAACACACCAGGGGCTCATTTAAAGGCTTAACTGAATTGCTTCTCAAAAATGCTTTGAATGTAAGTTCTTCAGGGACAAGCCTGCCATGGTAGCATCGCTCATAATCTTTACTGTGAGGAAAACAACGTTTAAAAGTCCTGTTAAACATGTCACAAATTATTTATGAGGGTTTATAGAATAGAAAGTTACTCATATAGGTTGATTCTGCATAATGTTTATATTAGTAATCATACGATGTGAATATTATTTCACTGTAATTTGACATAAGGCTAGCAGAGGAAGCTGACTTTGCAAGATAGAAATATGAAATGGAAGCTCTTTTAAAAGGTCAGTAATTATTTTGACCTCATATTCCAAATTCCAATAAATAATGCTGCCTGGACTATAATCTTGGAAGGCAAGAAAAACGAGAATGGATCTATCATCTTTGATGTGTAAACTAGTACCTGCATATTCAGAGACATTATCTTTATAGGAATTATTAACAGATTTTGTGTAACTTGTCATTAATATAAGTGTATTTCATAATTAATGCATTCTTTCATATCACTTACCCATACTACCTAACACCTTCAATCACACTTCTTACGTAGACTCTAACCTCATGTTACTATGGTAGACATATACATGTATCTAACTCATATGAATTATCTGCATAATACACAAGTAAATAAGCATTACAATGAATTAATATCATTGTATGTCTACCAAAAGCTATGCAACATTAATTAAACTCATTTAATGCTTATTTAATTTCATCTATCAGATCAGAATTACATAGACATGGTTTTAAAACCTCATTCTAATAAGATGACTGTGTGATTAAAGATTCAGCGTATACTGTTTAATCAAAATAATCTTATTCCTAAACACCTAAGTATTTTGAAATGTCAAGTGAAATTATTCAAGCCTAGATGAGCTGTAAATTTCCAGTGAAAAGGTTAATTACAAATGAAAATACAGCTTTAACCACATATTCTGTGATATATTTTGTATAGTCAGTAACAAAAAACTTAAGTACCTTAAAATTACCATATATATATACATATGTGAATATATGTACATGTATGTATATGCACACACATTGTTTCCCTTGGGAGATACACACACGTGAGAAAACCTTTTATAAGTATTTTTCCTGCATGCTACAAATTAAGGTGTTGGCTTTTTTGCCATAAATTTGGAATGTAGACATAAGGTTCTCTATTTCTCTAGCTCTGACTGTCAGCTTCACACTGCTCTGCGGTGTGAAATTGAAACGAAATGGTACAGAATTGACAAGTGGAAGCACATACATTTAATACAAGAAAATACATTATTCAAATAGTTTGAAAAAAGGCTGAAAAATAATATGTAAGCACTCGATGGCCATAGCTATGCTCTCACTACGGAGATGTCTCAGTCCAGGAAGCTGCTAATTCTGCAGGTATTTAAAAGCGGCAGTGGGGAGATGTAGACAGCAGCACATTTTCTTACTGCCTCGCAGGAGATGTGCAGCACTCTGAGAGTGAGGGCTGCAAGGCACAGCTTCCATCCAGCTAGAACAAATTTGTGGTTCCCATTTTTGCCTACTTGTAGACAAGATTATTGTCATTTTAAACACTCTATCTCCATAGCAACACTCTCAATTTCCTTTACTACACGTACAAAATCCAAGTTTGCCAAAAAGAGTGGTGTGGCAATAATAACACCTTTCATTAATTTTTTTTTTTTTTGTCTTGGTACCATTATTTCGGGTCTCAGAGACTGCTTCATGCCTTCTTTCGTGTTTTTAGTACACGGTTTGCACTTCTTGTTTGGGAGAGATGGGGTCTTACTAAATAGCTCTGGCTTGCCTGGGCTTTGGAATGTAAACCAGAGAGACATCTGCCTCTGCAATGCTGGGGTTCAAGTGTGGACCACCACACCCCGGCCCCAGGCACTTAGTTGTCTTAGTCAGGGTTAGTATTGCTGTTATGAAGCACGATGACCAAAGCAGCTTGGGGAGGAAAGGGTTGCTTCACTCCCGGTTCCACTTAACAGTTCATCCTCTTCAGAAGCAGTGAGGGCAGGGCTCACACAGGGAGGAACCTGGAGGCAGGGGCTGCTGATGCAGGGGCTTGCTCAGCCTGCTTTCTTACAGAAGCCAGCAGCACCAGCCCAGGGATGGCCCCGCCCACAGTGGGCTGATCACTAATTAAGAAGATGTGTTACAGCTGGATCTTTTGAAGGCATTTTTTTTTTTCCTCAACTGAGGCTCCCTCTGCTCTTATGCCTCTAGCTTGTATCAAAGTGACATGAAACTAGCCAGCACAGTACTGACTTAATAATATACTGATATGGGCCTAGAAGACCGTTCCTTGCTCTTTCACTTACTCTGTGCTTTGGGCAGTTGCTGTCAGGACTCCGTTGCTCACTCAGTAGTGTGTGTGTGTGTGTGTGTGTGTGTGTGTGTGTGTGTGTGTGTGTG
>OU015750.1:50921097-50931648 GCA_907169655.1 Acomys percivali
TTCTTCTTCTTCTTCTTCTTCTTCTTCTTCTTCTTCTTCTTCTTCTTCTTCTTCTTCTTCTTCTTCTTCTTCTTCATCTTCTCTTCCTCTTCCTCCTCCTCCTCCTTTTTTGACTACTGAGGAAGTAAGTCTTCAAAATGTATGAGAAGGGCTTATGAGACTGCTCAGCTGGTAAAGGTGCCCTGCTGCCAAGCCTGACGACCTGAGTTCAATCCCCAGGACCCACATGGTGGAAGGAGAGAATCAGTGCCTGAAAACTGCCTTCTTACCTCCACGTGTGGGTCACAGCAACGTGCACACAAATAAGTAAATGTAATTTTAAAAAGAATGCATGAGAAGAATAAAAAGTACATACAAAGTCATGTGGAAACTATCGTAGAATTGTCTAGTTTACCTGGCTTTTAAAGAGCACATTGAAAAAGAAGACTGGGCATAATGACACATATCTGCAGTCCTAAAATTCAGGAGGGGTGAGGCAGGGGGATTGCTGTGAGCTGGAGACTAGCCAGGGCTACACAGTAAGATCTTGTCTCGATGATGATGATGATGATGATGATGATGATGATGATGATGATGGTATTATGTAAAATTGAAAAATGCCTTATTAACTCATTTTGGAGGAAAGGGCTTACTTGGGGCTTAATGTTAACTAGCGGGAGCAGCAGATGAACATCTTGAAAACCCATTTCTCAATCCATGCCTCTCCTTCTATATTAGTTCTTTTATATACAAGCCTAAAGTGTGAAGGGTACATATTTACCACTTTGGACACCTGAAATGCTATCTTTCTCATAGACCATACGTTCTGTCCCTAAATACATTAGAATTATTTTACATGTAACTTTTAAAAATGTTTAACGTCTTCACTGGTCAAATCTCTGCACTTTCCTCCCAAAGAACCGAGTCATCAGACACCCCCCAAGCCTGGTTAGTGAGCTTCAGTCACTAACTAGGAATGACGACATTGTAAAGTCATGGTTGCAAAGGTCCTGGGGCAGAATCAAACAACATTTAGAAATTAATGCAAAACACTCCCTCTGAACAGCCACTTTACACCCGTCTAAAAGCCCAGTTATAAGTTCTTGGTAAGAGATAAGCCGGACATAAACTAGGGTAACACAAGCACTTCTAAAATTTCCCCCAATCCTACTTCTAACACAGGAGCTGTTAAAATATTCATGTAGTTTATATTTATTTAGAGCATCAGACAAAGAACAGGTTAAATTCTGACTTCTGGCACGGCACAATGAAAATGGGGCTTCAAGGAAAATCTAGTTCACATAAAACATTTACACTGGAGTCAAAACTTAAGGATTAAAGGAAGCTATGAAAATATTCCTCCATATTCATAAAGAATGAAGGAAAAACAGGGCAAATTAACTTTGTTTTTAGTCCAAGTTTTATGAAAAATCCCAAAAGGACACTAAAACAAAACAATTTGACAACAACAAACAGGTGAAAGGTCACACAGCCAGAGCTGAATTAATCAAGGCATCATCATCACTGACAACCCACAGAACTTTCCTTGTGATCGAACACAAAATCTGAACAGCTGGAGATGAACCCAATCCAGCTGGAGATTCCAAGGGAACAGAATGATGGGAGTGCAAAATGCGTGTAGAGATGAAATTTGTAGTAGATGTAAACCTCTCAGCAGAAAAGCCGAAGGGAAAGATCTTGTAGTCTCAAACGAGGAGCGGTTATTATTCACTAGGACAGCGCTGGGCCTGGTCTTGGTCATCCTGGTCAGATGCATAATGCTTATGTAAAATACTCATTTTCTCTAATTTCCTAAATATAGGGCTATCAGGGTAGTATGACGATGCTCCAAGGTCAGAGGTTAACAGCACACTGATCCAAGAGGGAACTGTCTTAGGTGTTCATTTTAATTATGAACTGTTAAATTAAAACTATGAAGTTTTATTTGCTCTACCCAACACCTGCACAGGGAAATTCAAACATTCTTACATAGAGTGGCCTCACATTCCACTAGGAGGCCATGTTGAGTTCATGTCAGGAACCATGGCTTAGTCATTATAACTCTGAAAAGTGGCCCATGGTACTGGTAGGTCACATGACCACCCATGTTACTGGTAGATCACATGACCACCCATGTCACTGGTAGATCACATGACTGCCCATGTTACTGGTAGATCACATGACCATCATCTATCAAGAACCCGCCTTCATTCTTCCAGTCCTCAAGGCTGTTCATGCCATGCAATGGCAGAAGAGATCTTGAGTGATTCTCACTCACACACCTCCTAGGCTCGCCCACCTGTCCTCTTTACCTCACCACTTTCCACTACAGGAGGGAATTTTATTTTTCCTGTGGAACCCACGCACTATTATTCTCTGACACCATCCAGCTGATGCTTAGCTGGCTTGGAAGCCCAGACCTAACTGAAAATACTAAGTCTAAAAGAAAAACATGCTTCAAAACCACAAATTAACTAGCAAATCAACTCTAGCCAGAGTCCATTTCTACATTAGCTATTATTTCTGTAGTGATAAAAATCAGGACAAGGCGCATGCTTACTGGAGGCTTCTGAATAACCACGTGAGTCAGTATGTGGAAGGATTGCACACAAGAGGCTTCGTGGGAAGCAACAGCAATTATGATGGTACGAAGACAAGGAGAATAGATTGGGAGACGCAGCTTAAATCCAACAGAGTGAGTGAGTTTTTAACAAAAAAATCCCTCCACACACTCATTTCCTACAATGGCCAGCAAACCCTAAGGAAACAAAAGTTATAAACTTAGTCCATGAGGTGTTCTTTTTACTTTAGAAATGTAACTAAATCTTTAACACAAAAACCAGTACTTCAAATGAGTTAAACTTTTAGAAATTATGTATTCACTTGACCGAAATACATACCATTTCTTCATCAAAATGTACATACATTTGCTTTCAGCCTACATCGGTGGTGTTCAGCTGTGACCTTTTAATACAGTTCCTCATGCTGTGGTGACCCCCAACCATAAAATTATTTTTCATTGCTACCTCGCAACTGTAACTTTGCTACTGTTATGAACCACGACACAAATATCCGATATGCAACCCTTGTGAAAGGGTCATTTGACCCTGGAAGGGTCATGGCTCACAGGTGGAGAACTCCTGACCTACACGTGCAGCTCTGGCTAGTGTTGTTTCCAGTTTGTTCAGAAAGGGAATCCAAGACTGCTTTTCTCTCGTTCCCACAATCCTATGCTTGTGGCATTATATCAGTCTCTCTGACAGAGGTGATTTAATTTAGTCTTTTCACCTACCCAATTGGACTCTGCCACACGTAGCTACCGGGAATCAGGGTTAGGAGTGGATCACAGATCCTTCCATAAGCTTTCCGCTGTCAATCACTTGGGATGTTCTCCCAAAGATTCTGATCCCTGCCTGCAGAGCACAAACCCCTGTAGGCAGCGGCCGTCAAAGATGCCTTAACCACAAATTGAGGGGCTCATCAGAACATCCACGTCTCTGATCCTGACAGAGCTGATCAGGGCGGGAGTGGAGGGGTGTAGCTCACTGTGTGCTTAGCATACACACGACCCCAAGTTCAATGCACAGCACTTCAAAAAAAAAATTAAAAACTGAGCACAGTGAAATGATTGTATGGTTGTTGTCAGGGGTAGGTTGGTCTCCTCAAGGTTGGCAGTTCTGGGGTAATTGTTCCATGTAAAATCACCGATGGTCAAGAGACAGTGTTCTGTTCCAAAATCCAAGCACTAAATATGTGATGAGAGTAACAGCAAATCAGCGTGGCTGTGAGCTTGGGGAGCTCGGCAGAGCACTGAGTGCTGTCATTTTTGCAGATTTCACAAATGACGAACTATTATCCTAATGTGGTTTTGTCTTCGTTTCTTCCTTTTTATACGGTGCGGGACTTGCAATGGGGTACTTCAGAAAGCTTCGCTTCCATCACAAAGCCCAGGTCCCACATGGCCTGCTGTTTTGTATGCACACACAACGCAAGTGTTTGATGGAAAAGACGTTTGAATTAACTGCACACGCAGGAACACTTGAGAAGGAAGATTCCAGCAGGCACCGAAGACAAACACAAACCATCAGGCAGGCTGAGCCTGGATATGAAAAATGGTCATACGGGCCCAGTACCAGCTTTTCGCCTTCAAGGGGAAGATACTTGGGCAGCAGGCTGGCTACCTCCAATTACAGGGTGGGATGGCCTCTGCTCTGTGCCTTTTCCCCCAGATATTAACTGTGGATCAAAACCATAGGCATCACTAGGCAACGTCCCAGGCTTTTCTTGAGGTAAGTTTTGATAACATCATGGTCCTTCTGTGTTCCCTCCACTCTCTGCCTCTTCCATACCCTCTTCTATGTGAACACGATGTGTTATTCTCCCCAAAACAACTGCAATGTTAAAAATTCAGAGGCACAAAAAGGTGAAATATAAGTCTACATCATGCCATAAAAACTGCAGATAGTCGAAGGTAATTCTACTTTGAATGGTGTCCGGGTTCCTCTGTGATCGAATACACTGCTTTTCTCTTTCTTCTCCTTCTCCCCTTCCTCTCCCCATGACTACACACGAACACACACATGCAAATATACACAAACGTGTTTGTTTTTCATATAAAAACACATCCTTTGTTCTATATCTTGCTTGTTTTTCCCTTTTGTCATCAATATTATTTCATGTCTGTTTTTAAAGATGTATCTTGTTACTTAATCACGACCTAGTATCAGAGCACTTGGGCTAACAACAGTTATCGTCACCATCACCTGTCCTGTGTGGAATGCTGTCCTCTGGGCATGGCATCTCATTCAGAGCAAGCTGAGGCTGCCAGCAGGGGATGCGCACAAGATCCATTCTGTCCCCTCACAGAAGAAGGGTCACAGACCTCACCTGAGCTTCCAGCCTTGCCCGATCTCTTGCACCACCCTCCAACTCCACCCCTATAGCTGTGTATGATTCTGCACCACCTGTCTAAAGTCTCAGAAAATGCTGGAATATACAGAGACAGGTTAGCTGAAGGGACACTCCGTGTATGCAGCTTTTGGACGGTCATCACCCGTGTTTACTCTGGACGTGTTGGTGATGCAGCTGATTGGGGGTGGGGGCATTGGTTTTCCTGTAGGTAATAGTTTCACACTGCCCTTGCCAAGTTGGACTTCAATGGAACCACTTCTCTGACTCATTGTTGGTGTCCCATCTGGGATGCATAGACATTTATTCATTTCTTCGTCAGGATAAGTTGGCAAATCATGTAGGTATTCTTTATATATATATATATTTCCCACAACGGATAATATTATAGTAACATTCTACATGTGTATGTACACATATACATGAAATGGAAAGTTTTTTGCTTTATCCCCTTGTATACATATGAAAGCATGCATGTTGACTAAACCTAGTAGTCATGTATAGTTTAAATTTTGACAGTAATTGTCACATCAACCTATAAATGCATGAACAAATCTAGATTCTAACAACAATATACTCAGTTCTTATCTTCACACTGACTGTATAGTATTTGACCTTATTTAATATTTTCAAGCTATGAAAAATGTCATCTTACTGTAACTTTAAATAGAGCATCTTGGAGCTGAAGAGAAGGCTCAGTAAAGTGCTAGTCGCACTGTAGGAACCAGGCCCGACTGGGCTGCCTGCCTGTCTTGCTGTTTCATGTCCTGTTTCTAGCAGCTTCCATGTCTGTGTTTATCTTGGTTAGCAAGTCATGTTTACTGCTCTGAGGACACACCCCTCCCTTCCTCGAGTCTTTTCCTCCTGTGTGCAATCACCTCTTGAGGGATTTCACCTGGGAGGAGGATTCCTGTTTTGCTGCCTATAAGAAGGCTTTTTGGAATTCTGAAGGGGAAAGGAGGAGAATAATAAACCGCTGCCATGGCTGCTGCTGCAGCTGCTGCTCTCTTAGCATGAAGGACCCGCTGTGTTATTGTGTGTGTGTGTGTGTGCGTGAGTTAAATCCACAGCCCCTCGCCCTCGACTTGGTACCGCGGTGGCACGGGCGCCACACCACACAGAGTTGATGACCTGAGTTCAAGGCCAGGAACTCATGTAACAGTGGCATGTACTGTAATCCCAGGGCTGGGGAGGCTGAAACAGGAGGCTGCCAGAGGCTTGCCAGACAAGTTCCCAATTGAGCAATATACCTTGAATCACAAAATAAGGTGGGGATTGATTAGGGAAGATGCCCAATGTTGACCTTTGGCCTCTACATATACCCAGACATATACACAGGCACACATAAAAAGGGGAGAATCAGTCTTGTTACAAGCAACACTATTGAACAGTATACTGAATTCTTCAGGAATATTTACAGATCCTATATGCAAGAACTATATGCCTCTAGTACAGGGGATCTCAACCTGTGGGTCAAGACCACCGAAGTGGTGTGAAACAATCCTTTCCTAGGGGTAGCCTAAGACCATCAGAAAACATGAATATTTACATTATAATACATGTCAGTAACAAAATCTCAGTTAGGAAGTAGCAACAAAAATAATTATATGGTTGGGGGGTGGGGGTTCACCACAACATGAGGAGCTGTATTAAAGGGTCACAGCGTTGGGAAGGGTGAGAATCACTGCCCTAGTCAGTGTTTGACTGCATCATTTATTATGTCCAGTTACTGTAGTCGGGGTCACATATTTGATGGGCCAGGACACAGACCTCAAGATACTCAGGCTAGTATGTGAGAGGGATGGTTTAAAAAAAAAAGAGCAAGCACTGTCATGTCCATGCATACATCCAGGGACTTGGACCTGAGTGGGGGTGACAAAAGAGTGAAGAAAGGACAGGTGGGTACAGGGATAGAAAGCTGGGATCACGTGGTCTGGACTCCTTGGGCTGAAGAACCCTCTGCCCTGTATCCACTACCCCATTTCTCTCCTATTACTTCCACAGGAAGCCAAACTCATCGTTGGCTTTCCTGAAAGCGTACGCCTGAGACTCAAGCCCTGCTTTGTTCTTGCTCCCTTCCTTCTTTCTTCCCATTTGCATCTTTCTTTCTCTTTACTTCTCCCTTCTCCCTGACTTCCTTCACCTGTAAGAGCCTCCTCCTCCAGGGAGCCTACCCTCCTCAGACCTGCGAGAGCTTCCCAAAGCCAGTGTCCACACTCATGTTCTAGTTTCCTTTCAAGGTGCCACTTGGCTGAGTCCTTGCTCAGTCTCCAGGGACAGATCTGACTAGATGCAAGGGAATGAAGACAAGAAACAGACAGACACACACACACAGCTAAGGTCAGGTGGGTGGACTGGGCTCTCTGCTGGAGAAAGGGCAGAGTCAGCTCAGCAGGATTACATCTGCAGTTGATCCAGGAGGCGGGGTTATTTCATGCCAAAAACCATGGAGGCACAGTTGACGCTACACAGCTGGAGCACGGAGGCAGGTTTGGCTAATCTTAGGCACAGTCTCTAGAGGAGAGCTGGGGGAGAAAGCTATGGCAGACATTTTCTGCACACGCTAACAACCGCTACAGAACCGGAAGGCTTTGCCCTTCCTCTCTGAGCCTCATCCTGGGAGAGGGTCGCTCTACTATTCCTGCACTGGTCTGATGCCGAGGGCTGCTTGACAAGGCCTTGCCCTTGTCAACAACACACACTCACCCAGGCCCTGCCTCTCAGGGCTTTCATGCACTGTCCTGTGACAAATACACTAACAGGATGTGTTTACTGCCTGAGCACAGAACTAGTTCATTATGGGCCTAAATACATTGTTCCTAAATACATTTTGTCAATAAACATCTAAGTATGACAGAAGGAAGATTATTATGGCATTTTGGTCAATTAAAAGTCATAAGCAGCAGTAAGAGCAAGCAACTAAAGGTCATCTTAGGTAAATACATATTAGACCAGTGACCATTGAAATAAAATAAAGCAGGATAATTTATAAATTGTCTACCTTGATACCTGTTCTGGGAGGTTTACAAGTCTGACTAAACGATGAACCTGAGCGCGTTATTTCCTCCAGTTATGTTGCAGCATTTTTTTTTTAGGTTTTCTTTTAATTGGCAAATCGAAGCACAAACTTGCCTCTTTTGCCCTTGTTCCTCCTCCAAATCACAGAACCATTAAACTTTTAATCCGTGGTGATTCCTGCTAAGTACCGGATTTGTTACAGCATGCTAAAGAAGCATGCCCTTTAGCGTGAGGTGTGTCAGGGATAGTTAATTATGGTGCACAGGAAACTCCTTCCCGGCTGGATGTGATAAGATGTGACACCGATGTTCACACCACAGACTGGCAGGCCTGCTCCTTCAGCCTCAGACCATCACCCCAGCCTTCCTCCCAGCTGCAAAGGCTTCACAGCTTTTCTGTGCAATAAGGGGAGCTCACTGGCCATATTCCCTTCTGAGTTCAAACTACTGTGTTGATTATGGCATCTACTGTCTCCTGTGTAGGTAGGCGGGCTGCACCCAGGCTCAGCACGAGAGGCTGGTGTGATACATGGAAGCTGATAACAGTGTGTGGTGATGACGCTGTCATGTGTCCAGATATGCACTGTCATCACTGCTGTTTTTATTATGCTAATTTATCATCAGTGTGGAGAGCAAGTTCTACTTTCTCTACTCTCGGGATCATGACAGGAGTCACATGGAATAGCAGCTGGGAATAAGCGAAGAACTTAACGTGGCACACTTCCCAGCGCCTCACCGGGAAACTCTTCCCCACAGACGCTGACACTGTGTGAGGCCTCCGCTACCCAGTGCCTTCATACCCTGCTGCCGCTGGGCCTCAATTCCATATCCTCCCGCCAACACTAGCCACTTTTAGCTTTATCTTGAGACGTTAATCTTACTGAAAGATAGCAATAAGGCAAGAAAGATTAATTTGCAAATAACAGCAAGTGGCATTTACTGAGCACTTACTGCGCGGCAAGGCATGATAGGCATCACTCCGCATCTCCACAGCCCTTAGGTGGTTATCGTCTGATCACACTGTACTCCCCACCCTCCCTCAGTTTGCCATTCTCACTTGATCGTTACTGCCACCGCGCAGCTCAGTCCTTTGTTATCCTGCTCTGCAGATGAGGAGACTGAATCTTTACAAAGTAAAAGGATCATGCAGGCTCCGCTGTCACGTGGCTGGGCTCTGAGCGCCTCAGAAAACACTCCCAAAGCCATCCTACATCCAGAAGGAGAACTAGTGCATCCACATACATGACCGCTTAGTGTGACTCTTTTAACGTACTATGCTCAATAACCATTGCATCTGAGAGCGGATGACCACAGACCATTACCCCTAGACCACTTTTAACCACATGTAAATCACTACCCGCTTTTGCTTCAGCGCTTCATGTTGCTTCGTGACAGGTACTCAGTGCACGTCGGCTGTGCTGGTCGTTCGTACAAAAGCACAAGAAGCCCCCGTCCCCCGGTCACCTGCACCGTTCATGTGTTCTGCCCAGCGGAGAAGAGAGCGGGGCGTACGCTTGTTACTGTACTGTTCTTGTGATGATACCACGGAGGCCACAGAAGATGCCTAGTGTAGCAGTTAACCTTTGGCATCCCTTTGACAGGCAGGCTCAGGACAGAGACAACTCAGAGCAGGAACCATTTCTTTTGACTTTTAGTTGCTCGTGACATCGGGAATCTGTGTCAGAGGATAGCTGTTCACTTAGTGGCCAGCCAGGAAGCAGAGGCATAAGAATGGTGACTCAAAGCTGGCTTTCTTCACCTCTCTTCTTTGCTCCTCGTGCCCTCATCCCATGGCACAGGACTAGCTACATTTAGAGCGATCCTTCCCTATTCAGATTCACTCAGTTAATGCCCACTGGAAACACGCCATGGACACCCACACGGACATGCCTCTCCAATCTCCTACATGGATGGCATATCACTTGGCCTACTGCATACTTAAATACACAAACTCCACAAGTTGCGCTCAGAAGTCTAATGGAATATTACCTGCCATATAATATATAAAGCATAGAAACATTTTGGCAAGAGAAGTCACTGTGCACCCTTTTCTGAGTCTGTCCTCTTCTAGAGCCCTCCAGAAAACTCTCAGCAAAGAAGGGAGAGTTTCTGCTTGTTTTCTTGTTTTCTTGCCAGAAGACGGAGAAGCTCCTAGAACATATTTCTTCTAAAAGAAATGACCTATAGTCTCAGAAAACAAAACCAAATAAACAAAAACCTCTTTAGTACTAGCATTACCATGGGTCTAACAACAATCACTGATCTGAAATCTCATGTCTGAAATCTCATCAAAAAAGACAGTTGGCTAAATGCCCTGGTGGTGTTACAGATTTCCTAGAGGAGGTCAGAAGACATTAGCCTGTTAAACTCTAACAACTTAGGTCTTCCCTCAAAAGGCACATATTTATTATTTAACTGCTATTCACACACACATACACACACACATACACACACACACACACACACACACACACACACACACACACACATATATATCCATCTCACAGTCTCAGTCCATATTTTGCTGATATAACAGCATATCTAAGACAACATAGTTTATAAAGAGCCAAGAGTCACATTGTACAGTCCCAGAGAATGAGAAGTCCGAGATCAAGGCCTGCACTTGACAAGGACCTTTGTGCTGTAG
>OU015750.1:50944476-50968826 GCA_907169655.1 Acomys percivali
CTCTCTCTCTCTCTCTCTCTCTCTCTCTCTCTCTCTCTCTCTCTCTCATTTTATTTATCATAATTAATTCACATTAATCCCGATTATTGCCCCCTCTCTTGTATCTTCCTGTTCCCACCCTCCCTCCTTCTCCCACCCTTTTTTCCTCCCTAGACCTCTGGCAAAGTTGTGGAAAAAGGGAACACTCCTCCATTACTGGTGGGAGTGCAAACTATTACAACCATTTTTTTAAAAAGCAGTCTGCCTTTTCTCAGAAAATTGGGAATTCTACCTCAAGACCCAGCAATACCACTCCAGGGCAAATATCGGAAAGATGCTCCACTACACAACAAGGACATTTGCTCAACTATGTTCAAAGCAGCTCTATTCATAATAGCCAGAATCTGGAAACAACCTAGATGCTTCTCAACTGAAGAATAGATAAAGAAACTGTGGTACATTTACACAATGGAATACTACTCAGCTATTAAAAACAAGGAAATCTTCAAATTTGCAGGCAAATGGATGGAACTAGAAATGATCATCCTGAGTGAAGTAACCCAGACCCAGAAAGACATGCATGGAATATACTCACTTATAAGTGGATATTAGCCCAACAAAGATGTCCTCAGAGAGACTCCACCCAGCAGGGGATGGGGCAGTCCATAGAACTAGCAACTAGCAACTAGGGCAGAGCAATGAGAGTTGTATGGAGGAGTGGAGGGGATGGAAGGACCCAGAGGAGTCAGGAGCCTCTCAGGGAGACCATCAAGGCTGGCAGATCTGGACCCTAGGGGGCCCACACAAACTGAAGCACCAGCCAAGGACAACGCATGCAGAGAAACTAGACCCTCTGTTCAGATATAGTCAATGGACAACTCACTTTTCACAGTGCGGGGTGGGGGAGCAAGGACGGCCTCTAGCATTCTTATCTTATCCTGACACCCAATAGCCTGCCCAGGTCTAAACTCAAGCTCAATTCAAAATTCCAGAGGCAGGCCCAGGAGATGGCTCAGTCTAATGCAGTGTAAAGAGCTAGTCTGACCATCTAAAAGGGTATGCTCCTGTAATCCTAGCATTGCTGAAGCCCAAACAGGAGGACCTCTGGAGCTTCCTTACCAGTCCACATAGCAAGCTGCAGTTTCAGTGGATGAGCACACACATGCATGCACATACTCCTGAAAGACAAATGAAATGGGCCTCTTGTAGAATGCAGGCAGGGTCGTTTCCTGTCTTGACCTTGAGATGCCCTGTGACTGACCAGCTCTGACCCACAGGGTCACAGCAGCCTCACTTCTGCTCTCATCGCTCACAATGCTCCTTCGTCAATGTAGTCTATAGAAGCCAGGCTTAATCTCCCCAAATGAGCATGGCTACTGATGGCACCAAGTGCCCAGACAGACATACAAGTGACACCATTGGCGGTCACCCACTTACGAACCTGCAGAGTCCGCATGAACAAACTGCATGAGGCCGGCACACATTTCTGGCCCGGAGAATGAGGATCATCTGAAAATCATATTTTTAAAAAACCAAAAAACAAACAAACAAACCATTTTAAAGCCCTCTGCCCATCTTCCCAAACTTCCTAACTTGTCTTTCTTTCTAACTCTCTATTCCAGGCCCACCTCCATCTTCTGGAGATGCCAACCTTGTTCTCAACTTGAGACCCTCAACGCTGCCTTAGCTCCCCCTGGGCCACTGCCCTTGCATGACTAACTTACTTTTATTTAGCCTTAACATGTCCACCTTACAGGAAAGTTGGAAATTCCTTTCAAATTCATTGCAGATGAGGACAAAGTAACCTTTGAGTCAGTAAGCAACAGGAAAAGCCAAACGTTAGCTGAGGAGATCCCTGAATTCTTTCCACTCTTTACTCTGTGTCTAATTCGCTGTGTAAGCACTGAGAGATTAATGGTAACGGGGCTGCAGGGAAGACTTCAGACTTTGAGTCTGTGAGTCACAGGAAAAAGGCCTGCTCTCCTCAGCTCTTACTTTCCTCAAATACAGTGCTAGCAGCACTGCACTCACTGTGGTAATGGATTTCAGCTGTCAACTTGACACAAAGGTAGGGTTGCCTAAGGAGAGAGTTCCACCAATTGAGGAACTGCTCAGATCAGACTGGCCAATCGCCATGCCTATGAGGCATTTTTGCAATAGGACAGTCCAGCTCACTGTGGCAGGTGCCATCCCTAGGCACATCTGTCTGGGCTATGTAAGAAGGCTAGCTGCTGCTGGGCGTGGTGGCGCACACCTGTAATCCCAGCACTCAGGAGGCAGAGGCAGGCGGATCGCTGTGAGTTCGAGGCCAGGCTGGTCTACAAAGTGAGTCCAGGACAGCCAAGGCTACACAAAGAAACCCTGTCTCGAAAAACAAATACAAATACAAAAACAAACAAACAAAAAGAAAGAAAATGAAGAAGAAGGAGGAGGAGAAGGAGGAGGAGGCGGAGGAAGCGGCTAGCTGCTGAGCAAGCCAGGGAAGCAGGCCAACAAGCACAACAAGCAGAGGTTTCTCTGGTCTCTGCTTCAGTTCCTGCCTTGTTTCACATCTGGCCTTGATGATGGACCACTTTCCTCCTCCCAGTCAGTGTTGTACCAGAGCAAGCACAAACGTGGACACCCACCTCACAGGCTCTAAGTCAAGGGCAGGTGTCATTATTTCAGTCTTTCCAAGATGACCTCCTGTCCCAGCACACCTCTGACCCCATCTGGCTATGGGTCTCTTGCCACAACCAGGCTCCTGGCCTGACCTATCTTATCTTTTAACATTATTTGTGGCAAAGCACTGCCTAGGGCAAGACCAGAAGCAGCTTCCTAGCAGCAAACCCTTTCCCGATTCTGAGGAAACATAGATCATCAAAAGACCCAGAACGAAGTCAATTCCCACCAAAACCCCCAGGCAACATGATTCTCCACGGAAGGTACAAACATTCCTGAAGGATACAGGGTGAACAAAATATAAAATGAGTATTTGTCACTCTAAGTTGGCAAGTGTCCTGCTGCTGACTCAAAGGACAAGGGCATCTGGCTATCAGAGGGAGAGGCATTACTCACTGCTGTGTGTGTGTGTGTGTGTGTGTGTGTGTAGGGGAAAGGGCTGCTCTAAGCAACTGCATCTGTCCCTGCTGCACACACACAGCCTGCACACAGTATATCACACCTGTTCTGTGGCTTAGCTTCCATGGTAGACCCCAGTCTGGGCAGCGGTCACTAAGCACAGACTTGGCAGTATGTGCCCCACCTGATCTGAATCAATAAACAGGAGGTAAGCACACTACAGGGGGGTGCAGTCCACAGACCCTGCCTTGCTCCTAACACCAGCCTCGCTTCTTCCAGCCTTCAGCTCAGTTGCCTTATTACACACTTATCTAAATGAAAACCCAGCGCTCTAGGTGCGGGTGGTCCCCGACGGGTTCTGCAGCACAGGTGCACAACGGCGGCAGCTTCAGCATCATCTGGGAAGCTCTCACAGGTAGCACCATCCCTGGCTTCAGGTGAGAATGATTGAGTTAGTGGCTCACAGCCGGAGCCCAGAAATACGCCCTCTGTCAAGCTCTCCGGTTAGAGGTTACAGAATAACCCATTCAGCTCATCAACTGCTTTGACTGGGATAGGAACCGGGAGCAGTCACTGCAGCATGTGCTTGGGGCAAAGAGGATGTCTCGGCCTTTGCAGATTAGGAGGCAGTCAGAAGGTCACCAGCCACCCTGCAGTGACTGAAACAGACCACTTAGCGTGACTCTCCAAAACGTATGAGGAGTCTAAGCATCTTTGCCGGCGTGTGGCTGTTGTCACTACTGTTCAAACCTCTCACAGCTGATACAAGGAAACCGCATGATGAAACCACCCCCTTCCACTGGTGGCTAATTATGATGAACCTCTTTTTATGCATCTGCTGGTTATATTTCTTTTTTCCCTTTTGTGAAATATTTTTCCCACTTGTAGTCTTTGACTCTTTAGTATTGAGTTTTGAGTGTTCTTTATATATTGTAGATAGCAGTCACTTGTTAAATGTGTGGGTTTCAAATTATTTCCTTCCTTTTAAAACCCAGAGGATCCAGGAACCATACAGAAGACCATCAAGGCTGGAAGATCTGGACCAGGCAGGACTGCACAAACTGCTGTACCAACCACGGACAATGCATGCAGTAAACCTAGACCCTCTGTTCAGATCTAGCCCATGGACAGCGCATTCTCCACAGTTGTGTGAAGAGCAGGGACTGCCTCTGACATGTACTCTGGTGCCCCCTACTTGACCACTTCCCCTCGGTAGGGAGGCCTGGTGGCACCCAGAGGAAAGGGAAGCAGGCTATACAGATGAGACCTGATAGGCTGCGATCAAATGGTGAGGGAAGAGGTCCCTTTCTGTCACAGGCCTAGAGGAGGGGAATAGGGTGAAAGAGGGAGGGAGGGGGAACAGGAAGATACAAGTGAGGGGATAACAATCAGGATGTAATCTGAATAAATTATTAAATAAAAACATTTAATGTATTTCATTACATTCATATAGTATTTCATGAAGCAAAAGTTTTAAAGGTTTTGCTCAGTGCAATTAATCGATTTCCATTTCCGAATCATCCACCTGGTTTTAAGACAGAAGTCAGCATTGACCTCTGTCCTAGAGAGGTTCATTGTTTCCTATGTTTTATCTTTACGTTTTACAGGTAAGTCTATAATCTATTTTCAGGTAACGCGCATTCATGCAGTTTTCTTTCCCCTTGTCTGCACATACAGCGATGAGAGCCTGTGCTCAGCTGTACCAGCCTGTGGACTGGTACCAACCTACATGTATAGTAGGCATTTTCACCTCAAGTAAGCTAATCTAGCTAATCCCTCAGAGCCCAGCCCAGACATTTGCTTCCATGGTAACTCTAAATCCCACCAGGTGGCAAACAAGACTCAGTCCTTCTTCCATGGGAATGTGTTTTTTTGTTTGTTTGTTTTTGCCCCCACATTTATCAAATATCAATTGAGGAGCTGAGCTGTGGAGGCTGCTCACTGGTAAGTGCTTGCTGTATGTGCATGAAGACTGAGATTGGGCCCTAGTTACCTACTTAAAAGTCGGCATTGTGGTATGTATGGTAACCTCAGTGCTGGGGTGGGTGGGGTGAGACAGGCAGATCACAGTCCCATTGGCTAGCTTGTCTATCTGAAACAGCAAGACCCAGGTTCACTGAGAAACCTTGGCCTACCCACCCTGCGTGCTGTTAAGGTGGGAACAATAGAGAAAGTCACTCAGGGTTGACCTCTGATCTGCATGTCAGTGCGCACGCACACATAAGCATAAACCCTCTCTGCCCTGCCACTAAATAAATAAAATCGATTCAGTAAATGTGTATGCGCTACTTCTAGGCTCTGGATTATTTCTCATTGATCTATGTGTCTGTCCATTACAATCACACTATCTTGCTTGCGTTAGCAGTCAGTCAGCCTTAATCCTGGACAGAGACACTTCACAGTTTATCCTTGTCAATATTGTTTTAGCTGTTCTAGGATTTGTATATTTTTCCCACATGAATTTTAGAATGCTCTTGTCTATATTTGACTTAAAACACTTGTGAAATTTTAGTAGGAAATTTCATAAACATACAGAACAGTTTAGGGACACTTGACATCTTAAATATGTTGAGTGTTCCAATCCATGAACATAGTATGTATCTCCATCTGTTTGTGTCTTTGGGTTCTTTCTTCGATATTTTATAATTCTAAGCATGCAGAGTCCACACATGCTTTTAAAAAGATATGGCTAAGTATTTCATTTTATGAGTAGTGTCATTAATGGTACTGTTGGTTTTTTTTTTATATATAATTTGGTTTCTATAATTTCATCTTTGGTATATATCCATGTGATTTTTCTGGGTTGACTCTTATATAACCTTGCATATATCAATTCTAACAGCTTGCTTATAGACTTTTCGGGAATTTGCACCTGTCATCAAGTTATCTATAAAGAGAGGCAGATGCTTTTATCTCCTCCTTTCTAGTCTATGGCTCTCTGTTTATTTTCTTGTTTGATCCCAGAGCCCAATATGTGTGACTCCTAGCACTGAGTGACGAGTTACAGGCATTAAAGTGAAATCTTCATTTTGTTCTAGATCCTAGAAGTTAATCGTTCAATCTTTTAGCATGAAGCTGTAGGCATGTTGTAGACTGTCCTTATTAGATTTAGACAATTGCCCTTTATTCACTCAGTGGGTATTAGAATTTATCAAATATCTCCAAGAAAAGCAATGCATCAGTTACTATAATCACACCATTTTCTTCTTTGCTGACATGCTGAATTATCTTGATTGAATGTTAATATATTGAGCTATCTTTCTTTATATACCTCTAAGTTCGTTGATCATATTTTTATATATTTATGAATTAAAACTGTTTATATTTTGAGAAAGTTCGATTCTAGGTACATAAGTGATATCATCTGATAGGTCTCTGTTTCTTTTCATATTTTTTGTCTGCTTCTGGTATCAGTGTGATACTGGTCATATACAGTCAGCTATGAAGTGTTTCTTCCGCCTGTGTTTTCTGGGAGAGATTGTGTAAAACTGGTGTTAATTTCCCTTTAAATGCTCAGTAGAATTGCCTGTGGACTCCAACACCACCTAGAAAATCCCAACACTCTAAGAGTGACATGAAAAAGAAGCCACTTCCTAAATGGCTATCAGGTAGAACAGCATTATGATTCCCCAGCCCCACCCCGCCAACATCTCAGCAGCTAAAGCCACTGAGGCAGTATACCGCACCGAGAGGCTTAAATGACCTCCATTCACCGCGTCACGTTTGCCAAGGCCAGATGTCAGGAATGAAGGTGGCCATCGGGCCAGCTGTTTCTCAGTGCTCTGAGAAAGGGATGGCTTCAGCCTTACGTTACACTTGGCTACTTTCTCCTTGGATGTGTGCTCCTGTATTCAGGCCTCTTTCTTTAAGGTAGTAAGCAATTTTAAATGTCAAAGGAATTAATGGCTTCATTTTCACTGAATTATTTCTATGGAGGCTGTACCTCCAAATAATCTCCTACTTTAAGAGCAATGACTCTAAAACACAAGGTTTGTGGTTTGTTTTGTTGTTGTTTTTTGAGGGGGTTGGTGGTGGTGTTTGTTTGTTTGCTTGTTTTGCTTTGCTTTGCTGTTCTCTTACTTCTGCGGGGCCAGATCTCACCTCATCCTACTTTCTAACATTAAGCAATGATGAGCACTCACAGGAGCATGGGCATTTTGTTCCTTACTTGAGTTCGTGCTTTGCCCTTGAAACTGCCTCCTCTATGCTACCTGAAGAAGAAATAGAACACACAAACCCCCGACACACACACACGCCGCCACACAAACACACACACACACCCTGTTCTCCCCCTGTCTGGATCCCATCGATTCCACATTTTTAGGATGGATTCTGGATATGCCCTCAAGCTCCCCAAACTGGAACTTATGAGAATGGAAGAGACAGTTTTATCAGCTCTACAACAGTCAGGAAAGACAGAGGCACACATAGTTGAGGAATGGTGCAATTCCGCTCCCAGCTGAGGCCACGCTGGAAGACACAGCCAGCTCACAAAGGAACCTCGGACTGCTTGGGGAGAACCAGCTGTGACTCGGAGGCACCAGCTAGGAAGAGCACTGCCGCTTTGCCAAGGCTAATGGTGGGTAATCTCCACTCCTCCTGCATCCTCAGCACGTGCCCATCTCCAGGGTTGAAGGCACACTGAGGCAGGGCAGAGCAACAGTGACTGTGCCTAGCTCTACTCTAAGCTCCAGGGGCCATGGAGCTAAAGCATCACTTAGACCAATGAGATCAGTGTTTTATGAAGAGAACATGATCGTCCTTATCAAAGAGGCCTTCTGAACAAAGGGCAAAAAGTTACGGGTTGAGACAAAGCCCAGCGGAGAACAGCAGTGTGACAGGTCAAAACTGAAGGAAGGAAGTGGGAGAAAACGGAATTATGTCAGGCTTGGTCCTCACTGGGTAGAGGCTCGAAACAGTAAAAACCTTGCCTGTGCCACCTAGCATCCTATGACAGGAACCTCCCCATCATCAGGCTCTAAAATTTCATAATTTTAATTACTAAGGTAACTGTAGACATTTGGACGAAGAGGTAATTCTCAAACCATTACTCAGTCTATTTGCTTTCTAACTGAGATACATCAATTTTTAGCCTAGCACTGGCATATTCTCAACGTGAAAATACAAATGAATACATGCTTCCATGAATAACTATAATTATCATGATAATAAATAAAGGAGAACTGGGAAACTTTTCACTATTATAAGCATATATCCACGGCAAGATAAGCTCTGACTAGAGGAACTAGTTTAACGAAGCTAAATTTATTTTACTAGGCAGAAACATGGCTGGCTTTCGCTTTAACTTCAAAAGCTACTTACCTGCAGCATATACACATCGATGTGGATCAGGGGACAGCATACAAAAATCAGTGCACCAACGGGTGACATTCCTGCGTTGCCTCATCTTAGGCTGAAGCCACGCCATGTGAGCGAACACTTGCCGATGAGCCTGAGAGCTCTTCCACCTCGGTTAGAGGGATCTTTTCTGGCCTAAGAATGCCCACTAAGAACCCTCATCTAGAAACTCGGTTCTCTTTAATTCTACCAGATGAAGGCACCACTGAGCAGCTGTGGAGGAGGAAAGGCTGTCCAAGGACAAGGGGAAGGGCCGAAAAAGCCGTCCAAACATGAGGCAGACAGAGGCAGGCAAACTCCTGAGCTTCTCCTTCTGCCTGCTCACGACAGTGGCCGCGAGGGCGTGGGGACTCAGTCCCAAGGCATGCTTGACAATTTGGATGGGGCCCATTCCAGCCACCGGCTCCACCATGGCATGCTGACAGCCCTCTCAGAGAGTAAGACAAGCCTAGTATGCTAGATTAACACTTGCTTATGGACTCGTGGGATGTCAGAAATAAAGCCGTGGCTTTTCACAGGCCACCATGTAGGCTATCACCCACTGGGAAGCAGGTACAGAAAGCCTAATTCTGAAGAAGGAGGAACTAATGGTTATAGCTGGTCAATTTTAAACACAATTTCAAAAGCTCAGACAATATAGAAAAAGGGTTAACTCCATGGACCAATATGTGTGCACGTGCACATGTGTGTGTGTGTGTGTGTGTGTGTGTGTGTGTGTGTGTGTGTGTCAATTCTCTGAGAGTGAACAGACATTTGCCTATACAGAAACAGCCTACATCATTACATTACGAAGGCAGTTTAAAGATGACCAATGTTTTGCTCTAAAATCTCCATTTCCTGTAACAGAACCATTTTTCCTAAAAGGTCGTGGTGCCACAGGGCCTGTCTCCTACCTGTGTTGGTGTTGGGGCCAGGGCCAGGGCAAGGGCTGGCCAGCAGTGGCCCTGAGCCCTGGGCTGGGGTCGGAGGCTGCCCATCACTCAGCTGCTTGACCCGCTTTCGATGAGATTTGCCATCGTAGTGAACCTGGGCCTGAGCTGCGGAGTTGAGCTGGATGTTGCACACATCACAGAAGGAGAAGAGAATCTTCTTCTTCTCTTTGCTGAGTTGGTCCCCAGGCCTGTCGTTCCTTAACCCCTTTTCTTCAAAGCCCCGAAGGAAGGTTGCCATATTCATGATTCCATCTTCCCAGTGGTTGTCAGGGCTTAAGGAGTACTTCATAGCTGAAATTAAAAAAAAAAAAAAAATACCACAAGGGCCTATACATTTCTATGTGCTGTCTTATCTTCCACTGCAGGTATAATTCATTTTTGATGGTTGGCTTCAGCAGATTTAATCTTCAACGAATCTGAAGATTTTTACAGCTCTCTCTACCCCTTTTCCTATCACCTCTCCCTCTCTCTGTCCTTTTAGCTCCTGCCCACCCATGAGATCTTAGCTACAGTGCTCTTCTCCAGGGGACCCATTCTGAACCCAGAGAAAGGACAGGCCTGCTCATGTGCACCCACAGACCTTCATGGCTTCCTTCACGGGAGCTATCACGCTGCCCAGTCCTTGTCTAAGAAGTTACGTGTCTCATGTCTGTTTCCTCTACTGAGGCATGAACTCTGAGAGCCCAGCCAGCTCATCTCTGGCTGTGTCCTAGGCCTAGGACTGCACCTGCCACATAGTAGGCTGTAGATTGTCTGTTCAACAAAGGAAGGGATGTTCTGAACCCAAAACTGTTCCAAAGAACATGTGAAGACAAAGAACATGAACTGTGCACCCATACGCACACGTGCATGCACACACACACACACACACACACACACACACACACACACACACACACGGAGGCAGACACATGCCAGAACTAGGGTTGACAAAGATCAGGAAACAGCATGACCAGAACTCACACTGCACTGTGTTCCAAAGGCTCCTTTACAAATCAGCAGGCTGGAATCTGCACATTGCTTTCTTGTAAATGTAGTGAAACCGACTGTTTGTAAATTTCCAGGTTAGCCCATAAATATCAATTTAATTGTTGATAAGCTTGAAATGCAGAGCATCTGGAATTTAAAAAAAAAAAAACAGGATTATAGTAAATCAATGTATAAGTTCAAAGGGTAAAACAGAATCTGACACGATTTTTTTTTTTTTTTTTACAAATGCTGATTGTTTCTTTCATTTGTTAGGTAACAGGACTGTGAAGAATAATACCCCACCTAAGAGATTTTAAAAGGAATTTTCGGTACCATGAGAACCTCAGTTAAGGAAAGTGATCTTACCTTTCTATTTATTTATTGTTCAGTTCTACTTTAAAATAGTGTTCATTTCAGTTGACCCCAGAGTTGCTGGGCTCTCCATGCTATCCATGTGACTGTGTCACTGTTCTGTTTCTTGAGTTGCATGAGGAGAAAACCACTCTTTGAGAAGACGGGCGTGCAGGCACAGAGACAAACACTACAGTCCCACACCTAACAGACTGAGGAGAGAATTTCCAGTTCAAGTCCAGGATGGGCTGAACACCAAAACTCAACCCCAAAAAAAAAAAAAAAAAAAACCAAAATGAAAACAAAAACAAGGGCAAACAACTGGGCAGAAAGCAAATGAAACATGGTATGCTTGATAAAGAACAGGTTGAAGAGGATTTTTTCTTTAATTCATATAAAAGAAACAACCACGGCGCATAACGACGTGTGGCAGATCTTTGTGTATGGAATAAACTCCGGGGGATGAGAATAGTTGACCGGCTTTGAGTGATTATTTTATCCAAGTTGGCTTTGGGATTTCCAGAAAGGAAGGAAAAATGAAACACAAATTCACGAGTGGTTGTTCACAAGCTCAATAATAAAAATTTAGAAGGTGTGACCATACGGCCAGATGTTGATTCTACATGCAATATACCAAATATATCTCTTATTCGTACACATATACAAGCTGTGAGGACAGTTCACATCTTGCTTATGTGATACATAAAACATACTCGGCCCATGATGGTACTACCGTTTTAAGGGACTCTATAAAACTTCACCTATTCCTTTCAGCTTGACCCATTTTCTTCCTTTAAATCCACACAGGCAGGCTGGGAAGATGACTCAGCAAGTAAAGGCCTTTGGTGTCGAGCCTGACAGCTTGCGGCCAATTCCCAAGACCTACATGTTGGAAGGACAGAACAGATTCCCAGCGCCACACATGAAACGTGTCATGCCTCTCCCATAACTAAAAACATTGTCCACACAAACTGTGCACAAATAACAAGAAAGCAATTCCCCGAGCTAAGGTTGAAAAAGAGGGTTATTATTAAAACGTGATTTGAATTACACACGAATAAATATTTTGGGTTTTGACTTCAGGCCCAAAACCTCAGAATGCTTTAGAGTGTCCGTGCCATATGATAGTTACTTTCAATCATTACGATACCTTCTCTCCAAACATTCAAATGTAAGAACTGTTGGACGAGCTGAATTGATAAACAGCTCCCCGTGAGCTACTCAATGCTGCACCCTGGTGAGAACAGTGGTCCACAGTAAAGCAAGAAAATCTGAGACCTGTGAACCTCGCCACGCTGGGCTGGTCACCGGGCCTTACTGCATCACTGGACCCTGCTTGCTAGATTTTAACCCAAGCAATTCAGAGCCCTGAGCCATCTAAGGGCTGCTGATACTTTCATCTTAGAAGCTGTCCTTTCTAAAGGTCTCTGGCCTTGCTTGTGTGTAGATGAACATGGTATTTCACAGAAGCAAGGTATCTGTCACATCATTCTCCCTTTAAGTCTAAGTGGAAACAGTGGCCTTGTTTTGTGTATTACAAAAGGTAAACTGGCCGCCTCCGCTTTTCTGGCTTCTGTAATCTGTCCTTGAAGAAAGCTATGCTTTCTTGACATTGGTTTACACGTGTATACTCTACGTGGAAATCAGGAACCTGTAAAGCCTGTGCCTTCTCCCAGAGCTGTTCTGGAAGCGATCCTACAAGCCCCCAGAACCACATCTGTGGGCCACCTCAACAAGAAGTGTATGACGCCCTAAGAAGTGTTCACCAGCTCTGAGTCATCAGTCCAAGATCTGATTTCATTCACCACACTCTGTTGGCTTCTCAGGGGGAAACAGAGCGGGTTCTCACCAACAGCCACTTGCAACCAGAGTATATTTAGTTACAGAGGTCTTGGGGTAAGGACCTAGAGGTGAAAAATATCAGAGTCTCAGCATCCACATTGGGTCCAAAATGATATAATGCCCAGGCTGACATCATGTGTGGAGTGATAGTGTTTATAATGTCAGCATTCTGGCATTGTAAGGTTAACAGTGAGCCAAGGGGGGGCAGAGAGAAATATCTCACTTGCTATTTTAAATTTGTTCTCTCAGACTATCTCAGATGGCATGTTTTGTATGCATGTGACAGAAAGCCCTTCAGGGATGCTGAATTTTTGAAAGCAATAAGCAGCATGCTGCTTTAGGTGAACCAGAAGGTGTCTCTGGGGGCAGGACAAAGAGAGGCAAGTAGATAAACTGTTCTATGTTGTTGTGTGTATGTGTGTGTACGTGTGTATGTGTGTGTATGTGTGTGTTATTTTGTGAGATAGCCCATACTTTAGCACCCATGAGAGAACAGCATATTCTGATGCAAGGAGGAGAAGGAGGCTCTGGGAATTGCTGCCTTTTGGAAAGTGAACTGAAGGGCCCAAACTGGATGATCAATACGTATTATCAGAACGAGTGGTTCTATATGATCAAGAGGTGACTGACTGGGTGAACTTTTCCCTCAGGCAAGAACTTATCTCTCAGACCAGTCCCATGTGCACAGCCACCCAGTGGTCTTCACAACTAGAAAAGGGCTGGAGGCTGCGTCAGAAGCAAGTGCTGCGTTCTGTGGCACAGCACGCAGTGTGAGGGAGACATTTTGAGAAGCTGCTGTGTAACTCCCCCCGCCATTGCCCCACCCTAGTCAGTTGTCACCTAGAGTCTGCTTGATGCTCCCCCTTGGCAGGGTTTCTTCCCTAACTTTGCACTCTGAAGTTCTTTGTTCACAGTTCTAGGGTGGCCCATGGCCCTTGTGTGATCACTTCAAGCCTTAATCGAGGCTTATCATATTTGCTTACTTTTGCTTATTGCCCCCACTCAGTAAATGCTTGTTTATTGGGCAGGCCAGAAGCTTGGCACAGGGAAGCGATAGTGAATGAGGTATGCACGGTGTGCCAGTATGACAGACAAGAAGCGGAGATGATAAAAAAGGAAAGAGAAGAATGGAGTGAATTCCTTAAAAACTAATTTTTCCTCCCTTACTGGATTTCAAGAACCCCTGAAGATTAAACAATTCCTGATTTGTCTCGGTACTCTCAGCATCTGTGATTTCAGTTAATGCAAAAAGGAATTTAATACCAGGTGAATAAATGAATGTAATATTGTGCATGCATGTTTAAAGTGTGGGTGTGTGGCACTTGTTGCAAACACAGTGCCCCAAAACCTGATAAAATAATAGAATTCCTGCATTGAGTCAGAGATTATTTATGTATTTATTTATTGTGGTGCTGAGGATTAAACCTAGAACTGTGCGCATGCTGGACAAGAGCTCTGCCTATGGGCTACATCCCAGATCTGTGTTTGCATATTTTTATGATATTGTGGACAAGCAGGGAGGGACATTTGGATACCAGTATAAAGGAAGCAAACTATCCTCTCATTAATCATTACAGATAGAAAGCCAATCAGATGGCTGGCAATTAGAAGGCATTCTCCAAGACCAAGCGCGTTCTATAATTCAAATGTAGCTTAGCTTTACTCAAAAGCTGCCAGTGACTTTGGTCTTGACTTTCTTTTTTTTATTAAATATTTTTACATATACATTTATATTATTATACATATATACAATAAACTACCTAGAGCAAGGAGAATCATGACGCAATCAGGAATTATATAAATGTTACATTCTTAGTGTTTTGGCTATTTATATTTGGCAGCCTTGAAGAAGACATCTTTCCTAGCTTGATGTGTCTAAAGTTCTGAATGTAAATCAATCTCCATCACATCTTGTCATTATCAACTTAAAACATCTATCTAGACCTAAAAGCATCTTAACCCCTAAACAATTAAGCTTAATTGTAAAACTAAACTATCAGATAATGTTCAACTCCATCACAGACTTGAGAAGGAATAAACTTGATTACCTGAGTATGCCGAGAGTGCAGGTTAGTAGCTTTCCATATGATGACAGAGACAGTTTGCTACCTGAATAGTTACCCAAAACTCTCTATAACATTGAAGCATCATCTTCAGCCTTCTGGCTCAGTATATCTCACAGACATATTTGTGAGGCAGGAACTATTGAGGACTTGCTTACCCTGTCTTGGCAGAGTTTGGCTGTCCACTCTGATTACATCCAAGCTCGCACTTTTTTAGGCAGAATTCTGACTATGGTAGAAATGAGGACATTTTGCCCAGTGGCTTGTTTGCCACATTTGAAGCCAACTCCATAAGGAGGTTGACTTTCAAAAGACCTAAAGTCGATTGTGTTTATAAACAGATGCCTTTTCTGGAATCCTTGATCTTCAAAGTGGCCCAAAGCCATCAAATTCAGATAGCCCAACATGTTAACAACGGGAATAAAGTTTATTCTAATGCCAGAATATCCATTTCTATTGTATATGCATATTTCAGATAAAGTGAGGACTGAAAATATCTTTTATATTTTTGCTTGAAACTGGGTCTCCATCTGTAGCCCATGCTGGCCTCAAACTTGCAATCCTCTTGAGCCAACCTTCTGAGTGCTGGGATTAAAGACATGCACCAACATGGCTAACTTTCTTATATGCTCAATACATCAGCATATCAGCAGAAAGAGACAGGAATGCTTCCTACTGCAAGCATAAAATGTTGCAATAAAAATGTTGCTAGTGTTATATAAGAAACGTTTGGTGAAATATTGAGTTGAATAGACAGCTATAGAGCCCTAGCTAAATAGATAGAGAATATATACTTATTTTGAGATACAAATATTTATAAGTAGTTAAATGATTTTAGGATAGAAATTAGATTGTACCATAATTATAATTTTTAGAGAATTATATGACATGCCAGCTTTCATGATATCAAATAAATAATCTTCAAGGACTACATTTAATTTTTATTTATTTAATTTCACCACAGCATGAACTCTCCTAGAAAAAGATTACTGTTTGGGAATTCTCATCTTTTGGGGATGAATCAAAGGCAAAAGATCAGCTTTGCTAACTTAAAATGATTACCCCAAGGAGATAATTAAATACACTTATACCCATAATCGGATATAGCTTTTCATTCCCATACATCAAGAGCTATATTAACGATAGATTAAAATTTATTCCTGCCAAACATTGGTTTCAACAGTTGGCCTTTTATATTCAACTACAACATACATTAGGTACCCCCTCCAGCTATAAGAGATGCGACATCTGGGCTACATCCTCCTCTATTCTGAATTTATGTTTTTAAATTAAGAGATAATTATATCATTTCACTTCTCCCCTTTCCTCCTCCTAGCCCTCTCCATGGACCTGCCTTGCTCCCTCTCAAATTTAATGGCCTCTTTTTTTTTTTTCTTTAACTGCTACTGTTACTTATATAAATGCAACCTGCTCAGTCCACTTAGTGTTACCTGTATGTATACGATTTCAGGGCTGCCCACTTGCTATTGGATATCAGTTAGTATAGCTCATTCCCTGAGGAAGACTATTTCTCCTGCTGGCAGCATTCCTTAGTTGCCTGCAGATCTTTGCCTAGGGGAGGGGCGTGATGAGATTCCCCGCCCCATGTTAGTATATGCCTAAACAAGACCCAACCAATTACAACACTAATAGAGTCACATAATCCTTTTTGTGGTGATGACGGCTGGATTTCACCTGTACTGTAGCTTGCCTTTAAGTCCATGCAACATGAGACAGAGGCAGCACAGGAGGAAGAACTTAGGAACAGCTAGGCATGGTGACCCCAGCAAGGATAGGCATGACAGCCACGCCCCTGCTGTTGTCACTGCCCAGGCCAGGGTACGTCCAAGAACATCTTACTGGGAAAGCCCCAGAACCACTCTAAATTCTTGTATGAAGTGGGAGTAAGTAATCCCACCTGGTAGGATGCTATCTATTGTGTGGATGAAGACACAGTGAAGTCACCAGATGGCCCCACAGAAGACAGCAGTACCCATCAAGGAAGGAATGGTCTGGGCATTCTTAGCTCACTAGTCCACTCCGATTCTCAAAAATGCTTCTGCACTTTCTTAGTCAACCGTGTCTATTTCTCTTTCTGGCCATTATGCCATGGTATAGTCCTTTGTCCTGGGGACACAAGAGACTGATTCAGGTGCTGTCTGAACTGAAATATGCCACCCAATAGAGTGTATTTTTTTTTCCTTTTCATCCTCTGCATTTCATTTCCGGATACCATCTTAAAGCTCTCTCATGCTTTCGCTGACTCTCTGGGCTGCTTTGCTCCCTCTAGGAAGGCTCCCTCCATCTTCGCCCCCAGTGCTGCTTGCAGACTCTGCAGCTGAGCCAGCCCGCTTTCCTGAAGGTATGACTTTCCTCCTCTCCTCCACCTCTTTTTCCCGCAGCCAGTGAGATTTACAGCTTGCCTGCCCCTCCTGTTTTTCTTTCAATGTTGTCCTTGAGCTATACCAACATAAAAGCAGTAATAATTTCATTCAGGTCACTGAAGGTACTGGACTCAGTCTTGGCTATGGGCAGTTTCCCCATTGGCTCTTTCTCTCAGTCATGAAGGTTTTTTATACCCAGCATCACCAAAGGCCATTCTTCCTAAACCATCAAGAGGGCTTTGTGGGTAAATGAAACATTATAAACACTTGAGCAGTTCTAATTTATGACAATTTGTTCAAAAAGAAAACTATTTTCTTGGTGTGGCATTTGCAATAAAAAAAATAGCAATCAAATTTATATAGGCTTGTTGTTTGACTAGTAGGTAAAATAAGGCCACCTTTGCCCAGGAAAAATGCTGCAATGCCAGGTCGACAGATGTATACTGAGACCACCTCTAGTTAAATTCAGCAGATGATCACTTTGCTCACAACACACTCCTCTTTAACGTGAGCCCACTGAAGAGTAGCTAAGCTGTTGAAAACACAAAGGCCTGCTGTGCTGCTCACATATACTTTCTCCACACTTAGCGCTTACACAAACAAGTCTGATCTCATGAGTTATTTGAGGGACTAAAGACTACAGTTTACAGTTACATTCTTATCTTACACACACACACACACACACACACACACACACATACACACACACACACCACATATACACACACCACACACACATACACACATGCACATGAACACACACCCATGCACACATACACACATGCATATACACCACACACACATACATACACACACGCATATGCACACACACATATATGTACATGTGTGTGAGTGCACGTGTGCACACACACACACTCCTTGAAAACAACTATAAATGAAATATTTTATTTCCCTATTAGAGAAACAAAACTTTTTAAAATTCTTTAATCTAGTCGTGCTTCATTTGTGAAATTACTTTGCACTTTATTATAAAACTAATGTGCTTATTTGCCACAATTAGTTGATTCACAGTAATGATAACTAAAATCCAGGAGATTTGCTTTTAAGAACTTGACATGATTTGTAGATGTATATAGAATTTCAATGAACCAAGGACAACCAAGGAAACTCTGAAGAACAATTACAGTCACAGACTACCATGAGGCTACAGTCAGGAGCTTGGTTTTAGCTGAAGCAAAAAAACACACTGACCAGAACAAAGGAGTCAGCCCACATACAGGCCATGGTGTGTATGGTGACTTGCTTGTGCATGTGTGAGTGTGTGTACTGAGGACAAAATTGATAATGTAGTGGTGAAAAGATAGTGATTTCAATAAATGGAATGATTTGATTAGTATCTATATTGTAAAAAAGTATTCTGCTACTTACTGTACACTTCAGATTTGTCCTTGCCTTGGAGGATGGTGAGGGGTGACAATACTGGGCAGAGGTGAACAGTGATGGTGGTAAGCAGAGGTGAATGGTGATGGTGGTAGGCAGAGGTGAGAGGTGATGGTGGTAGGCAGAGGTGAGGTGTGATGGTGGTAGGCAGAGGTGAGGGGAGATGGTGGTAGGCAGAGGTGAGAGGTGATGGTGTTAGTTATGGCTTGTGAAGAATATAATTTTCATGACTTCAAAGTAAGCAAAGACATAAAAGTACTGACCCCAAGAGAAAAATATTAAATATATTAAACTCAAAATTACTTCTTCAAATAAGGATACCACTAAGAAAGGGCAAGGTAAAAAAAAAAAAAAAAAGATAATTGCAATTCGTAGACACCCAGAGAAAGCTTACTACATGAAATCTCCTCTGAAGTTTTAAAGTCAGACAATCTAACAGAAAAATAAACTAAAACTCTGAAGGCAGAAGACAGTCCTCAAGCAGCAAGTAAACTCATGAAAACTTACCCCAACTCTTCAGGCATCACAGAAACACAAATTAACATTATGATGCAATACTAGTTAAAGCAAAAACAACAGAAAACATGAAGCAGTTAATGAGGAAATAGAAAATCAAACCTGATACACAGATACTGGATGAGGAAACTGTTACCAACCATTTACGAAAACTGGCCATGCCTACTAAAGTAGAACATTTGCACACTTGAAGATTCAGCAACTTCACCAACATACGTGTACATATATTCTTTAAATGTACACACATCCACTAAGATGGATGTCCAAAAGCACCATTTATAACAGACCTAAACAAAAACTACCCAAATGTCCATCAATAGTATAAATGGTAAGTTAAAACTAACAAAAGAAAAAAGGATAATTAATGAGTATATATGTTGCAATATCTTAATTCAATATATCAATTCCACAAGAGAATAACACACACACACACACACACACACACATATCCATATATGTATACATGACTTCTAGCTACATCCAATATGGCTGAATCTCAAGAATAACAGGTCAGTTATTGTTGGCCTTCTCAGCCTTCCCTTCTAGTACATCTGCATTCCACTATGGCACCACACATCCACAGAAACACTGCAGGCCAGGGACCTCCAGTGGCCACGCTGGACTGAGACACAGGTAGGAAGCTTTCGCTATCCTTCCAGTCTCCTACTCTGACCTCTCACCTCTGCAGCAGCCTGCTCGCTGGAATCTCTCCTCTCACCCCACCTATATTCCCTGAAAGCTGTCTCATGGTGTGTAGAAACTCTTTCCTGCCAGGAACCCCACAGCCACCACACTTGCCTAGGATCCAGAGTAGGCAACGCCACCCAAAGAATGGAACACCTGCCCAACAAAGACATGACCAGATACCTACACCAAACAATACCTCAGACGCCTAGTTCCCAGAACAAAACCGCAATCATTAACACCCAAGACAATATGCCTCTTCCAGAAGCCAGTAACCCTACTACAATAGGCCCTGAGAAATGCAACTTAGCTGTAGCACAAGACAAAGACTTCAAAATAGCAATTATGAATATGTTCAAGGACCATGAAGAGGACATGAATAAATGCTTTAATGAAGACCATGAAGACACAAATAATCTAAGGAAATATTGAAAACAGTTCAATACATGAAAGTAGAAATTAAAGAAAATCAAACTGAAATAAAAAACTTATGAGTCAAAGAAAAAACCTCACAGGTAAGCTTCATCAACAGATTATAAGACATCGAAGAGAATTTCTGGTCTTGAAAACAAAGTAAAAGAAATGGATAGCTCAAAACTAAAAATTTAAGGCTTTAATCTTAAAAAATTCAGGCACAACACATCCAGAAAATCTGGAACACTATTTAAAAAAACAACAACAAGAATAAGAATAGAGGATAAAGAAGAAACCCAGGTCAAAAGCACAGAAAATATTTTCAACAAAATCAAAGAAGAAAACTTCTCTAACGTACAGAAGGAGTGCCTATCAAGGTGCCAGAGGTATACAGAACACCAAATACAGTGGACCATAAAAGAAATTTCCCACAATACGTGATAATCAAAATACTAAATATACAAAGAAAGAAAGGAAGGAAGGAAGGAAGAAAATATTAAAAGCTGCTAGGGACGAAGACCAAGTCATATTTAAAAGCAGACCCATTAGGATTAACACATGATTATTCAAATGAGATTCTGAAATCCATAAGGGCCTGGTGATATTCTATAAACTCTGAGAAACCACAGATTCCAGATCAGACTACTATACTTAGCAAAATTATCAACCACAATAGATGAAGAAAGAAAATCACTACATGATAATACCAAATTTAAGCAGTATCTATCTACGAATCCATTTCTACAAAAGATGCTAGAAGGAAAACTCCAATATAAAGAGATTAACTACTCCCCCCAAAACAAAAGGAATAAATAATACCAGTCCAGAAAAATCAAAAGAGGGGGGAAACCTTCACAATAACAACTAAATAAAAGGAATCAATAAACACTGCTCATTGGCAACTTCCAATATTGGTGATCTTGATTTTCCAATAAAATGAGATAGACTAAAAGACTAGATCAGAAAATAAGATCCTTCTTCCTGAAACAAGCATGTGTAGCTATTTTTATACCTGACAAAATAGACTTCAAACCAGAACTAATCAGAAAAAAAGTTTCTTTACACATTCAGTGAAGAAAAAAATCCACCAAGAGGATAT
Source organism: Acomys percivali (assembly GCA_907169655.1). Classification (NCBI taxonomy): domain Eukaryota; kingdom Metazoa; phylum Chordata; class Mammalia; order Rodentia; family Muridae; genus Acomys; species Acomys percivali. The sequence continues at coordinate 50,965,529 of OU015750.1, forward strand.
TTCAATTCAATACATTTATGCACCAAACACAAGAGTAACCAAATTAATTAAAAAACAAAACAAAACACTACTACAAATAAAAACTTACTGACCCTTGTACAGGGGATGATTTCAGTATCCCAGTCTCACTAACAGACTGTTCATCCAGACCAAAATAATAATAATAATCACAACAGTAATAATAGAGAAATTCTGGGCTTATATAGTTTAATGAATTAAATGGACCTCTTAGACATCTGTGTTAACATTCTACCCAAGGACATGCGCACGCTCAAAGAAGCTCAAGGAAAAATTCTCCAAAATTGAGCACATACAAGGACACAAACACAAAGCAAGTCTCAACATATATATGAAAACTGAAATAGCACCCTACATCCTATGTGACCACCATGGATAAAAGCTAGATATCAACAACAGAACCAACAGAAAGTTTACAAACTCATGGAAACTGATCAACACTGAATAAAAAATGAGCTAAGTCAAAAATCAAGAAGGAAATTAAAAACTTAAGAAGCAAATGAAAATGAAAACGCAACATACCCAAATCTATGGGACACAATGAGGGCAGTTCTACGCAGCAAGTTCAAAGCACTAAGTCCCTACATCAAAAATTGGAGAGATCTCATACAAGTAACTTAAGGAAACACCTAAAAGTTCTAGACCAAGAGGAAATAGCACCCTCAAGGAGTAGATTGCAAAAAATAATTATCTCAGAGCTGGAATCAATGAAATAGAAACAAGCAAACAAAAAATACAAACAATCAATAAACTGAAGAATTGGTTCTTTGAGAAAATCAACAACACTGATGACCTTAGCCAAGTTAACTTATTTGGACAGAGATCCAAATAAATAAAATTAGAAATGAAAATGAGGACATTACACTAGACACCAAGGAAGTCTGGAAAATCACAAGAATATGCCTATAAAATCCATCAGACTAGATTTTTACCTGTAAGAAATGTATGAATTTCTTCATATACATAGGCCTACCAAAGATAAATCAAGACCAAATAAGCAATTCATGTAGTCTTGTAACCCATAATGAAATCAAAATAGTAATTAAAAGTCTCTCAAGCAAAATTAAACAAACAAACAAACAAATGCAAGCTCAGGGCAAGACGTATTCAGAGCAGAATTCTACCAAACCTTCAAAGAATTAACACTAATACTCCTCAAATTATCCCACAATACAGAAACTGAGGAAATATCTCCTGTTTCTTTTTACAAGGCTGCTGTCACCCTGATGCCAAAGCCACACAAAACCCTATGAATATCCCTAAACATCAGTTATTGCCAAGGCTATTGGCCGCCCTCCTCCACCTGGTTTAGGCCCTATTGGGGAAGACAATACTTATTTGTATCATTGGACAGAGAGGAGTTAAGCTGGGGCCAAGCAGATGCTGGAAACTACTCTGCATGCTACTGGGGCAGAAAGGTAACAGTGACCTGCTTGCCACACATAGTGATGCAGAAGTGACACAAACATTATGAGAGTAACCAATCACCTTTTGACTGGACTTAAGGCCTGCCCCATAGGATGGAACCCATACCTGACACTACAAAGCTGGCCCAAAACCTGGGAGTCAGTAGGTCTGATGCTGGGAGAAAACCTGCTATTGTTTTGCTAAAGGAATATAGCAATGAAATGACTCCTAACAACATGCTGTTGAACCCATAGGTCAGTGCCTCACTCAACCCCCATCAGAGAAGCCTCTAGACTCCAAGAAAACAGTGTCTTCCAGCTACAACAGGATTGGTGCATATATGAACTACAGCACAAAACTTGGATGAGTTCAAGCTAAATAGGGTCCCCGTATGTCCTCCAGCTCTTACAGTCTTTCCACATCCTTTTCCTCATAGGTGCCTGAGCCTTGAGGGGAAAGCTTGGATGAAGACATCCCTTTTAGGACCGAGTGCTCCAAAGTCTTTCACTTCTCTCTGGACGTTGTCAAGTTTGTTCTTTGTGCTACTTCCCATCTTGTTCTAGAGGCTTCCCTGATCTTTGGCTTGCTTATTTCGATTTTCATTTTTTGTGTTTTTGCAGGGTCTTTTGTGTTTTTTGATTTTTGTTTTTGTTCTTTCTTCAGAGAGAGAGAGAGAGAGACAGAGAGAGACAGAGAGAGACAAAGAGAGACGAGAGAGACAGAGACATAACGCTGGGTAGGCAGGGATGTGGAAAGGATATGGAAGGAATTAGGAAAGGAAAAGTGTGATCAAAATATATTGCATGAAAAAACTAATTAAAAGATAATAACATCAGGTAGATCATAAAGCTACAAATTGTACAGATAAACTATCTAGCAGGGGATATGTGAGAATGAGATGCAGGAATTTGATTACTTCCCCTTGGCAGGGACGGCCTGTGTGCACACAGAGGAAGGGGAAGCAAGCTGTCCTGATGAGACCTGATAGGCTGTGGTCAGACAGTGGGGGATGAGACCCCTTCCCCGACGCCAGAGGTCTAGGGGAGGGGAATTGGGCTGAAGAGGGAGGGTGGGAACAGGAAGATAAGAGCGAGGGGACAACAATCGAGATGTAATCTGAATAAATTATAATTAATGAATAAATGTTTAAAGGAGGGAAGATATGTGAAACTACTCAATGCTCTTAGAGGTCAGGCTGGCCATTGCCTTGAAGGGTGGTGAAGGCTGAGCACGCTGGTGGTTGGCATGGGCTGGGGCGAGCACAGAACTCACTGGTAACTCTGTATCAAGCTGGCTGCTGCTGACACTGGTGTGCCCAGCTGATAGAATTCTGTTGACATGTACATATGGACACTTTTCTGGGTATATATCATACATACATACATAATTTTCTGTTTATTTGTTGCAGTACCAAGGATCAATGCCAGGCACTCACGCATACCAGGCAAGCACTCTACACTAAGTTGTATCAACAGTCTATACGGTTGTTTTAAGTTATGTGCTCAACATAGAAAATTTGGGAAACATCATTTTTCAAAACTTCCTTAAGCCTATAAGGGAATTATATTTATATTATATTCTTCTGTGTTTGTTCCTAGTATGATTATATATTTATAAAATTTTTTATTCAAAAAATTTATACAATATATTTGAATCATAGTCTTTCCCCTCCTCCAACTTTTCTCAGATCCTCTCTACTTCCCTAATCTCTCTCTTTCCCTCCATCCCTCTCTCAAAAAAAATCAAAACAAAAAAATTAAGACAAAAAATACAGAAGAAGAAGAAGGAGGAGGAGGAGGAGGAGGAGGAGGAGGAGGAGGAGGAGGAGAAGAAGAAGAAGAAGAAGAAGAAGAAGAAGAAGAAGAAGAAGAAG
>OU015750.1:50969371-51051462 GCA_907169655.1 Acomys percivali
GTGTGTGTGTGTGTGTGTGTGTGTGTGTGTGTGTGTGTGTGTGTGTGCGCGCGCATGCATATTTATGACTGTTCCCTTAAGATAAATTTTTATAAGTAGAATTCTTAGATTCATTTTAATATCTGTTGCCAATTTGACCTCCAGATAAGAAGCACTGACTTGAACGCCTATCAGCAGTGTGGGGGATACCATTTCTCACTGTCACAGCATGGAGAAAGCTACTCAAAGGACTCAGTCTGACTGGCACAATGTGGTTTCCAATGTATCTATCTGCTAGCATCATAGGGCAGAGTTTCCTATGCACTGTGGCCTGACATGACCCTTGCTGGGCTTTCTTTCTTCTCTTTTATTCAGTTGGAGCTTGCCTCTCTCATTATTTTCCATTCATATATACATATATACACACATATATGTATATGTATATATACATGTATACACATGAATTTTGTCTCTCATCAATTGCCACCATTATTCCACTTAATTTACAGCTTCATGTTGTTCATTGTGATTTTTTAGATGCACTTAGTTTTAATTTGCAATATATTCAAAACAACCAACCCTCTCATTTCTGATCTCTGCTTTTAGCAAAAAAGAAAAACAGACATACAGAAAGAAAGAAAGATCTGTTTTCTATGTTGAAGAAATTCTAAATTCTTAATTAGAACCTTATAATTGTCATATAATTTTAAACATGCTATATACTGGACGATGTATAGACCTGTAGAGAGCTAAAGATGAGTATAATTTCTTTTTATTGTTAAGGATGTGTGAGACAGTTGTGCAAATGGCTCTGAGCCACACTGGGCTGTTACACTGAAAGTCAACCAGGAAGGGGCAGGACAAGAGCAAGAAAGATTCTTGTCAGACACCACTTAAAGTCTTCCTTCCTGAGGACTGTCTTCCTCTTCAGCTTGCCGGAAGGGCCTGGACCATCCTTGAAGCCACTCCCTTGAAATGCCATTGGGGGTGAAAGGATAGCTCTGCCCATCTTCCCTCTGGAGGCTATGATTGCAGGAAGCTAAACATACTTTATTATCTGTGCACTCCTAGCAAATGTCTTTGTTTACCTGCAGAACCTGAACACTAGACGTTTATCTAGTCCCCCATTCTGAAAGCTGGAGAGATGAATTGCCACAAAACTCTTAAGCAACTGTCAGATAAAGGAATGGCTCTGTAATTAATTCACTGAAACAAATCTCAGGTATCATTTATCATTTCTTTCAAAAGCCATAGACGTTGCATCATTTGCACAGCAGATGCAACATTTTAACATCTGTGAGTGTTCGTGTGTAGAGCAAATGTAAGGTTCATATAAACTATTTCAGATAAAAAAAATTGTTAACAAAATGCAGTTTTCACTCATTTCCTATTATGTAATATTTTCAAATCTTGCCCAGAAGAATTGAGAATACAGTGGTGCATTGGAAAACACACATGTCCACATTCATAATTAATATGTAGACATGAACTGATCTGGAACCATGCTTCCTGCTATTGATGATATCTGGCCATCCGTCAGTTCTTCCCCCCCCCCCCCCCCCGCTGGTGACTCTACCGCAAGGCAATTCCACTAACAGGGAACGAAGGGACGTTTCACCGAAGGACTGTGTCCTGCTGGGTCAAAACACACAGCAAGCAGAAAATGTTCAAGAATAACACAAGAAGAAAGGACTCATTTGTACTACTCTCTTGAGAATTTAGAACACTAGGTCAAGACCCCACCCTGGCAGCCTAAATAACCCTGTTGGAGAAATTAATCCCAAGGGCAGTGCAGTCAGGAGAGTGCCCAATTACCGAGAGTAAGGTCGGATGTGTAAGACACAATGATGAGGACGGTCCACGACAAATCAAGCATCAGAGCAATTGGGAGTGAGACATCTGGCTCTGAGAATCAAAATTAGATGCTTCTGAAGAAAAAAGGGAAAGATGGCTTGTTGAAAATCAGAGTGCTGTGGTTCTAGGGGTGACCCTGCCCATCCGAGCCACAGAGGAAACAGGATGTTCGTGTGACCGCTCATTAGGCAGCACCCCATTACTAGCTGGAATCCACATGAGAAGAAAAGACAGACAAACTTGACCCAGAAGAAGGGTTTCTGGATCAAGGATCTGATGACAAGCTGATTTACTTGAACTTTTAATTCATAGCCACTTCTGACTACCTGTTCTTTCCATATTGATTTTCTCTTAAGTGGTCTTTTGCCCTTTTAAAATTGATCTTTAAAAAAAAAAAAAATGTGTCTTTGCCAAATATCTCTACTGCATTTGATGACATTTAAAGTCTTTACAGTCTCACTTTTCTCCCATGGAGTGTGAGTGTGTGTGTGAGAGAGATAGAAAGAGAGAGAAAGAAAGAGAGAGAGAGAGAGAGAGAGAGAGAGAGAGAGAGAGAGAGAGAGAGAATGATTTTTACTTAATTATATTACAGGAAAGATACTGAAAAAATTGTTTGTTGCCCCTAATTTACTATATAAAATGTTCATGAAGTTTATTTCCCAATTAGTTTTAGATAAGCTCCTAAGTTATCAAGTTGATAAAAAAAAAATCAACTGATTTACACTTTAAAAAATACCTTAAAGAACAGCTTGCATACAATTTGTTCATCTGCTTTAATAAACCCTAAGATCTACTGGTAACTGTGTCAGACTGTAGAAAATGTTCATGGTTTTCAGATATATAAACATGTGTGAGTTACTTTCGATTAGTGGGCATCTGGCAACCAAACATCCTATGTGCTACGTACCCAGGGAATATAGAAAAAGTAAAGGGGAAATGGCATGATGCATGGGTCGTGTGAGAAGCGCAAAACACACAAAAGTACTGAAAGCATTTCTACTACGTCGGGGTGATTCTAAAAGGACCTTGTGAGACTCGTGAGAATGTTGGCTCCCTGCTTCAGGAGAGGATGAGTTCCTCACACACTGGGGATGAGTGTTAGTGTGGAAGCCACAGACTATGTGCTACTCAGTTATTGACATAAGGCTAGAAGAAAGATCAAAACCAGCTTCCATTCCAGAAGCACCACACGTCAGACCAACTGCACAGGAAACTCCAACTGGCGTTCGGGCCTTTCCTCTGGTTTACTCTGGTCCTGGGTGGAACAGGAAAGAAACACATTTCACAGTGGCTATTACAGACCCGAGTAAGCTTCCCAATCATATATTAGTTGGAAAAAATTGCCTTTTCGTGTATTTCTTTCCTAAGGCCCTGACACATCGCCTTTCATTCTCACTCAAGCTTAGTCTGAAATTTCTTCACGTTAAATTGATATTGACTGGTACAGACATGTTTGTCTTAAAGACAGAAGTCTCAAACATGAGCTGTATTTAATGCAGGGGTACACTGAAAACACCAGGAGGGATTTTACCAAATTCCACATGCCCAAGCCCTACACCTGTAGACTCTGGTTCAACAAGTTTGCATCTGTATAACTGGTAAAATGAGGCAGGTGGAGGAGGTGGGGCATTTCTTGAAATTCCAAGAGCACACTTGTTCCAATCTGCTATGGGAGTTTCTCCTGCCATACCACCAGGACTGAAAACATCTGAAATCATTTGCCTTCAAGAAACAGGACACCAAGACCAACAGCCTCACCTGCTCCACAACCTGCCGAACACTTCCATCATCGAGTGGACGAAAGTGACCGTCCCTCCAGTCACTTGATAGTTGAGAGACCATGAAAACCCATTCATTTGCCTGAGCATCAAGTTCCTCGTCTGTAAATGAAGGAGAATGAACTAGCTGACCCCTAGCGCCCCATCCTGATCTTACATGACGAAAGTCTGGGCAGGGTTTGGGGGTTTCCCCCTGCTGCTTTGCTTGTGCTTACTTTTGTGTCTACTTGCTTTGATTTCAGGGAAACCATAATGCCCCACATGGTTTATCAGCGACACTGTACCGCCTTAGCCTTAGGAAAGCGATGCGCTCACCTCCTTCTGAGCTCCACGGCAGCCTTGAAGGAGATCTAATGCGGCTGGGCTGCCGTCTGCTCTTGGTATGCACAGAGAATAGCCTCTCATCTTACTTGATGACTGAGTGGGAGGCATCAGGCGATATTTCAAAATGCAAACTGACATTTAATTACACAAAAATCTCCTTCCGTGATCACTTCTCTTGCCAGGCTGACTCTGATCTACTTAAACACCCTTTTTATGTTGACTTCTCTTATTTTCCCGAGTCCTGACTGAGAACAGTCAGAAACGAACCCCGTGAGGGTGGCTTACAGTCTTATTACTTCTCTTTCCACTGAAAATAATCTTTGGGTGACACTGTGGTTTACAAAATCATGTTCATTTCTGAGATATATCTAAATCCTTACATACAAATTGATGTTCTCAAAATGTAGATATTTTCCAACGTCTGTATTACAGAAGAGCTTTTTTTTTTCTTTTTTGTACAAATGTTACCAAAAAAGTAAAGAGACTCAGACACAAAATGCCAGCAAACAGACTGCTCCGCTTTAGGTTCTTAAACACCAACAGGATTCAGAAGAGAGAGACGCCAGGACTGTGGGGAGGCCAGTGCAGGCACCTGCCTAAGGGTGAGACTCCAGGAGACACTCGGTGTTCTGGATAAGCAATGTCTTGATGTGGTGTTTCACGTCAGTAACAACACTGTGCCGAACCACGAGACTGATCCTGTCCGCATCTACATTTTTGACATTTTTGTTCACTGTGGGATATTTTTTTTGCATTGTTTTTATTTTTCTAATACTGAAATAAATTTTTGTTCATCTGGATTACTGAATTTTTGGCAGTCACTTCAAGTTTGCACATCTTTATGACGTGGGCCTGTCACAAGGAACACAGTAATATTACCACATCTTGTGCTTAATAAAGACCCATTCTACAACATGTGTGGAATCACTGTCATGTGTAGAAATGCTTTCGCTAAAGGCTTGGTACCACTTAAATAACTTATTCCGAGTAGTGACGGCAGAGGTAGAGAAAGTTCTTTTCACCAGAGCAAAACCTTAATCTGAAAGGCAAAAACAACATGACATAGGACATGATGCTGTTAGACCCTAAAATCCCCGTCTCAGATGCATCGTTTCATTAAGAGGGCAAAGAAAAGCCAATGATGGGAGGGAAAGATGCACGCATACGTCAGGAGTTCTGAAACTCAGCTTGAAGGCACATCTGGTAAGCTTGCTTAAAGTGCAGATTGCCAGGCAGCTATGCGCAGGTTTGAACCAAGTACCAAGAATCTTCATATAAAGTGATTCCCATGAAGGCACATTCTAGAACCACTACAGAGAAGCCCTTATTTGGGCTGAAACTGTGGCACATTATCTCTCCACTCTCCACTTCCTCGCTCACCTTAAAAGCACATACACCCAGCAAAATCCTGAGATGGCAAACTCCTATGTTGTTGGAATAAAAACCAAAACTAAACCTGATTTTAACCAGATCTGTATAACTCCCAGTCTCAGGCTTTCTTCAAGCCTCCCATGTCTTCCATGGATGAAAAAAGGGGTTTGTTTTCTCGGGGAGTGCTGAGATGTACAGGGACACCAGAGTGTACCACAGCATCTGACCGTGTAACTACAGGGAAAGTGATCAGCAGTTACGGTGGCACCAAAACAAGTAGCGAGGTGCCTAGGTGAGAGAGAAAAGTAACAGTCGGCACCTTGTGAAGGCGGCAGAGGCAGAGCACAGGAGTCAAGAGGTAGAAACAAAGCCATGTCTCACATGTGTAATTTTACTTTGCAGTTTGAAACTCAAAACAGGGAGTGCAGCCATCATGTGGCTGCTAGTGCTATACAAGCCAAGGGCATATTTACAGGCCTCTCTGCAACTGGGTCTGTTGAAGGAAGGGCAAACACTTGGGCTGAGCCTGCCTTCAAGTTTGAATGCACGTCTTTGGGTTTCTCTCAGTCAAGCCTTTCCATGCTGACTCTAATGATTGCCTTCTGTCTTTGAACCTTAACTCAGGCTGTTCTTATTTGGCGGTCTTCTGTTTTCCTGATCTTAAATAAGAATCTGCTTCAAATCCGTCTCCTTGAGGGAAATCACCCAGGCTAACTCATCTTCTCCCTCTACTGGACACATTGTCATTACGCACACCATCTGACCTCCACTGTGTTTACAACTTACTTACGTAGACCTATTATTCATGCATACAAGCCTGCATTGTTGTGTCTGTCGATGCTTTTAGACAACACCTAAGTTTGTAAACACTTTCTCAGTTTCTAAAGACATCTAAGTGCTATTAAGCTGAGCTATAGAAATCCCGTATCCTAATAAGATGCTCTACACCATGAAAAGGTTCGGTGAGCAGAGACAGCTGAGGCTAACTGACAACGCTGCTACGGTTCTGTAAGTCAGCAACTGACAGGCTACCCCTCCTAAGCCAGTTAAGTGAGGCTTTCTCACTCCAAGAATACCCTTACTGACTTCTAATACTTAATGACCATTTGATTCTCATTATTTCTCCAAATCAGTTAGGGCTGTAGGAGAGGAATGGAGAAAAATGCATATGATATGGTCTGAAGAAGCTTAAAAATCTTACTGGGATCGAAGTCAACATGCATGTGTCCATAATCTTAGGCACGGGTATCTATAATCTTAACAGGGAACAGAAGGGTCAAGGTAAGCTTGGATAACATAGGGAACATAGCTGGGGAAAATGCGGCAGGAATTAAGGAGAGTCTGACACACCCAAGGTGTCATCAGCTTGAAGACCAGGCTTGTTCCCTCAAGGGGATGGTTGAGTGGAAGGAACCTAAAAGGAAAAGGAATGGGAGAATAAAACAAAACATAACAGTTCTCATGTCAAAGCATTCTGGCTCTGGAAGAGGCCACTAGAGAAAAGTGGAAAAAATGTTTCCTAGGGACTAAGATTGAAATGGCTTTGCAGATAAACCCATAAAGAGCCTACAATTAAAGAATGAAAACAAGAGGGTAGCAATGATGGCGGGGCGTTCTCAGAGGAAAGACACGGGGAAGGACGTGAGGTCTGGAAGTTTTCAAGTGGGAGAAAAGGGCATAAAAGAAAATGATACAGCTTTGGGGACCTGTTGGGCAAAGTTGGAGGAAGGGAGGAAGGCAGGAAGGGGTGGGGTCTTATCCAGAAGGTTTCTGATCCCTTTTACAGTACAGAACAGTAGACTGCTTATGGGGTCTGTACACAGATCAACCACTGAAAGAAAAGAAGCAAGTGTGGATGGATGAAAACTCCCTCCTCGACTGTGGTGGCAAAAGTCACGAGGGGATCGCTACTGTCGTCCTCAACTATGATGGCACTGGCATGTGTAGCATAGATTATTACAGTTTCGATAGGAATTATTTCTGGTAAGCTCATGTCCCCAGTACTGGGCGGGATGTTGTGGAACTTCTAGGAGGCGGAGCCTTGCTAGAGAAAGTATGTACCTGGGCGCTGCGCTGAGGCTTCATATCCTGTTCTGGGCCTGCTTTCAGAATGCCAAGCACACCTGTTGCTCCCATGCCACGCCTTCCCCACCTTGATGAAACTATAGCCTGTTTGCACTTTAAGGCAAAGTGAACCCTCTTTCTCCAAAATTACTTCCCCCCCTCACCCAGTGTATTCTATCACAGCAATGGAAAAGAAACTAATACACATGGGATTACGAATCTTGTATAACAGCCACAGCTGCTTCTTCAAGATCATAGAGTATAAATAACAAAGTCTCTATATTTAAAGGTCTAGAAAGGAATCTCAGTTCCATTGGCTTCCGTTGTTTTTATATTCTAGGGTTAAGCAATGTTAACAGCGTTACTGTAGTCATTGCAGTGGGTCATCACTGTGTAATGCTTTGCAATAATAAAATGGTGGTGGTCCTCATCTGTTTTGGCAAATTTTAATCGAGGATACGTGTTTTATTTGTAGTATTACTTGTATAATTGAGCTAGCAATAAGTTCTTGTTCGAAATAGTTGTATTTTTACTTCTGGAGCAATCCCTAATCAAGCTGATATTCTGTGACCTTCACTGTGCCCAGAAGTTGGTTAACAACTATGTAGCAAGCAAGAAGCATGTCCAGGCATGAGGGAAGTCTTTGCATTTCAACCAAAGAACAGGTGGATATAGACAATACCGATTCATTCCCTTTGTTTCCCCATGAGACAGAAACTATGGAAGGTTAACTTGGTTGCCCTAGCTGAGAGTGTGAAGAAATATATTCACAGAAAAGAAGGCAGACAATTAAATCTTGGGAAAAGTTGGAGCAATTATCTGAACAACCATTAGCCACCTCAGAACTGAACTTCTTACTACATGTATGTATTTTAAATTTTAAATTAAGATTTTCCATGTCTATGATTGAATCCAGGACTCTAAACATGCCAATGCTAGGCAAGTGCCCTACCATGGAGCTACATCCCAGGCTCTTACAAGATTGCTTCACCAAGTTTCATACTTGTTATTCATTCCTGGGAAAGTGTACACGGTGCCTCCATCTCAAAGAAGTGGAAGACAAAAGATGGCTTTATCAGGGAAAACTTCCCAAATCTCTAAAATTTTATGTGTGTCGAGCCAATCAATGAACTTCTCCAAGCACAAAGCTTATCTCCCAGTCATTCTCCTGGCTGCTACTTTACCTATAAAAGTGCAAATGTCATGAATTGTAGTCACTCCAAGAAAAAGAGAGGGTCCACATTTTGCAAAAGATTTAACCAACTTGGGGTTTTTAATTCGCACCTCCAGGGAGGAGTTACATAAGCTGCTCTGACAGCCCACAGAGGACTTGAACATTCATCTTTGAAAAGATTTTCTAATCTCCCCTGGACCCGAGACAAGGGCACTATCCCCCTGCGGCTTCACAAGTGTTTTATCTAAGGTTTGTTTCTTATTACTGAAAATGTCATTTCCTACCCACCACAGGTTCCCCTCCTCCTTTGTGCACACGCATAGCAATGAGCATCTCATATTGGGAACCGGTACCCCGCGCCAGCCTACCAGCAGCACCACCAGTGAACACACTGTGCCAAGGAAAGCCTCTGAACAGTTAGGGTGAGAGTCAAACACCCCCGAACTGAGCTTCTACTTGCTCCCCATCTTGTGAGCAAGGGGAACAGCTTGCCTCATTAACGATTCAGATAGTGGCTCAGATTGCTTTGGAGCAGGCTGACTAGTTTGAGAGCCTCTCATTTAGCCAAAATGCAAATTACAATCTTCCCCCAAAGACTTTAATCTGGGCAAAGAAAGATGATCAAGAAAATGGTGGTGGGGGAGTGTATATAAAATAGCAGACACTGTTGCTCAGAATCTCTGCCCCTGTGAACTGCTGGAGCTGAGCAGAGGAAGGCAAGCTTAAGACTCAAAGGGAAACTTAGCCAGACACCACGGCAGGGGTCAAGCTACTCCACCCCAGCGTCTCAGGAAAGCTGAAGACAGGGTAATTTCCTCATAGAACGCCGGTAAGTTCTAAGAAGCATAGATAAAGCATGTGAAATGACTAGGGTATCTATCTGGTACATAGTGCAGTTTATTCCTGATCTGGACATAGTTCATGGGTGCTTCACCTAACTAAACTCTCTACCCGCTCCCTGGACCCAAACTATCTAAAAGCAATTCCAGAAATAATATTTTATCCATAAATATTTCAGTGCGTCTCTAAAAGATGTGGATTTTATAACGTGGCATAATGAGGCAATGTCACCACACTTTCGAAGGTGAAATTGAAAATCATCAAATATGCATCCAGTGCTCATCTCCCGACTGTTGTGGCATACATTTTCCTAGCTATTTGCTCAATTGATATATATATATATCTCCTAAATCAGTTAATATTTTAAGACTATTTTAGTCCTTAATTGTTCTTTACCTTTCCCCCCTCTCAGTTTATTTGTGGTTCAGGCAGCTTGTTGGTACTTCAGAGCTCTCCAAGGCTAGATTTTGCTGATTGCAGCCCCATGGTGCCTTTTAGTGCCCTGCTTTGTTTTCTTTTCTTTCTGGAAACTGGCAGCCAGATCAAGGCTTTGTCACACTGAGATGTAATCTTCCCCACTGATTAATCACAGGGAGGTACGTGAAGACTTTCTGTCTGTCTTCTCATGACAAGATGCTTGGTGCTCATTACCAGAATCCATTATTGCAAAACAGCTATATTCTAACCCCGTCATTCACTCTTCATTCACTGGTGAGAAGACGCCCACAAAGAAAGAAAGCCACCTTGCCAAGTCTTACTGATCCCTACGGACAGTTCATATATGAAAAACAATAAAAATGCTTTGTTTCCCCTTCAGTTATTTCCAAATACTGAGTACTGACTTGATTCTCTAGGCTACTCTACCAGTGACCACTAATGTATCCATCACTTAGTGTCATTATAAATGAGGATTTTTAACACATCTAATGTGTTTTAACCTATTACTTTTGCCCTTGATTTATAAATACTTAATGGGTCATTTACAGTATCCCTCCGGTCTGCAGAACCTAGTCCGCTCTCATCTCCAAAAAATAGTTAATCAATTACTAATTATGAAAATAGCTATTTCTGTTGAACTCCCAAGTTTTCCATATTGGTATGTAAACAGTTTAAGAATCGTGCAGATTTCTTTTCTTTTTTTCTCTTAACCAGTCCCTTTATCTTTAAAAAATTTTGTAATAGAAATTTTATCATGGAATAGTTTGGAAACAAAAGAGCTAAACAGAAAACTGAGCTAAGTGCTAAGCAGCATATCATTTCACTTCATGGAGCTTGTGTTTTCAGTCAAGTGGAAATGCTGCTACCATGGCATTGTGTTGTGTGAAACAGGAATGATTATTCAAAAGCAGTGCCGAAACTCCCAAAGTACTCTGCAAATAAAAAGCATAATATGCAGGGGTTTGCTAAGATCCAATCTTAAAGCTTTAATTTGTTCGTTCAAAATGACGACACCATGACTGTGAACGGAAACTCTGCAGTGACGGGGGCTGCGGCTGGATCCCGTTTGCCTGAACAGAACTCAGTTATAAATATCCGTCTTTGGACTTGACATTCAATTCTGAGATGAATCAAACATGTTTTGGAATTTTAATCTGACATCCAAGAGCTAAAACTCTCAAAGCAGATAAAACATTTTCTGAGAAAAAAGCAACTTGTTCATCTCAAGTGGCTTTTAATTCCAACAGTGATTATTCAATATAGAAAGTATAACCAGGTAGAAACTCATTTCTGAAAAATTCATCTCCAATGCTTATGCATAACCTAAGTTCAAGAAGAAGTGTGTCTATGTTTATAAGAAAAGTAAAGCTAACATTCATAATTTTTCTTGTAAAACTTTTTAAGCAGACACAAACCACAGAGAAATAATGTATGGAACAAGCTGGAACGTGGAAAGGGCAGAGCATCGGGAACAAATAAGAGGCTTTGTAGCACCGCATTAAAAGGCGTCTTTTTGGAAATCACAGATTTTATCTATTAAAATTATCCACCCTCTTGCCAATAAACTCCGAACATGATTTCTACTCATAACCAAGGCTGAAGAAAAGTGCCTATTTGCTTTTAACCAGAAATCTGCCTTAAAGATTACACGAGAAAGGACCATGCCAAAGCTGATAAGGAAACATCGAAACCAAGACTATCTATAGGCTTTTCAGCTCGTGTCACACTTGTCGTGTGTGTGTGTGTGTGTGTGTGTGTGTGTGTGTGTGTGTGTGTGTTCATTTAAATCCTGCACGCTGTCAGCAGGTCCATCTCTAATCCAGCAGTCCTGTCATGTCCTCTCACTGGGGTGAGAGAAGAACAGGATTTGGTTACGAAATGTTTCAATCGCACATAGAAACAAGGAAGACACCGGTATCCACCACACACCCACACCAGGAACCCGCCCTGTCTGTAGGATCTTCCCTCCACAGAAGCCCTTCAGAGCTGACCACAGGCTTCAGGCACACTTCCACATACACCTCAGACCTGTTCTTACAAAGCACAGCTGCTGTTTGCACCACACTGGAATGACTTATGGTTCCTTGGTTTCATTTACCTAGTGCGTATCAAAGGTCCCCAGCCACTTGAAAATCACTCTACAGTAGGTCAATTCTAATCAGCATCCCAGGTGTACACATTTCTTCCTTGTGGAATCTCTCCTTTCTTTTAAAATTTATTTCTTCAGACCCAGTTTCTTACTAGGTGCTTTTGTGCTTGGTGTCTAGTTTACTCTCAAAATATTTTCAAATATTCAAATGTCTTGACTCTCTGAGCCATCTCACTAACCCTCAGAATGCCTTTACTATGATAGAATAGTAGCTATTGAAACAACACACACACACACACACACACACACACACACACACACGAGAGAGAGAGACAGAAAGAGAGAGAGAGAGAGAGAGAGAGAGAGAGAGAGAGAGAGAGAGAGAGAGAGAGAATATAAGAATGGAATTGCTGTTCAGTAACTGCTCTGATGCCCTGGACCAAAGACAATACCAGAGAAAAATGGCACCCCATTATTCTCTCCTACCTCAATATGTACTCCCTAAGACAATCTGATTTGTGGACATATATGTTGACCAATAGTTACTCCCCAAACAAAGCTCTTAACTCCCTCCTTTGTGCTAAGGGACCAGGTTACATTTTTAGAATGTCACTTCTGGCATTTACACCACTACATGGTAAATCCCAACAGGATAGAAACTGTGCCTTATTTAATTTTGAATCTCTAAAGTATAGCACACTGGCATATAAAAACTCCCGGGGTGTGGGGGAAAGTGCAGTGAAAGGAATGGCTCACATATCCCACAGTGAGAACAGGTCTTGAGAGGCAGGGATGTCATTATCCCCCCGGAGAAGGGTTCCACTACATCCACGGTGAAATCTTAGCACTACAGAGCAACTAAACGATGGGAAGTGGTGAGGCACAAAATTATAGAGCATCTGAAGGAAACAGAGGGAAAAGGTCATGGGAGGAAAGAATCTGGGGGAAGAAATCATATACTTTCAAGTAAGAAATTGCTCTGACATACTGAAATGCAAGGGAAACCGAATTGTAGTTAATAAGAGGTCTTGGGCCCATCATTCTGTCTTTGCATGGGGAAAAAAAGTCTCTGGCTGATTGGCAGTTAAGACATTTTCCAGTGTTGTCAGGACTGAGATCACCCAATCCAAATCAATGTTTAACAATCTTTATTGTGCAGAAAGCTGAAATCACTCACACTTCAGCTTGCGCGCATTTCTTCCCACTCTACGGTAAGAGGTGAGCAGCTGCCTGCCACGCTGAGCAGATCTCTTTATATTCTCAGGGACCCTGCAAATACACGCTGCTCATCCCAACCTTTAAAACATGCAGCCCTCTTCGCACCCTCCTTTTATGCATCCTGTTGGGAATGTTCCATTATGTAATTCACTTGAAATCATCTCCGCCGCCGCCGCCGCCGCCCCCACCCGGCACATCCACCACCTCCCTAAGCCCCTTCCGCTAAGCAGCGGCTGTAGCTTCACCACTGACAGCATCAATGCATCCCTCTCTGAAATTCACATCCTGTTTTTACGTCGTCGTAAGAGAAAGGCTTATTTTAGATAATAATTTACCTTACATTTCATTCCTTGTTTTGAAGTGCCCCGTGATAAAATTAAAACCGTCTCAATCAGAATCAAGCAACCAACTTTTAAACAGCCTCCATCTGTCTTGGGGAAATTTGCTTTGCTAGAGATGTGTAGATGAATTTTTAGCACAAATTAAAACTTACAAAAAAAAATCACTCCTAAAGTATTTCCACAAGTGTTCCACGCTCTGCCCTTATGTCACCCTCTGATCCTTTGGAACAATGCGGCCATTTTGAAGCTGGCTGCCACCAGTGCAAACAGCTCTACTCCTACATGGCAAAGAAGGAGAGAGCTTCCTGAAGGCAACATGACTGGTCTCGGGGAAGGAGTCTGTCAAAGAGTGTTCTCCACGGATCTCCGCAGCCTGTCCTAAGGTTGCTATTCTGCTTTCTCTCTCTGCCAACCAGAAGCCTCAGGAGACAAAGCTCTGGAGCTCAGGGCTGACCGGCTTCTACCAGCAACCAATAGCCAACCCTTAACTTACAGCCCTAGTTATGAGCATTCTGCAAGAGTAACACGATTAATTTCATTTTGGAATGCTCAATTGAGAGAAATATTTTTATTGTCCATGTATCACAGATGGAGAAACTGAGGCCCAAATGTTTAGATAATTTGCCCCAAGTCATGCATGATTTGTCTAAGTCCAGAGTCCAGTTTTCACAGCATGTTGTTGATGCTGATGTAAATGATCTCAGATGTACATTTTTATGCCACGGGATGTTCATCTGCTAAGGTGATACTACTTTTTATAAACTTTTAAGGCAATTTATCTTTATCTTATATGTAAGAGTTTCTACACAAATGTATGTCTGTGTGCCAGATGCATGCAGGTAGTGCTCATGGAAGCCAGAAGAAGATGCTGGATCCCCTAGGATTACAGTTACAGGTTCTGAGGCACCCTGTGGGTGGTGGGAATTCAACCTGGGTCCTCTGGAAGAACATCCAGTGCTCTTCACACTGAGCCATCTGTCCAAGCCCCAAAACTTTCTTAATAAATATGAACATAATCAACAGTAACGTTATTTCAGTTAGCAAAAACTAAAAAAGATAACATAGCTTGAGATGGCTTATTTTCATTCATGAGAAATGATAAACGATTGACAGTATTTTTATGTGTACCTAAGTATGTTTACCTGATGTTTGAACAAAGATGTCTTTTTAAAATGTACAAATTCCAGATGTCAATATAAAATTATTCTTAACTCAAATACTTTTCACACAAATGTTTTTTCTAAATAATGGACTATGTCAGAGGTCAAAGCTTGTCTCTCACATACTAAGAATTTTACGCTACATAAAATTTTATATTTTATCAACATGGGACCATGACCACCAGACAGGTTCAAATTTCCAATACACAGAACAGTAGGTCAGCAAATATTAGCCTGTCATTTACTGAATACAACGTCTTGGACCAGATCCCATGAAGAACCAAGGAAACAAAGTCCTTATGAAAAGAGGTTGGTTTCTATTGTCAAAAAAAAAAGTCAGTAGCAGGGCATTTGATAAGAACTAAGCATCTTTCTGGGTTTGGGTTACCAAGGTGTATACTCACTTATAAGTGGATATTAGCCATATGCTGCCACCTACATATCCTCAAAAGCTAAGTAACAAGGAGGGCCCAAGGGGAGATGCTCGAATCTCACTGAGAAAGAAAAATAGAATAAGCATTGGGGTGGGGGGAGACAGAGGAAGAGGACTGGGAGGGGAAGGGGAGGGGGGATAGGAACAGGAAAGATCAAAGACAGAAGGAGAAGAGTGTTGGGGGAGACAATTGAAAGTGGGGGAGGGCACCTCTGGGATGAGCTAGAAACTTAGGACAATGGAAATTCCCAGAAACCTATGAGGGTGACCCTATAAAACTCCTAGCCATGGGGGATACGGAGTCTGAACCAGCCATGTACTATGACCAGGCAAGACTTCCAGTGCAGGGACTGGAACACCTACCCATCCATAAAACCTTTGACCCACAATTTGTCCTATCTACAAGATGTGCAGGGGTTAAGGTGGAGCAGAAATTGAGAGAATGGCCGACCAATGGACCAATGACTGGACCAGCTTGAGAGCCATGCCAGGGGAGGGAGCCAACCCCTGACACTGCTAATGGCATCCTGCTATACTTGCAGACAGGAGCCTAGCAAAACCATCATCAGAGAGGGTTCACCCAGCAACTGATGGAAGCAGATGAAGAGACCCACAGCCAAACATTAAGGGGAGGTTGGGGGGGGGAATCTTGTGAAAGAGGGGGAGGAAGGATTGAAGGAGCCAGAGGGATCAAGGACACCATAAGGAAACCCACAGAATCAACTAATCTGGGCTCCTAGGGGTTCCCAGGGACTGAACCTCCAACCAGAGAGCACATACCACAGGAGGCAGACCTAACCCTAACCCTCTGTATAAATGAACCAGTTGTGCAGCTGGGTGTCCATATAGGACTCCTAACAGCGGGAGCAGAAGCTGTCTCTAACTCTCTTGCCTGCCTTTGGATCCCTTCCCCCTGTCTGGGCTGCCTTTCTTACCCACTGCCTTTTTTAGGTGAAGATGTGCCTAGTCTTGCTGCAACTTGATCGGCCAAGGCTGGTTGATACCTGTGGGAGGCCTCCCCTTTGCTGAGGAGAAAGGGGAAAGAAGTGATGGGGGGAGAGGGAGGAGAGAGGGAGGGACTTGGAGGAAAGGAAAAGGGGGGAGTTTTGATTGGGATGTAAAGTAAATAAGTAACTGAACTAATAAATTAAAAGAAAAAAAAAAAGAAAAAACAAGAACTAAACATCTGTTAGGCTGGCTCCTTGATTCTAGGAGTGAAGATTCCCTGAGGTTATGCTTGATAATGGGCTTGATTATAAAACTGGCTTTGAAAATGAGAAGGACAGGTGTTGTACGTTATGATAAGACTGCAGAGAAATCCAAGGACCATCCAACTCAGATTTGGAGACAGGAATAAATTCAGGGCAGATGTGCTTAGTTGATGCATGTGCTTGCTCCCACCTTCACCTCTCTGCCACTGGCTCTGCTCTCTGCTTCCAGCTGTTTTCTTCTCCTGTTCGTTTCTAGTCAAAGACTCTCCCACAGAGGAGCTGAACACTAATTTTGTCATCACCTGGGTGCAGCCGATTGCTTCCACTACCTTGACCACCTGGAATTCGAGCACACACTTGACCTATGGGAATGATAGAGCCACTGCCAACCAACATCAAAGAGCGTCCCAGGCTGCAAGGCAGAGAGGTGCGCCAGCCGCAGGGGTGCAATCAGAAGGCTAGTCCAGGGACTCCAGTTTCTTTCTCCAGGATCACATTCTTCAATGTGGCGCACACAATCTGGGATACAACCTGAAATATGTGTACCTTGTAAGCCACAGAGCCTAGAGGGTGCCACGGAGGACAGGAGAACTAACCTCTGAAGATGTACACCCTGTGGCCAGACCCAGGTCTAGCATTTGCTGGGACTGTGACCACATGTAAGTTGTTCAATCTACGGAAAGAAAACCTTTTTACGTTCACTCTATACATAGGGAAATCCTGGGTTTCCTTATCCAGAAAACTGAGGCAACGTGAGTCAGAAAATAGGGTTCGCTGGATAAAATGCCTGCTGTGCAAACATGAGGAGCTAAATGTGGATAGGAGGGAGAGAGAAAGGGAGAGATGGGGGTAGGGGGGAGGGTAGGAGAGAGGGAGGAAGGAGGGAGGGCCCACGGCCACTTCTCCAGAGGGCCAATGCTGATTCCTAACATCCTGAGGTGAAGACAGGAGACCGTCGTGAGCTCATAGGCCAGCCAGTATTATCAACTGGTAGGTTCTAGGTTCAAAGAGACATACTACCTCAGAAAAACAGTCATAGGGAAAGACGCCCCAGGATCCACCAGCACAAGAGGGCTTCAGGTGTATCTGTAATGGTGGGTTGACTCTAAAAATGCATAGCTAAGGTAAATATGCTGACACTTAATGGGACTGCACAGCAGGTGCTTGCTGGTGAGCTAGTTTATAAACTTGTTTCTATATTTAAAGTTGCTCATAATAAAAATACAAAAACAAATGAAATGTGGTATAACAGAGAACATTCTAAAAATAAATGACAAGGGAGGTGATTTGCATATATTTTATCGAAGCACTTTTTTGGGAAAAAAAAAAAGGCTTTACAGAAATGCCCATCGCTGCATCTGGGTCCTTAACTTGATGGGTTCTTTCTTGCTTTAGAAACCCAGCAATCAAACTGTTTCTACTACAGCGACAGCAGTATGGTGTTAAATAAAACAACAAATAAGAAGAATCCCCAAACACATATTACAATAAACAGGAAAATAAAATTAGCGACAAATCATTTATGAAAAAAAATATACCAGCACTTGTCTGTCCTGGTGTGACAATGTTTATGATAGGAAAGATAACAGCAGGTGAAATACACAAATATATTTCCCCACACTTTTATAGAGAATTGATAGTTTCTCTTCCATGCATGCAATAAAAACTGCTCAGGATTAATAAACTGGAAATAGGTTGATAACTGTCAAGCTGAGATTAATGTCTCTATAATATCAGATAACAAGAACAAAAAGAAAATTTTTCAGACTTAAAAAAATACACCTTATGCCACAGTTGGAGTTTACTAGGCTGCTACTCTGCATGCAGTTCTACCACCAAAGTGCTGGCTAAAGGGTCATCTGATTCAAATCTGCACTCACCAGGAAACACAGAACTTGGCATCTAGTATGGGGATCAGGTGTGGGAAGCAGGGGTGGGGTGGGGGTGGGGGGACCTGGAGAGAGAACAGAAATCTGCAAGGGCATCTCTGGAACAGGGGAGGCTCCTGGGAGTCTATGGGGGGGGTGACCCTAGCTGAGACTCCTAGCAGGGGGATATAGAGCCTGAAGTCGTCACCCCCTGCAGCCAGGTGGGACTTCCAAAGGAGGGAGGGGGACATCAACCCACCCACAAAACCTTAGACCCAATTTGTCTTACCTATAAGAAGTGTCGGGATTAAGATGGAGCAGAGATTTTGGCAAACCAGTGACTGGCCCAACTTGAGACCCACCCCATGGGAGAGAGCCAACCCCTGACACCATTAATGATGCTCTGCTATGCTTGCAGACAGGCGCCTAGTATAACTGTCTTCTGAGAGGCTTCACCCAGCAGCTGATGGAAACACATACAGAGACCCACAGCCAAACAATAGGCTGAACTCAGAGAGTTCTGTGGAAAAGTGGGAGGAAGGATAGGGGCATCCAGAGGGGTCAAGGACATAATAAGGAGAGCTACAGAGTCAACTAACTATGGGACTCACAGAGAAGAGCATGCATTGGTTGGACCTAGACTCCTACACATGTGTACAGATGTGCAGTGTGGGTCACATGTAGGATGTAACAATGGAGTAAGGGCTGAGTCTGTTGCCTGCCATTGGATCCCTTTCCCCTAGCTGGGCTGCCTCATCTGACCTCAGTGGGAGAGGATGCTCTTAGTCCTGCTGTGACTTGAGGAGCTAGCTTGGGTTGGTACCCCCTGGGAAATTCCCCTTCTGGGCTTGGGGGGACAGGGAAAGAAAGAGGGAGGGGAGAGAAGCATGAAGGGGGGCTGGGAGGGCAGGAGGGAGGGAGCTGGGATCAGGCTGTAAAGTGACTACATAAACAAATTTTTTAAAAAAGAAGCTAATGTTGATTTGTGTAGCCAATAATGAAAAGCTCATCAGTATCATCATCAATTTACATCTAAATGGAATGAAGATTTTTTTTCCTGTATTATGAAAAGTGAAGAAATGATTCAAATTCTTGTGAAATTGGACCAGCAAGAAGAGTCGTGGGTTTTAGAAGTTTTGTTGTTGGAGAGAATGTAAGTTGGCATGTTAGTATAGGACTCATAATTAAAGTTTTCTAAAATATATAAAATAGGAATATACGATGATTAAGAAATCCTACTTCTATTATATTCTGGATGAAATGATGTCATTATGCAATGGATAGACCTGCATGCTCATGATCAACAAAACACTGTTCACAATAGTCATAAAACAGAAACAGTCAAATGGTCTTTGAGCTGATGAGTGGATAATGGAAACATGATAATTATGCAGGAATTAAAAGAGGATGGCACTGGTGTGGGAACAGTGACCCATGGAATGGAAAAGAGATCCAAGAGAGAAAGCTATACATCTACGTTCAAGTGATCGTCAACAAAGTTGCCAGAACACACCTTAGACAGAATATGCTCGTAAACATTTGTAATTGATGGTACTAGAAAAAACGAGAACTCCAGATACAAAGGAGTGAAATGGACCTTTATCTCACTGCTTAGACAGGAATCAACTCGAGGTAACTAAAAGTTATAAACATGAGATCTGAATTTATAAAATTACTAGAAAAAAGTAGGAGAAGACTCCATGGCATGGAAGTGGATAGAGATGTCTTAGAAATGATGGCAAAGGACATACAATGAAAAAAAAACAAAACTAAAAAAACCACACAGAGAGAGACAAAATGCTTCTCCTCAGCACAGAACGCAGTGCAATAAGGAGAAAGTGTTTTCAAGCCGGGCATCATTAAGGGGGCTGATATTCAACATATACAAAGAACTCAAACTACTTAATAATATGAAACTATTAAAATGGACAAAGATCTAGAATAGATAGTTCTTTTTATTTTTTTCCAAGACAGAGTTCTCTGTGTAGCCTTGGCTGTCCTGGACTCCCTTTGTAGACCAGGCTGGCCTCAAAATCACAGCAATCCACCTGCCTCTGCCTCCCGAGTGCTGGGATTAAAGGCGTGCGCCACCGCCCGCCTTTAGATAGATGGTTCTCAAAAGAAGAAAAAGTGGCCAACAACATATAAAAATTTGCTCGGCATTGCTAATCATCAGAGAAAATCAAATCAAGGCACAATGGGGTATCTCATACCTGTTTAGACTGGCTACTATAAAAAAGATAAAGTTTAACAAATGTTGCCAAAGATAAGGAGAAAACAGAGCCCTCATACACAGTTGGAGGTGTTATAAATTAGCAAGAATGTTTAGAATACAGTATGATAGGAAAGGTGCTTTTTAAAAAAATAAGTAAATCACCATATGATTCAGCAATCCCCGTACAGAGTGCACACCTGAATGAAATGAAGTCATAAGCAGAAGGGGCAACCAAGTAGCCAGGATATGAAAATCACCCAAATGTCCATCAGTAAATAAGGAACTTGAAAGCGTAATAGTACACATACATAGTAGGATGCTACTCAGCTGTTAGATATGGACGTTGTGTCATTGAAAATAATGTAGACGAACCTACAGGATGTTAAGGGAATAAGCCAGGCACCGAGAAACAGATGTCATGCAATCTTACTTATATATGGAGTGTGAAGGGGTTGAGTTCAGAGACGTGGAGAACGAAAAGGGAACATGGTGGTTAGCTTGTCTAGAGAGAGATGATGATCAAAGACATAAAGCTACAGCCAGAGAGGGCCGTAAGATCAGGTGCTCTGTTGTACACAGCGGAAATAATTAACAATAATGTGCGTTTAAAATAAAAAGAAAGCATAATAAATTCCTCACCACAAAAAATATATATATAAAACATGAGGGACTAGATATGCTAATTTTTCATGCATCAAAATATATCGAAACTCACAAGTATATGCAACTACTCTTTACATTAATTAAAAATGTAATAAAACTTTAGAAAGGAAATACATGAAACATGACCGAGATAGGCAATGTACATAAAACATCTAAGGAGAATCAATATATACGGGATAGAGTTCAGCCGTTTAATGTTGCTTTACACAGACAATAAAACACTGAATCGTGTGCTTCTACTACAGATGGGAGTTGTTTTTAAAGTATTACAAAATGCAGATTTGTCACAGAAATTTTAGAAAACTTTATAATCAAGAGACATTTGTAACATGAGCGAAGAATCTATCTGATCTGGATAACTAACCATTTCTGATGATTCATAGGTAATCACAGCCTTGAGTTATTCAGGAAAAAAAACCTATTCAATATACCTTCATTAAGAACTGGGGGAGGGGGGCGGCGAGGAGTAGGCTTCAAACTTCTGATTCTAAATTAATTTGGAAAAACAAATTTGTTAGTATGTTCTTTAAAAAAGTGAAAGTAAACCAAGTGTCCTGTCAGTACTAAGACTCAAGGTAGGTAGGCATTTTAATTAAACAGTGGGATGATGTCCTGGAGACAGGCAGCCCAATCAACAACCGAACGGTCTCTCTAGACAGAGGCTTCAAGGGAGAGCTGGCCATCTCTGATAAGGAGTGCCAGCTACCAAAAAGTCATCACCCATCAAGTTATGCCGAAGCACATGCTCTGCATTTTAAACACTGATAATTTAGGGAAATAAATAGCCTCATACCAAACCATGCGTTAAGTAAATTCCAATGGGAAGAGGTTTGGTTGTTTTTGTTTTTGTTTGTTTGTTTTTATTTTAATTTGTTTTTTTAAAAATGTACTCACTTTACATGCCAATCGTAGCCCCCTCCCTCGTTCCCTCCTGGTCCTATCTCCTTTCCTCTCTCCCCTATTTTACAATGTGTTTATGTCTACACATGTACACACAGGTGCCCATAGTGGCCGGAGGCCTCCAATGTCCCAGAGCTGAATTGGCAGCAGTTGTGAGCCCCGCCATGCTTGGTCCTAAGCACTGCATTTGGGTTTCTCTGGAAGAACAAGCATACTCTTAACTGCTGAGCTGTCTCTCCAGGACCCCCCCACTACCACCAACTTGCATTAAAGGTCACTGTTTTATAAAGACATTGCCTTAATTACAAAGAAAATTATTTTAAAAAGGAAAGCAGATTTTTAAAATGTAAATATATCTACTTTTGTAGTTGCAAAATCTAAATGTGAGAAAGTCACAAAGTTTAAAATTCATGAAAAAAATAAAAAAGAAAGCTTGTGTCTCTTCACCACCAAGGAAAACTTCTGTTGTATTTCACGTGACTTTTTAAGCATGTGAACATGTAAAACTGCTCTTTGTTATATAAAATGAAGCATATTTCCTTTGCAATTTAAAGTTTTACATTTTTGTATTAAGCACCTTCCTCCATTTCAGTCAATATAAATACCCTCTATCATTACCATCATTTCTAAAGCCTACAAAATATTTCATTTTATTAAAAGGGAATTCCGCAACTAAGACCAAAGACAGAAATGAGTTTCTCTTTCAACTACTTAGCTCTAAAAGCCAGTCTTAGAGCTCCTCCCACAACCCTTAATTTTAATAGTTTAAAAAAACAACAACATTCAATTAATTGATGGCTCTGATTCACTGGGGTCATATAAGGCCTGGAAAGTTCAGACCAGCAAATCACATTTACGTATTTCCATGTATGTGTGCATTACATATTTCCATCTATATGTGTTTGTTTTACTTCCTTTGAAAACTAATGATATTGATAGGCTTTTTGGCTGGGGGGGGCAGGTTCAAGACAGGGTCTCTCTGTGTAGCCTTGGCTGTCCTGGACTTGCTTTGTAGACCAGGCTGGCCTCGAACTCACAGCAATCCGCCTGCCTCTGCCTTCTGAATGCTAGGATTAAAGGCATGCGCCACCACACCCAGCATATTAATAGGCTTTTAAAGGTGTTATTAGTTGTTACTTTTAAGGTATCCCTCCCTGATCTTTGGAACTTTACTAATGGATTCCTATTTTCATGTAGCCTGCATATTTCCCCTGCTTGCCCGCTCTATGTATCTGCAAGTTTTTACCACATGAAAGCTTCCAAGATACAGTTTTCATGACATCCCCTAAGGCCTCCTTCCTACCTTTATAAATATATCCACTGAGACTCTCTCATGTGTTAGCCTTTGGATCCTTAGCTTGACAGCTGATCTTCATTGTCCACTTGAGAAGACTGAGAGACACCTAGGGGCTTACCCAACCTGAGCTCTGGGACTCTCTGTGATGGCATCTCCAGAGACTAGACAAGACCATGAGGGCTCTGGCCTGGTGAATTTATTAACCCTTGATAGACTCCCACTGTAGTGGCATCACAGTGAGGTAGCAGAAGGCAGGAGATGCGGCCTCAACCTCAGGGACCGTGTTGTGCCTCTTCCTGTGCCTCTGCTTCTTGTCTGTCATGAGCTGAACACTTCTCTTGCGCGTGCGTCTATCATGTGATAGTCTCTCTAAGCCCAGCAACCCTGGACTAAGCCCTAGGAATCATGTGACCCACGAGAAATAATTTTTCCATTAGAATGTTTCCATCAGGTTTTCTGTCCCACTGAGAAGAAAAGTGACCATGCACTTAATAAACTAGAAACTCATTTAGACACAGGGTATGAAATATAACTATAATAGTATCCCCAGATTTGTCCCCACTGAACCATTTACCTTCATCACATACCACTTCCATCAGCCTATTTGGGGGCTTATGATTCTGACACTAGCTTAATTTTTAAACTGTATTTGATTAATCAAGACTTTTAAATTAACAGAAGCATGAAAGTAAAAGGCCACAACTTACAAAAAAAAGTTATACTAAATATTACAGACAAGCGGTTGACAACAGATATGTGGAAGATTCTGGAAGTCAGCAACATTGTAAGCACAGTCCATTTCAGTGGAGGACATGGAAGACAGGTAAAGAATATGAA
Source organism: Acomys percivali (assembly GCA_907169655.1). NCBI lineage: Eukaryota > Metazoa > Chordata > Mammalia > Rodentia > Muridae > Acomys > Acomys percivali. The sequence continues at coordinate 50,993,426 of OU015750.1, forward strand.
TGCAAAATGCATTAGAAATGAAAACAGATGACTCCTGCAAACATGGGAGAGTAATTTCATACCCTTTAGTAATCAAATATGTTTAAGAAGTGACACTTATTAAACTGCCCAATTAGCAAAGAGGATTTCAAAAATAATGTTTTAAGAAATTCTCAACATGGAGGAGAATCTGAGAATGCACTTACATTACCCAGCAGGCACAGAAATTGGCAGAATCATTTAAAAAAAAAAAAAAAAGCAATCTGGCAGCATCTAACACAAGTCATGAAATCACACAGATCCTCTGACTCAGCAGTCTCTTTCTGCCACAAGCTGGAAAATAATCTTACATATAGTAGAAGATTTATGTACAAAGATACTCACTCTTGTTTTACTTATATCAAAAATAGAAAATAGGTAGGAAAAAATCAATAAAGTAATTAACATATAAACCATACCACAAACACAGTGTCACATACTCTAGCTATTAAAGTATCTATTTTCAAAACTGCCCAGTGGTATGTGGAAATCATTGAAATATGATATTAGATGAATAAAAAGGGAAGATCTTAAAAAGTCCAGATATACTTGGATCTTTATCAAGAAACACATAGAGAAATAGCTGACAGGAAATAAACAGTCACCATATTATTCATCTTCCAAAATGCTTTGCTAGGTGACTATTTTTTTTTTTTTTTAAAGCTAGTTAGATGGGCGTGAAAACATAGGAACCGCCTGTGGTTTTTAAGATGGGAAAACTATAACAAATATGTTTACACGCACTTGAAAAAGCAGGGTGCATGCAAGCTTGAGAGCAGGACGAGGGTGTCACCATGGTGATACGCAGGGGACGAGACACGCTCAGAGCAGGTGCCAAGAGCTGCATAAGCCGGCCATTTCACTCTGGTACTTGCAAGAGGGTGGGCGGTACAGAGCGGGGACAGGGACAGGCAGCTGCTACACGGCTACTAAGAGCATGCCATTTGAACTCATGCACGGTGTCTACAGCTACAACGTTCACCATGAGGCAGGGTCATCGGCTGAGACAGGTGAGCACAGGCGGTCGGGGACTTAAGAAGAAAGGTAGTGAGTAAGAAAGGGGAATGGGAGGTGGCTTAGTTAAAAGCACTGGAGAGACTTGTCCAATTTGTTTCCTGAAGGAGAGATAAACATGTTTTTTTTTTTCATTTAGATCACAAGTGTGGGATGAGAAAAAGGCTTGTGAGAGAGTAGGTGATGCTTATCCCCTTAGAAGTCGAACCACTGTACCGGGGAGATTGGTTGTTAACCAGCTGAAAAACATCCTTGAACAAATGCTGAGAGGAGGTATAAATGTGAGCTAAAAACAAGAGGCGGGGCCTTTGGAGACTTGGGGTAGTTTTGGCTGTTCATAGCTCCACTTCAAGATGCTCTTAGAGAGAACCGCTCGAGGGAAGGCTTTGGGGCTCCGGGCTCCAGCTGAGGCTCTGGTTCCGGTTCCAGTTGCTCCAGGTTCCCGTAGAAGAAATCCTGCTGATTATGCCAGGAGAAACTGACATTCTTAACGGTTTCATTATTGTATTCTTTAATCTTCTTTTCCTATTGTTTAGGTTAGTCAGGTTATAAGTGAGGTGCTCTCAGTTAATAAGTTCGTAATAAAATATAATTGCTAAGAAAATTGAGCCTACAGTTTCCTAAATACAATTTTTATGAAACTATGAAATCATGGGATGGGGAGATAGCCACGTCTATAAAGTGCCGTTCTCAGCTGTCCACACTTAGAAGCCCAGAACTGCAGAGGCAGAGACAGGAAGACCCTCAGGCTCCCTGGCCAGCCAGTCTAACTTACTGGAGAATTCGAGGCAAAGTGAGAGTCCCTGTCTCCTAAGTCAAAGTGGATAGCTCCTGAGGAGTGACAGCCAGCCCTCTGACATCTGTTTACATGTGCACCTACACACAGGTGCATATAACCACAAACATGCACACAGATGTATATACACATACACGTGTACATGCATATGTACACGCACGCTCACACACACACACACACACACACACACAGATTATGAAAGCATTCAGTTTGGAAATCAAATGCAATAATTACTACAAAACAATTCTATTCACAAAGTTGTGTCATATCTTTTGTCATTCGCTTGACCACAGATTCAGATTCTTTTATCTACCCCAAGTTACTCCAACATGAATGTCTTCTGTATTTGGAGCTCCACTGGCCAATTCCCAATCTTAGTATTATTTGCTTACCTTATCAGTCGATGACACAATTTGAAATCACTCTGTCTTGAACACCACAGCATGTCGCGTCACTGCTGCCCTTGTTCCTTGTACTTGTACCCACCTCACACACCTTTGTTAGTGCCCTCCGTGTCTGACTGTAAGTTGTTGTGCCCTGAGAAGTGCAGCCTCTGCACATCTTTCTCCGTATTCTTTCATCCAGGCTCTTGATGTCAAACACACCGACAGTTTAAAGAACACACCTATGTGCACATATGTGCACACACGAGCCCACATCTCAATAAAGCACACCTATGTGCACATATGTGTACACATGAGCCCACATCTCAATAAAGCACACCTACGTGCAGGTGTGTGGGCACACACACAGTCTCAATCACTTGTCTCAACTTTAGGATCATAAGGAGTTTCCTATTCCGCTTTATTGAATGCGCCACATGAAAGCCCCCACATACTCTTCATCCCTGAGCTAAAACCTAACGCGCAGCAGGTAGCTCCATCCATCTGCCTATTCAACTTGAAGGCCCTAGAGTCATGGTTCACAGCTCTCCAGCCCTGCCTGCTGCAAAGGGAGCTGCACGTTTTCTTTATCCTGTGGTTAATCCATTCCAGGACTGACCTCTCCTGACCACTTCCAGGCTCCTGCTGGCCACTGTTTGGAACAGCCTGGTCCTCCAAGAGAGCTTTTCCATCAGCTGTGTCCCTCACAGTGCATTCCCTCCACAGTTACCAGACTAATTCTTTAAAATGGGTAGGTGAGACCATGGCGGTGGTTGGTGTTTCTGCTCTGACTCTCTGACACACCACTCTCCTGAGAATGAAAGCCAAAGCCAGCTTCACGCAGCGTTCTGCCACGGAGACGGAAGCGGGACAGCGTCTTCTGCTCAGGTTTCCACATGGGACAGAAACACTTTCTTTTTTCTGAAAACAGCAAACAGAAGCTCCCTCAAACAAAAGGTCAGTGACTGTCTATCGTCTCGGTCCAACTTTCAGGAATACTACTGTTCCTTCCAGGATATAACAGGCTGTGTTTGACCTGCCCTTCCCTCGCTGCGCAGCTGTGTCTACGATTCATGCCCCCATGGGCTGTGTGATTTATGGGAGATTTCCTCCCCTTTATTCAGTAGTAACGGCTTCTCAGAAGGATGATCTCCAGATTGCCCTGAAGAGGCTTGGCACGTGATGTATCCCAGATGGTGCTTCTCAATCCTTCACACAAAAATGGGGTTTTCACTGGAAAGAGCAGCGGTCACCTCAGCTCTGTTGAAAGCAGAACGACACATGCTCGCGTCACTGTGCTTTCAAAAATGGGGGCGGGGGGCAGGAAGTCTCAATTTCATAAGGGAAGTCAACGAGCCATGTTTGGCTTCAGTCTCTCATTGAGGTGCGAAGGTGCCTTATTGCCTTGTTGCATGCTGTTTCTTCTTTGCGGTATTTTACTTTGAATTATGTGTATAGGTCTGTGGGTGGGGGTGGTGCTGTGAATGTGTATGTGGTGAAGCAAGGAGGCGGCATTTGGACCTCCTAGAGCTGGAATAACAGGTTGCTGAGACCCACCTGTGCTGGGAGCCTGACTCAGGTCCTCGGCAAGAGCAGTGTATGCCTTTACCTACTGAGCTACCTCGCCAGCCATGAACGCTTTCAAATTAATCAATGATAACCATTGGCTGCAAATACCAGAAAGGAGTTCACAGTCATACAAGAACACTAGCTGCATTATGACAAAGTGAAGAGAAAAACTTGTTTTCAAATCTCATGGTAGCCTTGGCCAAACTTTCCTCTAACCCTGTAGCCTCACATGTTTTATAGAAGGATGGGTTCATAAAGATAAGAACATGATAAAAATGAGGCAAGTCTGTCAGTCTCATTCCAAACATAATTGCATGAAGTAACTGGTATGAACTATCCACTTCTAAATCCAAGACCACACAGAAGAAATCAGAACTCAATTATAAAGCAGTGAAAATAAGAGAGAGTACTTTAACTTTAAACTAACTTTACTATGTAGCTGGGCCTTACTCACTCTGTGTGTGTGTGTGTGTCTGTCTCTCTCTGTCTCTGTCTCTGTCTCTCTGTGTCTGTCTCTCTCTCTGTCTTTCTCTCTGTCTCTGTCTCTGTCTCTCTCTCTCTCTCTCTCTGTGTGTGTGTGTGTGTGTGTGTGTGTGTGTGTGTGTGTGTGTTGTAGCATACTGTGTTGGCATGACTGTGTGTATGCCTACATGGTTATGTGTGTGTCATCTTGAGTGCTTGTATGTGAGTCTGTTGATGTGACAAAGTATGTGCACGCACTGTTGGCTACAAACGTTTTACATTGTATGCTTTGACTTGAGTGAGGGAATCGCTTGTATGTGTCAGCTGGAACAGGCAAGCATTTCTGGATAAGAGAGAGGACTGGGTATTTGTGCATACTGGATGAGTGCGTGTATGACTCAGTTCACATGTGTTAGAACTAGGGAGCCTTCCAACGCTCTGACTCCTGTGTGTTGAACGAGCATTCTGAAAACTGTGACAGTACAGTTTACTAAAACCTGCCTTTCCTACATCAGGTTCTTCTGCACACCTCAAAAACATCAAGTATAATTAAGTGAAGAAGGCACCAAAATGACTTAGTAGCCAGGCCTGGACTTCAGCCAATTGCTAGATGCTAATCACTTCATATGCAAGCGAGATGGTTTGTCTTTTAGCTTGAAATGACCTGCTATAATTATTACTTTAAATAAGTATTACAATTGATCACTGTATATTGATTAAACATTTCATTTTAAATTCAAGTTCAACTGAAGTAATTTTTGACTAATTATGGCTAAATCTCTTGGTAGTATGTGTTAACACATAAACATAAAACACAGTGTTGCCAGAAGTGTTTGAACTTTTAAACCTAAGTGCTGTGAAACACTGGCATGGTACATAAGATCACTGTCTCATTTCAGTTTCTACAGTACCCTCATGGCAGGGTCCTTCTGTCTTGTTCTCCAGAACGGAGAGAGAGAGAGACATGTCATACAACAGCCAGGAACCATCTGAGTGCTTCAAGGGGAAAACCAAGAGGGACTTGCTTTGCCTCGTGTTTCAGGGACCTCAGTCCATGGCCACCTAGCTGTGCATCATGATGGTAGAGTGTGTGGCAGAGAACAGTGGTTTACTCTCTGCCCAGTCAGGAAGCAGAGAACAGGACAGTGCTAGCAAGGCCCTTTCACTCGCTTGCAGGATACAGCCCCTTCAGCCTACGGAATGAGCCACTCACAATCAAAGTGCGCCTTCCTCTCTTAGCTCATCTTCTTGGGAAGCATCCTCATAGATGTGCCTAATGGTGAACCTCATCAAACTCCTCAGTGATTCTAAATCCAACCCACTGACAATGGGGGTTAGCTATCGGAGCTGGGGGAGGTCGTGTTCTAAATGCTACCTCTAATGCTAATTGTATTATGAACCCCAGGAAACATCAGCTGTGTGCATGCCCATCACCCCTCCCCACAGCTGCACCTGCCAAAGCTTCTTCATGGACAGAAAGAAATACTAGTAGTGTGTCTTTATAGAATTCGTCATCATTTCCCCTGGTTTCCTCCCAGCACCTCAGAGATATGTTTATAAACCTATGCATGTTTAAAAACACACACAAATTCACTCTACACCTACAGTCTAATGTCACATTGCTTTATTCTTTTTTTTTTTTTTTTTTTTTTTTTTTTTTTTTAGTTTTTCAAGACAGGGTTTCTCTGTGTAACCTTGGCTGTCCTTGTTCTTAAAGACTATGTCTGAGTATCCACTTCCCAACAGCACTCATTAGTTCATACTCCCTTTTGGTGGAGTCTTACAAGACCACCAGGAAGTTCAACAAACCAGAAGGTGAGCTGATGGCTTTCTGTCTGCTGTGGTCGGCAATGAGCTGGTGCTATCCAGAAACCAAGGGCACGCCCAAGGCAATGGCTGCATTCATTCTGCCCGTGCCAGTGGCCGATGCTGGAATCTTTAGGGGGCCTTGAGTATAGACCCTCTTCACTCCATCTTCGGTTCAGCCACGTCACCCACGCACCGACCACCAGAAAGTCCTGCGACCTCAGTGGAGTGAGGGTGGGGTGGCATCGCATCTGTGTTCCATCCACCATAGCTCTGGCTGTGACTTTGCTGCTCCTTCTAAGGCTGAACTGGTCCTCGAGGACAGCCCTCAGTGTGAAGCTCGCAAGGAGACAGAACTCAGGAAAAGTGGAGGAAACTCCAACAGATGTGCAGCCCTTGACAGGAATGCTGGCTGATGATGGGCTTTTATCTGCTGTGATCTTCTGGCCTGTCCTTCCCTGAACCCAAAGTCATGGAATTTTACTGATATACTCTTACTGCCTATTTATTTTTTAGTTTTAAAATGACAATGGCGGGTCAATGTGAGTTGGAGGCCAGCCTGGTCTACAAAGTGAGTGCTGGATAGCCAAGGCTACACAGAGAAACCCCGTATTGAAAAAACAAAAATTAATTAATTAAAAAATAAAATTATGATCACTTATTTATTGGAGGGCAGGACAGATAAGGAAGGGCAGGTGCATGCATGGCACGCAAATAGAGGTCAGAGGACAACTCATGGGAGTCAATTCTCTCCTTCTACTGTGTGGATCCCAGGAAATAAACTCAGGCTACCAATCTTGGCAGCAAGCACTTTTCCCCACTGAGCCATCTCACTGTCTCTCACTTTATAGTTTTGAGTAATAAAACCGTTCAGTGTTATAAATACCTATTACAACGCTCTTAGATAGTATATAACATTGACATACAATTCTATTCTTTAAGTATCCTCTTAAACACCTGCAACTATATTTCTAATCTTGGTGGTCTGTTTATTGTTAAAAAGAAAAAGAAAAAAGAAAAAAGAACTCAAGGTTTTATAAAAGTGTGGCTGGTAGTTGCTTCATTTGGGCAGATGTGAAGTCTAGCTCTGGAAAGGGGGTGCTAAAAATGGAGGATCCAATGATGCCATCAGCTGCTACTGGCAAGTCCCCAGTTATTACTCTTTCGGCATTTCTATTCTAAATTATATATATATATATATATATATATATATATATATATATATATTTAACTTAATACAAGATGCTGAATGGAACTCTAAGCAACTGTCTTCTACAAACATGAATATTTTTTCTTTTTTCTTTTTATTACCCAAAGCATGGATTATATATGAACACATACAGTATATGTATATGTACAACTATATAATTAGACATACATACATACATGCATATTATATGTATATTAACTAGAGAGCATAAGACTGCCAAACTTTACAGGGAATCTTGAAGTCACACTAGAGCTGGCCAGCTGTCAAGAGAACACAAACTTGGGGCAGCCAAAGCCTCTGCCACTCTTCATTTTCTTCTCGTCCTCACCACCTCCTCTTAAGCAGCAACTGTAAGTGGAAGCTCTTAGAGAGGCTCTTGCAATTGAAAATCTGTAAAGCTATTTAACATCAGAAATCTTCACTCTGCTCATTTTATGTGTGCTGTTAGGAGCCCTGAGTTTCCTCTAAGAACGGACGAACGGGGAGGCCAGGGTGAGAAGAGGGCAGGCGCTTCGGGAAGGAGACCCTTAAGCTGAGAGTTCAGTTAGGGTCCATGTCTTATCCTCTCTAGTTAATATACACATATAGTATGCGTGTATGTGTGTATATATAATTACATGGTTGTACACGTACGTATGCTCTGTGTGTTCATTTATAATTAAGAGTTAATCACATATGTGCATAGATGTGGTTAGGTACTGTTCCTCAGCTTGCCAGTTTGTCAATGCCTGTGTCCTTTGCCCCCTTGTTACCTGTCTGACACACTAGTTGTCCAATGCCATCTTTACTGCAATTATCATAGAAGGTAACTAATAAAACATTTTGAACACAGGCCTACAAGGAATACATCTTAATTTCTTATTATGCCAATGAAATTGTATACTTCATAGCTGAGCTTCACTAATGTGACAAAATAGAATGCAAGGAAAAAAAAAAAACTGCTCCTGCATCATCCAGAAACACACCGTTAGATAACTTTAAACAAGTACATATGCTTAAAATTGAGTGTGGTGTATTGCACACTAAAAGTCTCTTTCTTAAAAAGGGAGGAAGTTCATTATGTTTCTGTTTCTGAGGGAAAATGGGCCCCTCCAAAGGAGACTTACAGAATTCTTATTATTTAAGCAATTTAAAGTCTTGGCTTTCCATGAAAGAAAGTAATTTCCTACATAATAGGTTCCTAAAATGAATACTATACTGAAGTAATAAATTAAATAAAATTCCACTGAGCACAGTGGTTTACCCAGGGCCATGGGAAAGGGTGGGTAATGGACTCTGTCCCCTTTTGCAGCATTCACATTCAAAGAAGATGCTCACTGTTCCTGTTAACCATGTGTCTTCCTGGTGTGAGATTCTTATGCTGTTTAGCATCCTTTAGTTATGGTGATACAGCCACATGGAGTACCACTTCACTAGCAACTAGCAACTTTTTACAGGGGCCACACACCTACCTGACCAATTTACTTTGGGAAAGCACTTTAATGTTGAGAATTTCATAGGTATAATAATGGTGAAAATGGCAAAATCTTTTCTGAGTCAGTGCAATCTCAATTATTAGAAGCAGCGCCTACACAGGCTGTGTCGTCAAGACAATTTAGCGGAGTCCTTACATGCACAGAAGGTGCCGGGAAAAGCCGTGCACTCTGAATGTCATCAATACATATCAACCCTAGGAGAAGACCTCCCTAGCCTTCTGGTTCTAATTTGCGACTCTAATTATCACATGGCTACCATCTAGGCATCAAGACAGGAAACAGTGAACCCAGACATCGCTTCCTAGTAAGAAGACAAAGATCTCAGATCAGTAAGCCTCAATGCCATTACTGCACGGTTTTCCACTCCAGAATTATTCTTTTATATACAGAGAGACACATATAGAAATTCACAATGAACATAGAGGAACAGGATTCTGGGCTTAGGAAAAAGTAAGCCATCAATTACTAACAGAGCACATACCAGTCCTAGGCCCTTTGTAAAATGTTCTGAAAACAGCTTCAAAGAGTGAAACTTCCTTTTAATTATAGAACTTTGGATGTTGTAAGGGAGAGGGAAAAGGCTGGTTTCAGGCAGCTGTCTGTCCCCTACTCCCTATGTTGCTCTTAAGCAGCTTCTTTTGCCTGTCTGTTCTTGTGAGAAGTTGGGCATGCCCTATCTCTGACTTGCTCTGTTAAATCTTTCCCTGAATTGTCATTTTGTCTGTCCCTCAATCAGACATCATTGTTTGGGATTAAATGTGGGTACTTAAGGTGTGTCTGTGTCCCAGCCAGAGGGATTAAAGGTTTGTAATAAGAGCATGTCTGTATTCCAGTGGATTCACACAGATCTAGATCTTTGATGTGATCTCTTGCCAGAGCAGCCATGTTCCTGGATTAAAATTCCTCTACAGTCATGACTGAATAGGTCTATCTTTTTCTTTTTCTGTTTGTTTCTTTTATATTTAGTGGTTCCTTCTGCCTCCTTCACCTAATACCCAGACCTTAAGCCTTTTACTATCAGTCACTGAAGAGCATAATATATATATATTCTAATTAATTCATAAATAAAAGCATCACATAGCTAGTTTGATGAGTCCACTTACACACTATCCCATTCACAAACCATGTAGATGCCAGTGAATGTCTATTCAGTTAGTTCCAAAGCTACCCCCATAACTAAGAGGGTGGAGCACATGATGGCTTACAATGAAGGGGCCCTTCTGCAGGTGAAGACGTCTATGTTACTCAGTTTGCATGGTTAGAAAATGATAGTTAACAAATATGTTAGCTGCAAAACTAAATCTTTGACATTTATCAAGTTGATGCTTCTGTTTTCTATTCTTTGTAATATCCCACACAGGATGGCACAGGATTCTCCCTGAACAGATCCAATATGAATAAAGGAATTAGTGAGACACAGGCACAGAGAACAAACACTGATTAAATCCTTGCTAGAGTAGCAATACATTTAGGAATTTCCAGATAAGAAGAAAATCAAATTTGTGATTCATGTATAAACACAGTGGGCATTTAAAAAGCTCACCGCGACCACAACTCAACCCCATTCTTGTTATTGCTATTCTGTTTTTGCTTCTTCATTTTAATGTGTCTTAACGTTTTAAATTATATACCAAAACAGCATTTGGTTCTCTAACATTTAGAGCCCGGCCTCACAATTACGCTGTGGAATTTTCAATCAGATAAAGATATTACAATTAAGTAAAGTGAACACGTGCTCTCTGCTTGCCTGCCAGGAGGTTCCTGGACTGTGACCTTTGGTGCCCTGCTATCATAAGAATGCTCACGCACTCTCCTATATTATACTGCTTCTGATACCACAGTCTGCTTTTAAATACAAACACAAAGGTGTTCAAGGTATCTCTTATATTCTAGAAGCGATCTGAACTATGAAAGCTCGGATCAATAAAACAAAACAAAAGTAGGTGTTCCTCTTTGCGGAAGTAAAGAAAAATACAGTTCCATCTCCCACTTGGAAGGCAAGCAGAGTCTTTTCTCAAAGAAAACTCATTTGAAAGCGCAGATGTTGGGATTTGGGGATTTGGATTAGGACTCATCATTATCTTTCTCCTTAATGCTCTTTCCTGAACCAATCGGTGGCCGGGAGGTGTTGGCCGTCGCTGGACACTGAATGGACTCGAATGGCCTTGTATTGTAACGCGATCGGATTATGTCCAGTCCAAATGCTGCCTGTCCTCTGCAGGGCGGACAAATCCTAATCCTATGCTTACAGAGACAGAGCCGGCCCGCCCCCGCAGAAGCTTGCTACTCGCTCTCTCCTGTTGTTTTTAAGTGACAGAAAAACAAACTGTACGTTCACCCTTTCTCAATACAGACTAAGAATAAACATGCTGATCCTTTTGGTGTGTGCTTAAAAGCACTTCCTGGTTGTGTTCAGCGTGTTACCACCCAGTAAAACTTTTCCTTCTAAAGAACAAAGAGCAGCTGAATACGCTGCTCTGACAAAACAGAGATGACTTCCAAAAGCCATTTCACATCTTCTTTTCTAAATTCCCTGAGTATTTATCTGGAAGCTCGGATCAGTTAGCTGCTCCCTACTCAATCAAGTAGCAATAATGGTTTAAAGCAGGTGACTCCCCAAAGATGACTCATCAGGCCTTCTGGAATGGAAATTCCTGGCTCCTTATGGAGTGACGCTGTCAAAGCCCGCTTCCCCCAGATCCAATTAACTCTCAAGTAAGTAGGAGGGTGAAGTACTGACAGTGTCCCCTGCCCTCCTGAACCCCCAGGTTTCACCACCCACCACCTCAGGATGTCCCTCCCTCTCCTTCCTGCCAAGATCTTGGAACTCAGTCAGCATCCTGATGCCAACCCCCACAGTTCTGCAAGTTTTGTTCCTGCTGTTTTGGAGACCCTCCTTTTCAAACTCAACTGTGTGCACCCCATGATCAGGAAATAAGTGTCTAAAACTGACAGGAATTGACCAAAAACAACAACAACAAAACCCCACTGAAGTGAGAAAACTTAGCTGCCCCACATGTAGTTTCCACTCACACAGCAGAGTTTGGGGTTTGGAGCAATTGAGCGAGCATTCAGTCTTTAATGGACAAGGGATGGATATTTCTCAAATGCTCAGAAGGGAGGGGGTATTTTTTACAAAGGTGTAGAGTGCTGTGTTTTGACACCACTCTGTACAGCCACAAATAAAACAATAACAAAACAAGAGCTCTGATGGGGTCAGGGGTCAGGGGCAAACGATGAGAGCCGACTTTGTTAACAGCACAGCTCAACCTAGTTGACTTAGTTCAATCCTTCTGGAATGTTCACACACCACAAACTGGAGGTCCATCCATCTCTGAGAGACAAGACATTCTGGTGACCACGCTGCCAAGGGCCTAACCATTCCCCAGAGGTGTCTCAGAACAGGCAATGCTCTCAACCTAAGCCAGGTGCAGGAGCTCACTGCATCTGCACCTAACAGAAACTGACAGGTTTTGTTTTCTTTTGCTCTATGTAAACTTCTGCTTTGTAAACTATCCATAATAATATTCTTTAACTTGCCTAAATTTCTCTCCCTTCCTCACACCTACCATAGAAATACAGTCTAAAAATAAACACTGTCTTTGCATCTATAAATAATGCAGGAAGAAAGATAAATGTGAGGTTTACATTTTACAAGATAGACATCTAACACAATTTTGGTTGATTTCTAACATGCATTAATTCAAAACTCCAACTCTTCCACCCACTCAGTAACTTAATAATTTCCTACCATGTTCTAAGTACTACAGCACACAAACACTGAAAACTCACAGTACACTTAGTGATCTTAGAAGTTAATGAAGAGACATATAATTACCTAAGGAGATAAAAGGGTGTAGTATAAGATACACACACACTCTCCAAGCTGCCTTCAAGTAACCAACAGCCCACATATGCCAGATATTGTGCTGACAGTATGTCTGATAGTGATTTAGGAGAAATATAATATTTAAAAGCATATAAATGCAATGCCAGTGTGGAGAAGAAGGACACACAGAGCTAAAGGAAAGAATTCTAGGTGGTAGAAAACCAGTGTTCACGGAATGCCAAGTGTCTGAGCATTGTGGATAAAGCCTGTGCAATAGAGGGCTGAAACCCGAGGGGCCGACTGAAAGAGAGTGAAGTGTTCCTTATGTGCTGTCCCAAGCCATCGGTGCTTTGCCCTGAAGGCAACTGGAAGTAGCTAAAGATCTTTCTTTAAATTCAAACACTCACTATCTCATTTCATAAAAGTGTGTACGCCATCTTAAGATGTGCATCTCCAGTAATGGGAAGTTGTACTGTATATTTAAGCAAATATAAGCAACAACTTATTTGAAATATTATCAAATGAAAAATGTAAAGAATAATTCAAAGTATTGTTTAAGTACTATTGATCAATCTTCAAAAAATAATCTCAGGTTCATGCATGCCTTATGACTGACCTGTTCTGCACTGCCTCGTCCTGCTACAGATACCATGATGCCTTCTATACAAAGTTTATAAGCAGCATTTTCTTTCTTAAAGTATAGCATTAAAGACAGCATGCATGCAAGTGCACATGTACACACACACACACACACACACACACACACACACACACAATCAGTAAAGAGTTGACGAATTGCCAGGCATGGTGGTGCACACCTGTAATTCTAGCACTCAGGGAAGCAGAGGCAGGCAAATCTCTGTGAGTTTAAGGCCAGACTGGTCTACAAAGGAAGTCCAGGACAGCCAGTGCTACACAGAGAAACTCTGTTCCAAAAAAATAAAAAGACAACATGCAAAAAAGTCCACAAATTGCCATAAAATGAGCATATCCCATATAACCTTTACTAAGATCATGTGGTACATTATCACAATTCTGCAAGCCTCCTCATGGCCATCCTCAAGGGCATCCACCATCACCACCTCTGACATCATCCACCATTGTCACCTCTGACATCATCCACCATCACCACCTCTGACATCATCCACCATCACCACCTCTGACATCATCCACCATCGCCACCTCTGACATCATCCACCATCGCCACCTCTGACATCGTCCACCATCACCACCTCTGACATCATCCACCATCGCCACCTCTGGCATCATCCACCATCACCACCTCTGACATCATAGATTAGCTTTGTTTAGGTTTAAACTTCTTCCAGCCAGAAGCACGAAGTATCTACCTACTTGTGTGCTTTATTCATGTTACTGTACATAGCTATAAATTATTCCTTCTCATTTTTAGAGTACTCTGTCATATACATATCACACTTTATTTCTGTAACCTACTGTAAGTTATTGCAAAAAAAATTATAAAGTATTTTCCAGGCAAAATTATTGTGAAAGATATTATTAGATTCCCTAATGTTTAAGGGACAGAGATGTAAATGACAAAGAAATTTCTGAGTCTACCTTATTTATTTTTTGTAACATCAATAACATACTTTCTGACAGAGGGCAGACATGAGATGTATGGACAACCACAATCGTAATAGATGGACATACGTTCCACAATGTACATGCTCACCACCATCTTGGTCAGTCATTCTTCACTGTGAGCACAATACATTTTATCCATAATTAAGAGATCATGGCCTTTATTTGAAAAAAGTCCTTATAGGCATGACCCAGCTTTTGAATCTCAACTTAAGTTAAAAATAAAGGAAGCTGAAACTCAGTTTTATCTTTCAGATAATTTGGTTCAGCATGAAGCAAGCTAGTCTATTATGAGTTGCTACATTTTCTGCCAAAAGAAGCTGTATCATAAAGGAAGCATCTGGAGAGAAAAGCAATCAATAAACAAATATGTTTTTCACTTTCATAAAGTTTGAGAGTATGAGGAATAAAAAAAAAATCACTTCAAGAGAAACTTTAAGCCCTTTCCTTTGGAGACCCCTATATTACCAAAGCACCGGAAACTGGTGGCTCAAAATATTTCACAAAACACGCACAATTTGAAATATATGGGTTTTATGGATGGCCTGGGCTCTGCGCCTAGAAATATTTCCAGAGATCATCTCTTGTTTTAATTCCTAGGGTCAATAATGTCAGCAGATGTTAGGGATTGTTAGCCAAGAACCATGGTTTAAAAAGAAAGGAGGAGAAGACAGGAGGAGGAGGGCAGAAGAAAGGAAAGAGCAAAGTCTTCCATCTCCAAACTCTTTTACTGCAGCTACCCAAAAGCGGGCAGACAGAAAGAAGCCGCAGAAAAGCAGCTGTCTGAACAATAGTCATGCAAACATTTTGCTGGACATCTAGATTCTGGTCAAGAAATAAAAATAATGCTAAATAGCACATGCCATCCCATAGTCTTTCTCAATCATTTATGAAACACCAAATGTGAGGAAGCTCCACTGGCAAAGAGTCCCATAAACTCATAACATTTCTCCGCAGAAAGAGGCCTTGTCTACTAAAAAAATTAAATATTCCCCCAAGCTTTCAATGATTAAAATATCTTATTACATGCATTTGGGGAATGTTAATTTATTCAACAGCATAAAAATTAGATTAACAATAGCATGGCAATATAATAATAAATAATAATACATAAGAAATGTAACTCATACTTTACAGTCATCTTAGAACTTTTGCAAAATATTAATTCAAAACTCGTTGGAGACCTACACGTGAAACACAAAACTCTAAGGTTCCTAAGAGAGAATAGATGGGAAAATCTAGATGACCTTAAATTTGGTATTTTGCATGCAACACCAAAAAAAACATGATCCAAGTGTGAGAGAAAATGGATAGGTAGGAGCTTTACTGAGATTTAAACTTCCTGTTGAGGAGGCACCACCTGAAGAGACTGGAAGAGTGATCAGGAACTAAGGGAAATATTAATCAAGTCACAGGTCTGATGAAGAACTCAAAACCAAACTGCTGGTTCTCAATAATCAGGGAAAATGAGAAAGATGCGCGAATAGACAGCTCATCAAAGAAGACGACAGAACAGACGACAGAAAGATGGAACTGTGCTAAGTATTAAGCCATTCAAAAGATGCAGGCTGAGGCCTAGAGAGGTACCTCAGTGGTTAAAATAGCCTGTTACATCTGCTGAGGGCCTGGGCTCAGCTCCCAGCACTCACATGGCAGCTCACAGCATCTGTATCCACAGTTCCAGGAGATCTAACACCTTCTTCTGACCCCTTGGGTACCAGGCACATATGTGATATTCACACATACATACATGAATTCATGCATACAGTTAAAATACTCATAAAATAAATAAGTCTAACAAGATAAAGACGAAAACCAACATGACAAGGAGCTGCCACTACACATTGACCAGAACACATAAAATCTGTCTGCAGAGTGTGAACGCTGACCCTACCCTGGTAGGAAGAGAGTGGAGCAACAGATGTTCTCACTTCCCGGAAAAGTATAAATGAGCCACTCTGGAAAATGGAAGGCCGTTTCTTACACACCCAGACACGTTCTTGCCATGGAGTCTGGCAACCGTGCCAGTGGGTATTTACCTAAAGGAGTAATGACCTATGGCTGCTCAAGGCCTGAATGAAAATAATTAGAGAAGCTTTCGTAATTTTTAAAACATTGGTTGCAAGAAAACTGTTCTTCAGCTGTGTTGATCACCAGGGAGCAGATGACAGCCAGACCACACACTTTTACCTTCAAGTTGTCCTTCAGTGAGTGACAAAGTGTGATGAGCCAATGAACTTTTAGCCAACGGCAAAAAGAAATGAGCTGTTAGGGCACAAAAAAAGATACCAAAGAACCTTAAACCTTATGCGTAGGTGAAAGCAGCCTGTCTAAACAGATGCGTACTGTAGGCTCCCTAGCTATAGGCTCCCTAGCTATAGACTCCCTAGCTATAGGCTCCCTAGCTATAGGCTCCCTAGCTATAGACTCCCTAGCTATAGGCTCCCTAGCTATAGGCTCCCTAGCTATATGGCGCAGGAACTGGCAGAACTATGGAGATGGCTGAAAGGTCACTAGTTTCCAGTCTTGGGGAGAAGAAACTGAAAGTGAACACTGGGCTTACGTGCACCCACACATGTGGGACATGGACTTCAACTGATGTCACAAGCAGCATTCCGTAAGCCACCATCACACAGGTATCACCTCATCCCGTGAGGCTTCCATCAGGAGAAACCGAGGGAGAAGGAAGAGGGTCTGTAAAGAAACTTTGCCCAGTTCACACAGTGATAACCAACCCCAGTGTTGTCTCTGTCACAGTGTCACAAAGTCCTAGTTCACAAAGGGAAGGGCTACACGAATATCTCCTAGGAAGTCTAAAATGTACTTCTCTAAGGTACTTGCAAATAGTGCATAAAAGTGGGCTTGTTGATTAAATTACCATTTTTTTATGTTTTTCTAGACAGGGTTTCTGTGTAGCCTTGGCTATAGCCTTGACTATCCTGGACTTGCTTTGTAGACCAGGCTGGCCTCGAACTCACAGCGATCCACCTGCCTCTGCCTCCCGAGTGCTGGAATTAAAGGTGTGCGCCACCACCACCACCGCCACCACCTCCAGCTTAAATTACCTTCCTATTTATGCTGTCATCTGCACATACTTAGATTCCGTGCATAAAATGAAAGCATGGTTTCTTGTTTTGCAAGAGCATGCTTCCGTGCAAGCAGATAACAATGCTCTTATGGCCTGAATTGTCCAAATTCTCTTTCAGAAAAAGGGGAGACAGGGAGAAGGAAAGTAGAAAAAAGAGGAGGAGGAGGGGGAGGAAGGGGAAGAGGGGGAGGGGGAGGAGGGGAAGGAGGGGGAGGAGTGGGAAGAGGGGGAGGAGGAGGAATTTCAGTAGTGGCAAGTAATAGGTATGTGGGTAAAGAAGCAAATCATGCGATCAGGAGGTCAAAAAGGAAGGAAACCAAGGTTCTGGACCACAGTCTACACTTCCATGACAAGTGCATCTACCTCAGTGTATTGTTTATAAAGAGGCTAACAAGGAAAACTCTTCAGGCGCTTACTAGCTCTCTGAGTCATGCATTTGCATTTTTTGGAAGATTATTAAGTCTTATGAACGGAGACATAGTTTGGACATAAGGTATGAATAAATTATGATCGAGATGTGGAGTTTCATCTTGATGTAGGCAAGCCTGCCTGCATGTGACATCTAAACGCCAGTGTGAGCTTCCCCCGCAGCACAGCTTCCTTCTAGACAAGCAGCAGAAGAGGCAGGGCAAACCATATTCCGAAGGCACACTCCACTCAGCATCCTGGCTGACCCTGGGGAACGATGCCCAAGGTAAAGAATGACCGACCCCCGCCAAGCTTTTGCTCAGTTTACAAAGGAGTCTTCTGTTGTCTGCACGCCCAATCCCTTATACCCCCACTGCACTGCGCATCCACCCAGCGTGTTCCTTGAAGTTTTCTATGTGCTACAAAATGTTCATCTTCTTCTTCAAATGTAGTCTTGATGCAGTTCTTCCAGGGTTTAGAAGGAAGGCAATTAGATTAAAATGACTCAGGCTGTGCTATATATGACAAGGTCAGTAACTGCCTGTAAAAGGAAATTGTTACTACACATAAACCTTTCCATGTGGAATTTGAACAAGAGGAAACTGTATATAGATGTTCAAAAGCAAAGCTAAAGTGCCTCAAGCCCTTTTAGTCATATAATAAAGATTGAAGAAATGGGTGGGGTGGGGAGCGAAGGTAGACTTTAGGAACAGAAAAGTACTCTACTGAGCATTGTCCCTCTATTCAGAAAGCCACACTGGCCACCAACCCAGTAAAGTAAGCCCAGGGATGAACAACCCATCACCTCACTTCTGAGAGCTTCCTAGTCCACACCCTAGACACTAGAGCCTTCATGCTCTTTAGGCTAACAACTTCAACCACCACTGCAAATGTCTACATCATAATAATCATCAGAATCCACACCAAAAACCAACGAATACAAGAATTAAAGTGAGACACCCTTAGAGAGAAAATATTCAAGGCCTAATGGAATACACAGTATGTGATTAATTTTTGTTGCATGAATAAACAAAACATCCTGTGAGCTGAAATAATCTTACTGATACTACTTTCATGAAGAAACATTTTATTCTCCTGAAATTACTCTGCATGGAGTTAAGATAAGTGCATCATATAAAAGATTTTAAAAGTTATTTTAGACTTCCCTAATTTCCTACTATGTTTACAACCTATTGTTTCTCTTGGCATGCTACCCTGGACAATTATAGCCTTTATATAGTCTTTATAGACAGCAAAAATATCCAGAGAAAAATTAGACCCACACATGGTATATTCAAGCAATCAGACACTTTGTGCAATTTTAATTTACCCAGACACAGCTGAGTATTAACATATTTTTTAGTTCTAAATCTTTTGTTTCCCCAATGTGCCCATATTTTGACTATTTCAGAATACACCAAAAAAAATCGTATAAACAAGGCAATCACTTGATTTTTCTTGGAAACAATTTCAGATCTCACAAATTAAGGCACAGCACACATGAGAAACACTAAAAGAAAAAAAAACTAAGACATCATATTCTGCTGAAGTTAGTATAAAAGATTAACAATTAAGCAGTAACTATTACTTGCACATCCTTTTTATGTACCATTACTCATGGCATTTGATGAAATTGCATCACTCATTGATGTTAATATACATAATGTTGTTTCAGGAGAGTTTGAAGCTAAAAATTACTTTTGTGTTTTTAAGTTTTAGCAGTATTTAATATATTTTTAATTAATTGATTGATGGATTAATTTTAAACAGAAGTATTGCTGTGTATATGTATTGGTTACTTTTCTGTTGTGTAATAAAACACCACGTCCAAGACAACTTATGGAAGAAGAAAGCGTTTATTTAGGTTTATGGTTCCAGAGGGTCAGCGTCTACGGTGGCAGGAGAAGGAAGCTGAGGGCTCTCATCTTGAACTTCAATCAGAACGCAGAGAGAGCAAATTGGGAAGCCATACATTCTAAACCTCCCCAAACTGCACCACCAGCTGGGAAGTCATTGAGTTCCCAAGACTATGGGGGGTGGGGATGCATCGCATTCAAACCACCGCTCTATACTAAGCTGGCCTGGTACTTGCTTTGTAGTCCAGCCTGCCTACAACTCATGCTATTCTCTTGCCTCGGACTCTTGAGTCATGACATTATAGGAGTGTACTACCATCCTCAGCTAAATATATCTTTTCATATCGTTTTCATTTTAAAACTGTTAATTTTACAATTTTTCAACATTATATTTAGAGGTGAGAAGATGGCTTGGTCAGTAAAGTGTCAGCCCTGTGAGCATGAGAACCGAAGTCTGAACTCCAGAGTTAATATTAAAAAAATTCCATGCACAGCAACAAGCATTTGTAATCCTAGAACTGGGGAGACAGAGACAAGCAGGTTCCTGGGGTTTGCTGGACACCCAGCCTTGGTAATCTCCAGCCTAACAGGAGATAATAAAACAAGTTGGAGAGGACCCAAAGCATGATACCCAAGGCTGTCCACTGGCCCCCACATGCACCACACTTGTGTATAAACACACACGCACACACGTGCATGCACACATGCATTATACTATGTTTAAATAAGAAAAAATAAAAGAAACCAAAACTTAATTCAAACAGAAACAAGTCTAGTTATATTACATAGCATGGTTATGTTAAAGACAGTACAGATTATTCAGAACATAATATATAACTTTACATCTTCAGTGAAATAAATTATACAAAGGGACAGTCAAAGAGATCTTGAATTCCATGAGTTGTTGTTGGTACTTGTGTTGATGCAGCATGCTAACATTGTGGCGGTGGGTTACTATAGCCATGTATGAGTAAATACTAATATGTTTGTGTTCGAATGAGGATTCTCTGTGGAAGAAAAGAGATGCAAATAAAGAACGCAAGACAGAGAGAAACAATGCTGGAATGCCAGATGATTATGAGTAGTGTTGGGGGGAACTCATACCTCCTGATTTTACAGTTGTTTGGGGACGGTGCATGGGGTGGTGCATGAGGTGGTGCTGGGGAGTGGTATGTGTGTGTCTACCAGCTCTTTCTACTGAACAGCTCTAAAACTAACAACATACTCATGCTTGAAACAACGATACAATAGGAATCAACACATCTAGCTCCCAGATGTTCGTTTCCTTCGCACTAAAAGAAACCAGAACTTTTTTTATTTTTGAAAAATCACTGATTGCTGGGTTGAGGCTGAGAAAGTACAGTGAGCCTGAATTCCTTCTGTACCTGGTTGAGGGAAGGAAATGTTCAACCTCTATTAGAGACTTGGCTTCAATTCGAGCATCAGAATATAAAATGGCAAGACCTGATAATCACATGATGGATTTATTTTAAAAGTCAATACTGATATTTTTTGGGTTTTGCTTTGGTTTGGCTTTTCAAGACAGGGTTTCTCTGTATAGCCTTGGTTGTCCTAGACTCACTTTGTAGACCAGGTTGGCCTCAAACTCACAGTGATCCGCCTGCCTCTGCCTCTGGAGTGCTGGGATTAAAGGCATGCACCACCACACCCAGCTGAATATTGGTATTTTTAAGGCAGGGATAGGGAGAGGCATTTTTCCCCTAACAAATTTAGATCCACTACTAAGTATACAAGGAACAAAACAAATAATAAGTCATCATCTTGCAAAATCACCACCATAATAACTGACTTGAAGAGATGAATGCAGGTGGACGCTAAACATCAGTGGGTGAAAGGCCCCTGGGAAACAAGATATTCAGTCTCATGGTGTCTCTACAGATTATTTATTGATTGCAAAGGGGGAAAGATACGCTTTCAAGGCAGAAGCACATCTAATGCACCTTTACCAAGCAAGAGAGGTAGTTTAAAAGCATGATGAGATAACCTCAGGAGGCACTTGATACTGTTTATATTAAAGACCTATCATCTAAGGGGAAGTCTTGTCAAATGTACTTAAAGTGGCATACGCTCATCATACAAACTCCCGAGGTGACCAGAGGTGACCAGGGGTGACCAGAGGTAAAGAACAGTTGAGTTCACTTGTTCAAGTCTCTTCAAATTTCTCAAACTCCTAACGAACAAAAGGGGGTGGTGGCTTACTCCAAGTTAGGGAAGACGAAAGATAAAAGACAATCCATCAGCTAAAAGAACATGACCAGAACTATTCAGAAAATTAAAAATTAGTCTAAATAACAGGTGAAAGCTTCGTTTGTCTTGTTAGAAAGTTCTGCCCATGATCAGTTACCTGCTGAGGTATTTAAGGGTAGAGTGTCATGTCTGCAACTGAAATGCCGCTGCAACACAAGATACAGAACAAGTGTGTGCAGAGACAGCAGTGGTAAAGCAGGAACGGCCACCTGCAGCCAACTGGTGAAGCCACAGAAGAGTGTACACAACTTTTCCATCTACTCATAGTTTTTTTCACAATCCATACTTGGGCAGGAAGGAGGTGGGATCTCTTAAGGCCTTCGGGCAGTTTTGTCTGCCTTGGCATCAGGATTTTTGTGCTCTGCATTATGTAGGTGGTTTCTAGGCCTAACAGACAAAGGCGGAAACTGAGTTCACACATCACAGCTCCTGTGTGGTGCTGAGAATCTTGGCAAGATTCTTACCAGTGACTCTGATGGTTGCCAGCACTCCTTTACTGTGGCCACCAGTGTTCTGCATCCACTGCCCCCTCTGTTCTCACTGATTTGCCTCTCATCCTTCATGCTTATATTCCTTGTGGCCTGCAAGGCTTATTCCTCCTTGGAAATTCTGCACATACAGCAACACGGACGGGGCTTGAGGACTTGATGTAAGTGAAGTGATCTGGTCACAGTGAGACCGATACCTCATGACTCCCCTCACACATAGTATCTCAGTACAACCAAATTCATGAAGATGCTCAGCATAGCACTCCCCAGATGCCAGGAGTCAGATGCGACCATGTGTGTGTTCCGTCTCCTATGACGACCCAGGCTTCAGAGCTTCTGTTTTCTGTCTTTAACTTAGATCACAAGTGGAAGCCAGAAAACTAAAAAAGTGGCCTTTAGGGGGCATACTAAGGAAAAAAAAATATGGTAGATTATAGGCCAACAAAAGTGGTGAGGTGGAATTCTAGGGCCAGAAGGCTCAAACAGGGAGGGGCACAGAATTATGGGAAGCATCAGAGGGAAGGGAGAATGGGAGCCATATGGCAGCCTACTACCTCACAGTCCAATTTTAAAATGTAAGTGAAAGGAAAGTAGAGGACATTTTAAGTGAAAGAAGAGAAAACACAAAGCGCTAATGGATTAAACCGTGCACAAAGGGGTAGGGGATGAGGGTAAGGAAGAGGGCTGGGCTGGGCTAGGGTCAGCCAATAGGATCTATGAAAAGACCTTAAAGAAAACCACTAGTTAGAAAGCTGACTTCAAAATTCCACTTTTTTGTTTTAAAAAAAAGGAAGTTCAAAGGTAATTTATCATTTGTTGTCTGTCCTCTAGGAAGGGTCGCATCTCTCATCCGCTGTTGGATCCAGTGCTTCCATCACCACCTAATACACTCTTAAACGACCATGACAAAGCACAGACAAACCCCAAAGAGAAGATCTGGATTGCCTCCCCTCTGATGTTTGTATTGAAACGATAAAACCAAAGTGCAGAATGAGAGCACTGTATCAACAGCATTGCTCACGCTTCTCCTCAACGGTTATTTCAAAGACCCCTAGATCAATGCGGTGTGTGCTGACAAAACAAAAGCAGATTTATAAAAACTCACAAGCCACAGCAATCAGGGGCCTTGCTGTCCTGAGGAGGACACATAAACAGGGGGCGGGGCTGCGGCTTTCTGAACCCTGACTGCTCCATCCCACCCCCTACCCCCTCCCCACCCCCCGCCCAGAAGGAAGCACTGAACAGTCAGGTGGGGCCCTATTCTGCCTCTCTAGTTCATTAAATCATATATCATTCTTACATGTGAGCCACCAGGCTATAAATCATGTGAGACAGAATGAGAGCTAATTAAAGGGTCAGCTGAGCACATAATTTTGCATTCTGAGGCACCAGAAACTGAGTGTGACAATAAAATGCGATTAAATTAAAAAAAAAAAAAAAAAGCAGAATTATCTGCTAGCTGCTAAAGCAAGGGCTTCCAAGCTGCCAACCTGCTAAAACCACTTGTCTCTCATATGTAAAAGCATGTACACAGAGGAAAGTGCTTACATAGGAATGAACTTCCAGCATTAATTCCAGAATACTGCATTAAAATGTACTTGGGACGGAATGTTTCTTTTGCTAAAGATTACACGGAAAAGAAAACTACCAATGAGCTGTGTTCTCCATTCCCTCCTGACTGTTGTCAGCTGGGGTGCGTCCTGTGTCCTTCTCCCAAAGTATGTCCAAAGGGATGAGAAAGTAGAAAGAAATGTAGCTTGTCAAGAGGGGAAACAAAAACGCAGTCAGACCAGGAGGGCCAAGGTCATTAAACAAGCCACTGACTGTTTGGTGCCAGAGCCTGAAGAGACAGCTGACTCACGGTGGCTGCTCTGCTGCAGGCCCGCGGCTTCACAGAGAAGGCATTTGGAGGGTGTGTGTGCTCGCGCTGTCTACACTCACACCCCTCACCACAGCTTTCCCACTAGGAAAGGGACCACAGCTTGTTTACACGCAATGATAACTATTAAGACAATTTTCCTTTGAAGTTCTTTATCGTTATAATATAAAAGGAGGTTTAGAATCAGACATGAAGAAAACACCAGGTGAGATTATTTAAAGAAAGGAAAGCACTAACTCTGTGTTACCATTATAGTTTAATAACCAAAAAGTATGCTTTCATTGTGGTTGTGGTCTAGAATTTTATCAGCTTTAATACTAAGCTATATAATCACAGCTAAAGGAAATTAAAATTTTAAGATGAAAAACAAAAAAACAAACAAACCACACTCAGCTAGGTGTGGTGGTGCACGCCTTTAATCCCAGCACTTGGGAGGCAGAGGCAGGTGGATCTCAGTGAGTTTGAGGCCAGCCTGGTCTACAAAGCAAGTTCCAGGACAGCCAGGGCTACACAGAGAAACCCTATCTGGAAAACAAACAAAAAAACATGACTTTCAGTTTATTAATTTTTTTTTTAAGAATGTAAATCTCCAGTTTTTCTGACTCAAGTTCCAGTGAATAAAATAAAAATCTTTCCTCTGGAACAGAGAAGTGAGGAAAGTGAGGGTTACCGGCTCACGCGAGCTGGAGTCTATTTTTCAATCTTCACCCCAAGATCTGGTAACATTGGAAGGTGCAAAGAAACCACAGAGTAAGAGCCACACAATCAGATGACCTGGATATTTCCTAATCATACAACGCTGTACCTGAGCAAGCCGGCTCACCCTGCCATTCTTCACGATAATCGAGCAGTGTGTGGGGCCACTACCCTTTACTATCTCTCTTCCCAATGCCAGTACCAATAATAGCCAGGGATCCTTCCCCCTTCTGCCAAGCCAAGGACAAGCATATCACAGTGCCTTTCCAAACATGGCTCCTAGAGAAAAAGAAATAACCTGAGAGTTAGAGAAAGGGAGGCTGAAGACTATTTTACAACTAGATCTACAAACAGAAGACACTGGAAGTTGAAACTGAGGAAGTTTCTCAGCCACTAAAGTGCTTCCCACACAAGCATGAAGACCTAAGTTAGAATCCCCAGTGTCTGTGTGAAAGGATGGGTTGGAGGCACATGCCTGAAATCTCAGTGCTGGAGAGGCAGAGCCAGAAGGATCCCCCGGTTTGCTAGCCAACCAGACCAGCAGACTCTGTAAGCTCCGGGTTCAGTGAGAGGCCCTGTCTCAAAGAACTAAGGTGGAGGGACACAGAGAAAGAGTAAGACATTGACAATCTCTGGCCTACACACACACACACACACACACACACACACACACCATGCACAAACACACAAATAATACTAGCATCAGAAACATCAGACTTCCTTCTTGTCTGTCATATTTGAGTACTACTCATGCATCTCTGAAAAACAATTCCACTAATGGAAATGTTTTTAGGGGGAAAGTCAGATCATTCATTATGAAACATGTATGTTTATGGGTGATAATATGAACCAATAATAAATAGACTAGAAGTTACTGTAAATAACATGCTAGAACTGGGTCCTTTGGCTTCTGTGTCATAAACCTGTGCTAATTCAAAGAACACTGGATGCTAGAAAAAGGCTGGAGAGAAAATACACAGAACTCCTACCTGGGTTCTCTCTTGAGAGCTCTCATGGAGTCACCCCTGACTCCAGAAGAGAACTGCTTAGCTGTAGCCTGCTCAGAGGGCCTGACTTACCACGGAAAGTTCAGTTTGCTTTTATTAAAGAAGATGGAAAACCTATAGCCTCTGAGGCAATAACTGATTCCTGGGCTTTTCGCACATCATGTCAGCTCCCACGATCCTGTGGAGCTCACCGGAGAGGACCACGTGCAGACGGGGCTCACCGGAGAGGACCACGTGCAGACGGGGCTCACCGGAGAGGACCACGTGAGGATGGAGCTCACCAGAGAGGACCACGTGCAGATGAAACTTCTCTCATCTCTCATTAATTTTTATTAGAAAATGAATTGAAACCTTCCCCAGTCAACAGACCACGGAAGAAAAATGAATAGTGTCCTTATTTAAAGTTACTTGTAAATGTAGTATTCCATTTTGTAGTTTGGTGATGTTTGAAATATTAGGTAAAATACAAAACGGGTATCTTGTGCTAAGTGTATATGCTCAATTCAATTCTTTGTCACATTTTAAGTCTTGGTCATTCCTGGATGGGCACTAAAAATTCGTTTCAGCTGGCCAACTGTGCTGCTTAGGGTCCCAAGTGGAAAGAAATACAAATTTTGAGTTGGGATAATTGGAAAAGGCTCGTTTCTAAATGGAGAGCCACAGATACACAATTGGGATGTGGAAGAGACAGAAGGATGCTTCAGGAGCTCCTGCCCTGACCCAAAGGGGAGAGGGAAGGCGAATGGGAGGGGGCAGAGACCACCACAGGAACAGAGAGAGCCTGCAGGCCTCGAGGGAGAGATCTAGGGGGTACCATCCTGGTCCCAACCCCCTTTAGCTTCTGTCTCCTGCCAAATTTCCCTTCAGCTAAAGCTAAACTGGACGGAAAGTGTAGGAGAATTAGACGGGAGGACTGAACTCCCAGAACCCAGAAGACAAAAGGGGGAGGTGGGTGCAGATCCAGAAGTCCTGCAGCCCTTCTCCACACAGGCGGACACTGACGCGTGCTCCTGGCCTCTTGGTTCCTGTGGAGGCCAGACGAGGGCATCCAAGAATCTGGAATGGGAATTACAGGCACCTGGCAGCTGCCGTGAGGATGCTGGGAAGCGAACGCAGGACCTGTGTAAGAGCAACAAGAGCTCTTAAATGCTGAACCATCTCTCCAGCTCCCTTCGATATATTGATATGTTTCTAACGTGTCAGAGCACTCACAGAGGGTGGGGGCTGGTGCAAGCAGCGCCAGTGCTGCCTGCAATGTGCCTCTGAGTCCTTAAAAAGCACATGGGTGTTGGTTGGGCATAGCAAGATCTTGGTAAGGAAGAGCCACTTATTTCTCATCCTATCAAGCTACGTCCATACTCAGGACAATTCTGACAAGAGCCACTGAGCCCTCTGCAAAGGAGTCTGCACTGTCTGTGGGGAAAACTGAACCACTCAAAGTGTTTGATCAGAGCAATACCATAATCAAGTTTTCCTTCAGAAACATGTCTTTGGAGTCTCTGTGGGGTTGAGATTAGGTGATGAGTAATAAAAGCTGGAAGACCATCTAGGAAGCCGCTGCAATAATCCAGGAGAGAGACCGATACAGTAGCATCACCTTGAGGCTTATACTTTCTTGATCCCTGGTGCCTAATACTTTGTGATATGGAAGGGGCGATATGAAATTTTCGCCTCCAGTTTTGAAGTTGCTATACTGGCCCCACTGATTTCTCTTGATTTCCTGCTGCCATAACCTCCCCTCATCAAGCACTATTGAGTCTGACTTTTAATACCTCCAGAATGTCTCCTCCTCTTCCTGAGAACGGGTGGACAAAGGTTTCACTTATCCTACAGACGGGCATTTCCAAACGAAGCAGAAACTGTTCTTGTCGAATTCTGTAGGAAAGGAAGGCGTCTTGACAAGTAGCTCTGTGAAGCCCTGGGACACGCAGCTTCACGTAGTTTAGTTTCCTGAGCATTTAAGAATTCTTGCAAGTCTGACTTGCAAGTTCCTAGGGAGGGAGGGCCACACTCAACAACTGACTCCAATTTGTAGAAAACATTTGGCTTGACAGTGTTCTGGTCTCAAAATACAGTGCGCAAAAATGCTGACATGAGCAACCTGGGGTTTTCCTTGACTTTCCTTAAGACGTAATTCTTCCGGGGACATTTGTATATGGATTGCCCCAGGAAGTGGATGGCATAGCACTACAGAGGAAAAGAGGAGGAGGATCTTTCTGGCGGGAGTTTCAAACATTAGGAAAAGTCATTCCTGGGCACCTGAGTTGAGCAAAGCTAAGCATCTCCCGCTTGACAGAAGGAAGAGGCAGCGGAGGTGGCAGGGGGCTTTAGATCCAGCCTGACCGAAGGCCTGATCGCCAGCTGCTCACCAGCCATGCACTAACTAAGCATTGGTAGGAAGAAAACTAACTGGAGACCCCACGTCTTGGTAGGACCCACCAACCAAGAGAACCTATGCCTCCCAGCAAACACAAGCCCCGGGAAAACAGTACAACTTTACAAATAAAACCATGGAAACGTAATGCCATGTTTGTGCCAACAGCCCTCAATTATCAGGCACCTCTGACGTTCTAGGCAGGAGAATTCTTGTTACAAGGCTGCCCATTTGTGTGTGCTGATATGTTTACAAGCATCCTTGCCTCTGCCTATCAGGTATCTATAATGTGTCCCCTACCCCACCCCCAGCTGTGACAACCACAAATATTTCTCGGCAATGACCAAATGTCTCCTCAAGGCCAAATTCCTACTGAAAACCACTGGTCTAGGTAGCCCTAGAAAGCCTCAAACAGTCTGCCTTCCTGGGGAGAGGAGAAAAGCTGAATGTCTCCATGGTGACCAAACGGATGATGTCCTAGAGGCCAATGAGAAACAAAGCCAAACCTCAGTGGCAAGAGTCATGCCAAGGACAGATGGTACTCTCCAACAGGTGTCATGACACTGCAGATGCCTGGGTCAAAAATCAACCTCCTAACTAGGAGGGCACTGGAAGCTAAGCCACTCAGGTTTCAATCCAGGGCATCACTCAACTCTGGTACTCAGTTTCCCCATATCTCTAAGATGGAGATAACAGCAGGATACAACACACAGGATTACAGTGGTAATTAAATAGCTTCCTATGTAATTAAATTTTGAATAAGTGGTTGACTTTTACTATGTATATAAACAACCCCTGGCATTACAGCTAAGTCACGGGACAGTGTGACAATGAATTTGTAACTCAATTTCCACCATCAACTCAACGGAGTTTCACAGGAGAAACAGAAGGTCATAGAACATAGATAATAGTTGCTTTTACTTGTGATCAAAGACATATCTTCAGTATATTTTTTTTCTTTGCATCCTGTGCAACCTTCCCTGTTTCTGTCCCATTGTGTGCCTTCATGCTGCCATTGTTGGAGGTTGTGCTAAGTGAAATCTGATCAAACAGGGGTTCTCTGCTGTCTAGAGAGCCACAGTCCCACAGAGACACCTCAGGAAAACAGGGCACATGAGGAGGACCCAGCATGAGAGTCTACAGCATGCTTCTTTATTATTACCTACTTTTGACCTTGCGCTCCTCTGTAGATTTTCATTTGGAAACGTATTTATGCTCCTTTGAAAGTCACTGGGCCAAAGAGACTCCAGCAGGTGGCAGTCAAGGCTACGCAAGAGCAGCCCTTGTCCTGTCCTTCCACCGCTCTCAGAGACCTCAGGATGTATGTATGGTCCCTGCCCAGGAAGATGGGCTGGTACCGTGGGGCTGGCAACATCACGGTTCGACTGACAAGTTCACCTTGGAAGGCTCTTCTCCATTGTCTGTGGATGAAAAGTCCTTAAAAGCAATCCTTTGTTGGGAAATCTGCTCTGATTTTAGTTTTTAAGAGCAGACTGGTGGACTGGACTTCTCTCTAGACTTTGGTATTGGTACCCCTGAACTGTGGGCTTCAGAATTCTCTACAAAGGAACAGGGACCCACAGTCTTCTAAGATGTTTTATTCTCTGCCTGTTCCCTCGCCACCTGACCCCCCCCCAACTCAAGTCGTTTCACAGCACTGGGGTGCGTCGAGGGAGCAGGTCACAGGATCCACTAACCTTAGACGGGAATATGTCTGGGTGGCTTCTCTTGTATCTTCTCATGTATACCTTCCCAAAGGTCCCCACATATATAGATCCTTCCAAGGCCCCTAGAAAACTACAGCCAGCCTCTTGCAGTGTGAGCAACTTGTGCTGCCTCTCCCTGCGGCAAGTGGAGCTCGGGAGCCCTGGCTACTTGTTAGGAAAGGAAAAAGAATAAAACACAGCCATGTCACTAGATGATAGATAGATGATAGATAGATAGATAGATAGATAGATAGATAGATGGATGGATGTACCCTTTTATCTGCCTAGGCATCTCTCTAAGCCACAGCTTCTTCTTCATATATTTATTGAATACATTTGGTGTTTTTACCAGAAAGCTCTACTAATATAAAAGTGTCACTAGGAAATGCATCTACATTGAAGTAATACTTTCCAAATAAATGCTGATTAAGCTTAGTCGTTGTACAGCTAGACAGATGGTTGGCTGGTTGATTGATATCCCATATAGGTAACTATGAGGCAGGGGCATCTTGCTCGTCAAGTGCGGCTCTAAACTGTGAGTGCTTTCATTCAATGAGAGGAAGCACTGACATGCCCTCTAGAGGGACAGCATCCACAGTCTTCGTCCGTGCATATGTCTCTTCCCTTTCAGTTCAGTGCCACAGCCCATGAGAACACCCTCCTCCCTGGTCCCATTTGGCAGTCAGTGTCAAGAGTGCTGCTGGGTCTCCATCTGTCAAGCTCGATCTACCATCCACACCGAGGGAGGGGCCTGGAGTGTGGACTAAGAAAAGAACAAAGGGAGCGGGCTGGCTTCCCCCTGCATGGGATCCACTTTAAAGGGACCAGGAGTCCTGACGACATGGAAAATTCCCTCGCAGGACTTGCTTCCAGGCTTTGAAGAAGTCTGATGGGCGCTGAACAGCCAGGAAGATAACAATCCTAAAAGAGAGCAGCGTTTGCAGTGTTTTCCCAGCTCTGTAAGAATTCCTCTTAACCTTCCACAAGAGGAGAGCACCCTGCTGGGTGCCACTTGGAATTTCTGTACAATGAGCTCCATCCAACTCCTTGTCATAGGAGATAAATTCGGAGGAAACGCTTGGTCCTAGCTGGCCAGTCAGATGGGGTGAAATGTCTGCAAACTCCTTGAAAATAACCAACTGAAACTGCCTTTCAAAAGTTTCTTTCTGCTGTTTCTTTACAGTTTCTGCTGGTTGGGGATGAGTTCCAGAATCAGTAAGCCCCAAGTTCAAGACCGTGTCCTGGCAGGTATTATGTCTTATAATTTAAAATTCCTCAGGAATGAAAGCCTCCATTTCACTACCTGTAGATGGTGGTGACATCACTGTCTCACATTATCAAGTGATGCATGTGCTTAAAGTACCAGTGTGCATAGCTAAGCATCCCACGACCTCTGCTTACTGTTGCTGTTGTTGTTTCTGCAGTTTGGAATCAAAGAGAAGGGAAGCGGAAAACAAAAAACATCGTAACTGTTCCTCCAGAAAAGGGTTTAATAAGAAGTAAAACTGTTTCACTTAATAGCAGAGTAAGGAGAAGAAGTGTGGTGAATCAGTAGACTGCAGACATGTAAAACTGCAAAGCATGTAAAACTGCAGGAAGTTATACTACTGACCTCAAAGCTCAGCACTCTCAGAATGCACATTTTAAAAAAAACTAACACAAAGGGTTTTCCTAATCCAAACAGCACTGGGTAAAACCGTAACTCGCTCACAAGTGATAATGTCTAGAAACAACTAAACTCCAAGAATCGTGGTCCAGACTTAGTTACCTCGTCATCCTTCTCTGGGACCTTGTCTTGGTGACATGCATATATACATGGGACGGTCCTTCCTTCTATCAGGAGTCCTTCACTCACTCTACATAAAGACAGTCTCCCATGCAACGGACAACCTCAATACAGAAACTATCCCAAACTTCTGAAGGCGGCAATGTTGTAAGGTGCTCTTCGGGACTGTCAGGCGAATGGCTCATGATAGCGGTAATTCTGGTTTTAAACAAGTGGATGTACGAAGTACATGGCAAGCGAAAGTGAAAGAACAAATAACAACTAGCAGACAGTATAAACATTATCAGATCAGCTTACAACATCCAGCAGCTAACTGTGAAGCCCCAGGGAACACAGAGAACACCATCAACTCTGGAGCTTTCAAACACCCAGCAGGGATTGGCTCCGGAAGGTAAGGCAGCCAGGTGGAGTTCCTAACTGACCTCTCCATAAACATCTTTCCATGGCTGAGACTCCGTCTCCCTGCTCCCACACCAAGTGTTTTTATATTATGGAGTAAGCAATAGTTACCTCTGTTGGAAATGGTTTACTATCTAGCTGTTCCCAAGGACACGGTGTTTTTATTCTTGGGATGTCCCGCTACTCCTTTGCCTCCCTTTCACTGTTAGAAAGACGCTTTGAGACAGATAGGCTCGAGTCTGAAAAGGGAGAGCCAAGCCCGCTTCAAGAACCAACGTCTCACATTTCCATGACCTGAAACAGTGCGGGACAATTTACCGACACAATGAACACTTTATGTTCAGAAGAATGAATTAGTATGCCCATTCTAAAATATTTTCTATGTAAGATTACCATGTTGACACAGATTTTTACTTAAACATGCAGGCTGTTCCAGTCCCCTTGTTTGGTAAACAGTATAAGCCGAGAGAATACAACAAGCTAATAGAATAATAAAAAAAAAAAAAGTTAATCCAGTGATGCACCACGCAGCATAATATAAAGGCTCAAGAGATGAAAAATTGCAACCAGAAATGGCTGTGGTTCATGAGACAATTTGCCTGAGGGTACTCAACCCGAATAAAAAATGTTACCTGTAAATATGAGAGCAACTGCCACTAAAATTGATGGAACCAGGGATCAATGATCAAGCCATCATCCAAAGGGCATGACACGTTTGGTCCCCATATGAATGCACCCCTGGTTCACAAGCACCCTTGTTTGTTAGGCCTTGTCTTTGAGGTTGCAGCTCATGCCTCATTGTCTGGGCTCGTATGTGCAAACAACATGTGCACGGTTGACGTCTTCAGACTCACAAGAGAATCATCACTTGAGGGCCCTGACTGTCTCCAAAGAAATGTGAGAACTGAATTGTCTACTGTCCCTTACTTATACCATGGCACCAGGTGTACTCAGAGCAAAACCAGTCACTATAATCCCTGTTCCACTCAGTTATCTTAGCAATATCAAGAGTTGTCAAGCCACTGGCTAGTGTAACTTTTTCAAAGTCGGTTTGCCCTTCTGAAAGATAATGTCTCACGTATTCCCTTCCGAGGCTCTATCTTTTCCTCTGGTATACTTGTACAAGGGAGAGGGGGCAGCGTGATACCTTTGGGAGACATGGAAAACGGGCACCTCACTTGCTGACTGTAAGCAATTGGTAATTGAGGAATTTTCATGTTCAAAAATTCGATGCCATTCAGCTAAGTGTACATCCCGAAGCCATATCCTTACAAAACATCTGGAATGGCGATTTTAGAATTGAGGGTCAACAGCTGTCAGAATATGGCCGAACGGTCCTCTTGCCTGAATCTGTGTCAAAAATAGAACTACAACATTTAATTCGACTTGTTTTAGGTGCTCAGCTATGTGGCAGGTATGCTCCCTGCCTGCTGGGCTCCGTTTGCATATTTTCAAGTGGGACTCTGTTGACTGACGCTAGGTGGCGACACTCAGAGGGAGTTTTGAAGGCGCTAAATGACGTAGCCGTGGGGTGAGAAAAGCAGCCTCCACCCTGCTCATCTACACGAGTAGCTCTAAGCAGCATCTTTCTGCCAGTGTGGGAAGATAGCGACACCCTCTCATTTTGTTTAATGTGTATAATCCAAGACGATGCTCTGTGGCCCCTCAAGTGGCATTTTCGTCTACAGGCTGGCCTCTCAAAGAACTCAGGTGGGCTCCCTCTGTGCCAGCGACGCGTGCCGAGAACACAGGGCCTGCAGTGGCGGAACCAGGCTCCTCAAAACCCACTACTCCTCAGAAGTCAGTGTCTTAGACGAACAACTATCTGGAGGCTCAAAATGGAGATTCTGAGCCAAGAGGTCTGAGGCGTGAACTGAAGTTCTGTTGATCCATAAGCCTACCCGGAGTTGCTAGGCCCTTAACCGCTTCCATGAGACAGCAGCCTGGTCCGCCAGTAAGTGGCTGTGCTGTTCTGCGCATGGTACATTTCCTTCTCAGGACTTCAATGGAGAGACTCCTCCTTCCACAAATAGACAAGAAGTAAAGGTTCTTACCAGACATATTAAGGGAATTAAAAGCACGTGAACCCGAACATCCTATTGGGACTCTAGATGAGAGAAGCATGGGAGAATGGCAAAGTTGAAGGATCCAGAGGATCCTAGAAACCTACAAGAAGAACATTATGATAGGCAGATTTGGGCCCAGGGGTCCTGCTCAAACTATGGCACCAGCCAAGGACAATACAGGCCGTAAACTTCAAACCCCTACCCAGATCTAGCCAATAGATGAGACATTATCCACAGTTGAGTGTAGAGTGGGGTATGACTTTCACACGTACTCTGGTGCCTAATATTTGACCACGTCCCCTGAATCGGGAGACCTGGTGGCACTCAGAGGAAGGATAGCAGGCTACCAAGAAGAGACTTGATACCCTAGGAGCATATACAGGGAGAAGAAGTCCCCCTCAGTCACAGTCATAGGGGAGGGGAGTAAGGAGAAAATGGGAGGGAGGGAGGAATGGGAGGATACAAGGGAGGGGATAACCACTGAGATGTAATATGAATAAATTAATTTTTTAAAAAACACATGAACCGACTAATGCAAGTGAAGGTACCCAGAAGAGTTTAGTAAGGGGGCTTGGGAGGCAGCTCGGCAGTCAAGACAACTTGCTGGACAAGCAAAGGAAACTGAGTTGAAAGCCCCAACGCCCACGTAAAAGCAAGACATGGCAGCACATGCCCGAAACCCCTGGGATTTGCAGACGACTGGATCCGGGAAGAGTAGTGGCCAGCTATCTGACCAAAATATTGCTCAGCGAGAGACCCTGTCTTAAAATATGAAAGGAAGAAAAATAAGGACACTCAGCATTCTCCTCTGGCCTACACATGCATGCATACAGGCATGTACACCCACACAAGTGTGTGTGCATGACACACAGCACACATACTTACACACACACACATACACATACACACATGCACACACACACACACACACACACACCATTTAGCCACATACTCAATTAATCACCTTAAAAATTACTGAAGGTAGAAATCATTACCTCTTCTACACATAACAAGTGCCAGCTCTTTGGCTGTCCATCTTGGGCCCCGCTTTTTTTTTTTTTTTAAGATTTATTTATTTATTATTATGTATACAGTGTTCTGCCTGCATGAACACCCGCAGGCCAGAAGAGGGCATCATGTTGTGTTACAGATGGTTGTGAACCACCATGTGGTTGCTGGGAATTGAACTCAGGACCTTTGGAAGAGCAGGCTATGCTTTTAACCCCTGAGCCATATCTCCAGCCCCTTGGCCCCCGCTTAATGCTCTACTTTCATGTTCTTCAGCGAGCCGCCGCTCCAAGCCTCTGCTCTAGCCAAGCCATGACCAGTAAGCTGGCCTTCTACACAAAGATGTTTCTGAACGTCCCCTAGCTAGAGCTCGGAGTAGCAGGGCAGTCCTCTTGAGAGCAGACCTTTCTCTGGCTGATTCTCAGGACATCTACTTCTTAAATCAAATTGTAGAGAGGAAGAGGGGGTACCTTCCCACCTCTGCACACTTTATAATTTATAGTTTTCTCTCCCCCCCCCCCTTTCATTAAAACAGGGATTCTTTTCTCATACAACACAATGTCAATACAGTTTCCCCTTCGTCTACTCCTCCCGTACAGTTCCCCCTCCGTCTACTCCTCCCGTACAGTTCCCCCTCCGTCTACTCCTCCCAGGTCCTCCCCACCTCCTCTCCCATCCGGATCCACCCCCCTCTTGTCTCTCACTAGAAAAGAACAGGCTTCTCGGAGATAACAACAAAACATAACGAAATAAAATAAGATAAAACAAAAAGCACCGTATCGAAGTTGGACAAGATTCCCAAGAGCAGGCACAAGAATCAAAGATGCACTCATTTACACATTCAGGATTCTCAAAAAAGTGCTAACTGAAAGCTACAGTCTGTATACCGAAGACATGGCGCAGACCCTTATAGGCCCTGTGCATGCTGCTTCTGCTAGACTTTGCTATTAAAAGTTAACTAATCCTACTGCTTGCTTTGAACATAACAAAATTGAGTGGTAGTGCAGAAAAAAATTATCCAGCATCACACAAATAATACAGGGTGGAAACAGGATTGAAAACCATGTATCTAATTCCCAGTGCAGTGTAACTGCCTCAGCTCCATCTTGAGGGGGAAAAAAAAAAATCTTTCTAAGCTTTCTTTTTTTTTTTTTTTTTTTTTTTTCTTTTGCCTTCCAAGTTCCCTGCAAGTCATTGCAGCTACCTTTGGCTTTGTGGCAACAGATGGTGGTACCCATGGATCAAAGGCGTGTTGACTAAGAGGCACAATGAAGAAGCATCCCTCATACAAGAAGCAGAAGGGACGGAACAAGGAGACCTTAGTATCAGGTCACTCCTCTGTCGCCTCAGAGGAGACCCAGGGCAAGAGTTCTTGACTTACTCAGTGGGCCTCTATTTGTGTTGCAGGGATTACTAACCCATTTTTATTAATAACCCACATTAAATGAATTAAATAATTTAATAACTCTTATTATTAAATGAGATGCGTTCTTAGTAGTATGCTTTTGGAACAAGCCGACCACAATCTCACTAGCCTGGGCCTTGCCGTATGATCATGAGCAGGCTCGGACAATGCCACTAGCCTGGGCCTTGCTGTATGATCGTGAGCAGCCTTGGGCAATGCCACTAGCCTGGGCCTTGCTGTATGATCATGAGCAGCCTTGGGCAATGATGCCACTAGCCTGGGCCTTGCTGTATAATCATGAGCAGCCTTGGGCAATACCACTAGCCTGGGCCTTGCTGTATGATCATGAGCAGCCTTGGGCAATACCACTAGTCTGGGCCTTGCCGTATGATCGTGAGCAACCTTGGGCAATGCCATGTGGTTCTAGAAAGAACCCTATGGACAGAAGAGCATGCCATAAGTAAGAGCTGGACCGTGGAAGGAAGATGGGTTGCACGTAAGATAAGTCAGCCTAGATGCACACTGAACGACTGTGGAAAAGTGGTCCCGGGAACCACACAAACAATGACGGAAGGAAGGAGGTACATGGAGAGAAACAGGCTTGGAGCTGGTTTATTATGCTCCATTTCCATCCTCCTATCAGGATGCACTGAGTCTCCAAGGTACAGATTTACTCAGGACTAGAACTTTTATATCCAGGGATGCTGTCTCAAATTATCTAATTTGGTAAGATGAGAAAATCATATCTCACAAAACTATCAGCCTTTGCCAAAAGCCCACATAAAGTTACAGGCTGGCAAGGCATCTAGCCATAGCATGAACTTCTACTGCAGGTGATATGGAGACAATGGGCCTAGAGATGAAATTATTTTAATAAAGAATGTGACTGCTCTGTATGTGCAGTGTGTTCCTTACAACTTCATAAATTTTTATAAGGTGTCTATGAGCTGCTGTGTCACCATCGCTCAGTCAAAGCTTCTGCAAATAAAGGAATCCTGATATGGGTGTGATACATTATGTGATATTAAGATACAAGCCCACTCCCACTTCCTGTCTCTGCAGTACCATTTATGTCTTCCACACAAATGCAGAATAAATACCTTCCCGGTCACTGGGAAATGGGTTACTCTCGCTGGCCATGCAGGAGCAGCAAGACTCAGCCAAGGGGGCTCTCGCTTTCCTCTAGCAATTCTAGGTGGTGGATGAATGACATTCAAGGGCACTACAGAAACGGACTTAGCATGAGCCAAGGAAACTCCTTCAGGACTTGCGTGTGCGCCTCCCAGGTGCTGGGAGAAAGGGGAGGAAAGAAAGGGCACTTTCAGAACGACTAGCCGCAGTCATTTCTCAGCTGTTCATTTTGTACCTGGCCCAGGATAAATGCTCCCTATACAGAGTCTCGCTGAGTCTTTGCAATCCTACTGGGTAAGTAACACACTCGTTTTACGCAAGAGGAGCCTTCTGCTTCTCAAGAGGTTTTAGGTTCTCCGGAGCCATACAGCAGGACCTTCATCTGGATGAGTCAGACTGCAAAGAACAAACTCTTCTCCCGTTGCAAATCCCAGATTTGCACACCCAGGACTGCGTCTCTTGTCAGCATCATCCTGTCTTCTTGGAAAATACTGTGTTGGAGAAAAGGGGGCTGCAGAAAACCTTGGAAGGGAAGAAAGGTTATGAATCACAGAATTTAAGAGCAAAGGAGCTCAGAAACGGTCTGGAGAGAAACAGTGAAGTCACAGAAAGAGGCAGCATAGCCCAGCCTACCACCAGGGATGCAGAAGAAAACCAAAGGTGCTGTGTGAGGGAATCATCCTGAGCCAACATGGAACATCCTCCAAGCTTCGTTCCCTTCACTAGCCTTACCTCTCTCCCAGAGATGGAATGTACGGGAGAGGTAGTGAGGATGTGACTAGGGTTAGAGTCAGAAACAAAGAATATTGTAGAATTCGGCTCCTCACCTGGAAGATAAAACGCATCCCACGTATTTCTTTCAGGGGCAAAGAGTGAGATGGGTGGTTCAGCAACTCAGCATTTACTGTTTGCCAGACACCTGTACAATCACTAACTTGATAATGAAATAAACAAGCCTACTTCCAAGAAGCTTTCAGTCTGGTAAGAAGGGGGCAAAAAGCCCAAGACAAAGCCTTTCATGGTCTGATACTGTACACAGCATATGAGAAGCACAGCAAAGTGTCGTGAAACACGCAAGGGTCCTCAAGGACATTTAAGCGAGATTGCCTGATGACGACCTGTGAAAGGTCCCATAAATCCTGACATTGTGTGTGGAGAAGGAGTTAGTTGTGGAATTCTGGCTAACAAATAACCCCCCCTGGAATCTGCACTGTTGGGTTGCTAAATGAGGCCATGTGATAGCATGAGCTAAAAACTGAGAGGCGAGACCATTCATTCTTGCTTTAAGGACTCTAGAAACACCTCCTACTTTCTCTCATGCACCCTCCTTCTGTGTGTAGCCAATCTTGCGATGACTTTTAACAATAACATCAAGGGGACAGATCACAGAGACCAGCTCAGCCGAGTCTCCATTTGCCACTGGAGCGCCTTCCATCCTGTGCCTGGTGACTGAGCCACACAGTGCTGACTTTCACTGTTCAGCTCAAGGGAACGTGCAGCTTCAAGGCGGACAGGCTGTTATTGGAAAGTTGGGATCATTAGAAAGTACTTTCTCATATTGCGTTGAAATCTGTCTCCCTATATTCCTGCCCGCTGAATCTGCCCGTGCCTGCTGGAGCTTCAGAAAACGGATCTACTTCCGTAACCACATGCCACTCTTTCAGGGTTTTCGGGCAACTGCCATCTCTGTTCAAAGCCTTCCTATGTGACACAGATGGTGAGGCACATGCCAGTCCTCTTGCTGGGGCGGTGGGGGGCGGGCGGGTTAAGAGGCAGCAGCCACAGGGATTAGGGAGAGTCACAAAATAGTCTATCCTGTCTTTCATCAAACTGAGCTGCTTGGAACGGCTTCTTCCCATGAGGGACCCTGACCCCAATGTGTCTGGTCATCATAAGGCTTGAAAGGGATGAAGAAATTGGAGAGCCATAGAGGCCCTGCAAGGGTCATGACCTTCCCAATTAGGCACAGGCTCTACAGACAATTAAAAGTCCATCCTGCAGACGTGTCCTGAAGCCACCTGCATAGTTACTCCTATGGAGCAGTTCAGATGCTTCCTTATATTTTCTTTTCTTAATGTTAGAAAATAAGCTTGCCAGGTGATGAGTAATATGCGTTTTGGGATCTGTAAGGTCTGATGTGCTGTATCCTGAATGAATGATCCTCTTTGGATCTATCATCTCCAGAGTACATGTAGCTTTCTGCTGATCACTTACCTTTACCAAATGACCCTGCAGTTACCAGTGAGCCTTCCCTTACAGTGTGGAGAAGGAGGTGACATCAGTGAGATGAGGCAGAGTGAATGCTGGACTCAATCACAGAATGACCCGATAACAAGGAACCGCTAAACCATAGACCTATAGCGCCTCCTG
The DNA here is from genome assembly GCA_907169655.1 of Acomys percivali. Lineage (NCBI taxonomy): Eukaryota > Metazoa > Chordata > Mammalia > Rodentia > Muridae > Acomys > Acomys percivali. The sequence continues at coordinate 51,033,525 of OU015750.1, forward strand.
CCTCTGAAAACAAAGTGTGAGTTATGTTGAACACAGCCGGACAGTTGGTTTTGAAATTGTGGTCAGAGTGAGAGCTGAAACCCACCCCTTAATGACCACTATCATCACATCAACATAAACCCTTCTAACATTTGCATCTTAAATGGCTATATTGAAATGCACACCCTGAAGACCCGGGAGAACTGTTACACGGGCCTAAACAGTTCTTTGCTATAGTTTCTGATCTTTCAGAAACATGATCTCAGTGATCAGGTAGCTGTTCCGAAAGCTCTGACTCCCCTTTGCCGATGCCAGCACAGAGCACATCCTTCTCCACCGCAGTGCGAGAGGAAGACAGGAGAGCCGAGAGCCTACTGAATGCTCAGCACATTTAAGCCTCGCTTATGTAAGTCCTACAAGGCAAGAAAATCTCCAAGGACCTGAAGGGCTTACAGGGGTCTCGGCTGGGACTGCAGCAGTTTGTGCAGCGTCATAGCTGGACCCTTGGCAGTTCCCATGGCCGTTACTTAGCAGCTCTCGAGAGGGATGTTGGGAAGGAGCCGAAAAGAAAAGAGACTGTCATTTCCTTCCATAAAACCCACAAAGACAGAACAAATGGTTGTTCCCAGAATACTGACAAGGGAAAAGGCAAGAGACATGGGGAAAAAGAGACACTGCTAGCATCCAATAGTCCTGGGGCTCTCTATCCTGCCACTGAAGCCACGCAGCCACCAAAGGCAACATGTAGTGCCGACAGTCAACCTGATCGAGGCATGGTTAGCCGGCTCTAAGATGTCACCACTTACTTCCTCCTTTTGTTTCTAGTTGGGGTGTTTGGTTTTCTTTGTAAATATTATTTCAGGGGGAGGCACTGACAGGCAATGTACACACTTGTCATAAGTGTGTGCAGCTTCATGTGTGGGGCAGGCACCTGTATGTATGCATGGAGGCTAGACGTAGACACTAGGGCATCCTCCTCCATTGATCTTCATCTTTTTTTTTTTTTTTTTTTTTTTTTTTTTTGAGACAAGGTCTCATATTGAACCTGGAGCTTAATGATTCAGTTAGACCTGCTGCTGCTTCTCATCAAGCCCCAAGTCCCAGAGACCATCCTACTTTATATCACTCATGGCTGCATCTCCACGTTCGCTCTGAAGGGCTGAACTCTGGTCCTCAAAGTTGTATAGCAAGCGCACGACTGACGGAACCATCCATCTCCTCAGCCCTTTCACTTAGGTTTTGCAGAAGTAGATTTGGGCCCCAGAATCAAAACACCCAATCTGTGATGCTTACAGAAACACTGAGGCAAAGCACACAGCTGGCGGTGTCACACTGATGTGGGGAACCCTGGCAGACCAGACCCCGTAAAACCAGTGAGCAGCTGATGGGGCAAAGGCTGCTTTCTGGAGTTCACACAGGAAAGACCCTGCGTGGCTGGGTCTCGGGGCAAAGTAAGGACGGTGTGATGTGACAGGGCTGAGCTTTTCCTGGGCTTTCGCTCAAAACCATACATAATTCTAACAAGCACCCTAGCTCAGAGCCACTGTTAATCACCAAGGGTGACCTGGTTGCTGCTCCAACCTGCGAAGGCTAAGCCTCTGCTATGTCTTAGATCTTAAATGTCCCTCAGAGCCGCAATGTGTTAAACACTTGGTTCTCGTGCCGTTTCAATAATAGGAGGCAGTACAACCTCCATGGCATAGGGTCTGGTTAGAAAATTAAATTTTTGCAGGGGAGATATTAGAAGGAGACATTAGATCCTGGCCTCTTCTCGCTTTTGCTTTGCAGATTCCATGAGGTGAGCAGCTCTATTCCACCACACGCTCCTTCCTCATCATGCTGTTGGCCCTCGCCACTATCCCCAAAGATGCTGCACTTCTGAAACTATAGATAGATGATAGATAGATAGATGACAGATAGATAGATAGATAGATAGATAGATAGATAGATAGATAGATAGACGATAGATAGAAATTGACTGACTGATTGATGGATGGATTGGTTGATTCTTCCTCCTAAGTTCTACCCAAAATATTTTCTCTCAGAAATGGAAAACTGGTCGACATAGCCTTCAAAAGTGAATAAATACCAAAAGCCAAGCATGGTGGCGCATGCCTTTACTCCCACCACTCAGGAGGCAGAGGCAGGCTGATCTCTGTGAGTTCATAGCCAGCTTGGACTACAGAGTACATCCTGGGCTATGTACAGAATCTTTTCTCAACCCCGCCCTCAAAATGATTCTATCCTTATAAAAAGTGAAACTGACTGTTTAAAACCAGAGGAAAGGATATGAGGTATATGAATTTAAGCTCGGGAAATTCTTCATGTAGCTCACCCATTATACCTTTCTCTTGTCACTTACTCTGCCTTCTAAATTATCGCAATAAATGAAATACCGATATTAATATAAATGCTGCTATATCTATACCCAGGAGGACTTGGTATACCTACATGGCCATCCTTCTAAGGTCAGTTTCCCTAGAAAAAAGCACCCCTAAGTAGAAGCTCCCTCGCCCTAGATACACAGACCCTAGTGACGTAAGTGCCTATTCCTGGACCACTCCTGATTCCAGTCACTTCCCAGCACCCCATGAGTTCACTTACAGTCTAAGTGAGGAAAACGTGGTCATGCAGATGCCATTAAGCTAGCTGATCTTTCCTAAAGCTCTAGAACCCATCTGCGCTAGAAAAAAATATCTACTGGGGCTTTGCATGGCTGCACATTTTCAAGAGTCCTTACAGTACTTAAAATTCCACCTCCCCTCAGGCTCCCATTTCATTGTTCTAAAGTAAACAAGAAAAAGTAGATGAGAAAATAAAAGACTGCATCATGGCAGGGCAGTGGATCTGGAGGAGGGGGGACTGGGAGGAAGCGGGGGAGGGGAGGCTCCAGTCAGGGAGTACTGTATGAGAGAAGACTAAAGAACAAAATAAACATTTCAATTCAGATTCTAAAAATACATATTGCAAAATACCAAGCAAATTTCAAACCGAACCTCAAACCTTCAGTGTTGTAAAAGTTCCTTCGGCAAAGAAGTCAGAGTACCTACCTGGCACCTGATATTATTAATAAGCAGCACGATGGACAATTGTGGCCACCTTTATGAATACTATAGGCGCCAAGGACCTCGCTAAGTACATTATGTTGCACTGCATAAGAATAATTCCATGAAAGTGTTTTTTATTGTGTCTTATATTTGAGAAATTAAAACCATAAAAAAAGGTTAGGTAATATTAAGTCAGTATTGCACAGCTAATAAGTGAAAGTCCTAGAAGCAACATCCACAAAGTCTGACTTGAGTATATAATTCAATCTTTGGGCTGTCCAACTTCCCATCTCCCATGTTAGGACTCCCAAATAAGGACCGAGTGCCTTTGCAGGACTCCAGCATGTGAAACCAGCAAATGACTTAGATGAAAATATTCCCTCCATATAAAATCCAAATGCCTCGTGTGTAAGGACTTTGTATGTGTAGGCAATGGGGTTTTGTGGCTTGTGCCATTCTAAATATTAGATTTTCACAGCATATAAGGTAATTCCTCCCACTCAAAGCCTGGGAGGGCAAGTTTCTCTACTCCCAAGCCATCACACACAAGCGTGTACACACACACACACACACACACACACACACACACACACACACGTATGCATGTGTACATAAACACACATGAACACACATTGAAATTACAATCTAGTGCAGATACTAGTAAATACTGTCATTACCTGCACTGCTTAATGTCCTTAGGCCTTCATTTGAAATATTCTAAATTTTCAGCATCTCATTTTTTTCTGTTTATCAAAGGGATTTTTGTACAAAGGTCACCCCTTTAACCCTAAGGACACCATGACTTAATGGTCATCATTGCCACATTCTTTTCTTATGTGTTAGAAATTTGTTAAGCCTAGAAAAAATTAGTGTAAGCTGACCAAATGTCCGGGCTCTGAGGGTATAAAAACCTTGCTTAAAAGTCTAAGCATGAGACAGACCACTTAGAAAAGACATAGCAAACATCACAGCTCTCTGTAGAATTTGACACTAGTCTACTGAAGTGAAGATTTACAAGAATGTGTTCATCACTTCTTGTAACAGTCTTCAGTGTAGCTCAATGTACTCTCAGCATTCCATTTTATCCTTTTAATGGTGTTATTTAAAAATGTATATATCAACTACGTGAAAAATAAATACTAGGATGTTAGTACAAACTTAACTGAAAACATTCTTCCTGACTAACAAGTAACCCTGAATGAAACTTTGTATTCCAACTGACAAAGGGTCACACAGCATCCCTGATAATCATGATCACACAGCACCCCTGAAAATCATGGTCACACAGTATTCCTGATAACCATGGTCACACAGCATCCCTGATAACCATGGTCACACAGCATCCCTGATAACCATGGCCACATAGCATCCCTGATAATCATGGTCACACAGCATCCCTGAGAATCATGGTCACACAGCATCCCTGATAACCATGGTCACATAGCATCCCTGAGAATCACATTCTGCTACCCCTACCAGGCCCACTGAGATTACAAAAATACCTTTTTATTTTATTCTCAGATATATGAAGAAAAAAAGTGGAATAGCAGCTCCTGATTACTATTGGTTCTGTCCATTTATCTAATCTTTGTTTTGCTGATACAATGATAACATAATAGCATAATGGCCATTCAGAACTCCAGCCAAAAAGAGGAAAAAAAGTTGATTGGCTTTTGCCTGCATAGGACAGAATATCTATGTGTTTGCTTTTTTATTTTTAAATTCCATTTCCTATTATAAACTCAAAAATGTAAATGCTTTGCACATTCATATTTATTACCAAAATAAAATGCTCTCTCAGGCTCATGGATTTCAATCCTTTTTATTTGCTGATGATAGAACTGTCTTTATTAAAGAGCTAAGTCATTTTTCATGAAGTAGGTTAAAAAAAAAAAAAGGTAGAACCATCCTCCTGTATCAGTTTATAAGTATTTTAATCTATCTCTGCTATTTATGAGATCATAGAGTTGATGTGGCACTGAATGAATCAAATACCAAAGGGTGGTTGAATTTTTATTAGTATATATGCCTTCCCTATTTTTTCATTGCCTTCTGAGAAATATGCTCATAAATTTCTTTTCAAACTGATCACACTGGGCCGAACCTCTTGAAGCTGAACGAGAAGTGAAGGAAGTGTTGACCAGGCAAATCCTTAGTGGATCAGGGCCTTCGAGTTGCAGGCCTGTGATTGGCAGGGTGAACAGTCGCTGCCCTTCCCAGGATGCAGGTGCGCCTGGTACTACAGCAACACCCCAGCAGACAGCAGCTGACATATGGCCCAAAGCAACCAAGTCAGATCATCTCACCATAAAGAAATCAAGACTCAGAAAACTGAAGCAATCCCTCCAGACTCTCTCCAGGCTCATGAGCCAAAGGCCAGAATTTGCCTTTGAAAAAATACTATGTATCCTCAGCCACCATATTATATCTACTTTACCCACCAGAAGCTATAGTTTTCCACACAGGCTGGAGACTAGAATAACTCTGGAAGATTTTTTTTAATTAATAAGCAGTTTTGTTATTTAAGTTCTTTGAAGTAATTTTTACTGTGCACCTAAAGATTACTAAACCTAAATTGGAAAGCCATGGAACAGTTGTTTTCTTAAGAAATACAAGTATGTCAGGTCTAGTAATACCAGCTATTTGGAAGGACGAGTCAGGAGGATTCCAAGTACAAGGCCAGCCTATGAAACTTTTGACCCTGTCTCAAAATAAAACAGTGGATAAAAGGCACCTGCCGCCAAAAGTGGAACCCTGAATTTATTGCTGTGCCCCACGTGGTGGGAAAGAAGGAAAGAAACCATTTCTATGAGTTGTCCTGTGACTTCCACATGTTTATCCCCTTGTACATGAGTGAGCAAGTATATGCACATATATACAACTAATTAATTAAATGTAAAAAATAATAGAATTTAAGAAATTAAAAAGGGACATAGAGGTAGCTCAGCAGGAGATCACCTGCTTAGCATGAGTAAGGACCTGGATTCAGATCCCCAGTACTGCAAAAGAATTTTTTTAAAGAAAGCAATGAAAGAAAGAAAGAAAGAAAGAAAGAAAGAAAGAAAGAAAGAAATTACTTCCAACAGCAGGCGTTCAAGTTGTTTCGCTGGAACAGGACCATGATGCAGGCAGAGACGTACACCAGCCTGAGCACAGCAAGCCTCATTTCTTCGCCCAGCCCAGCATGTGCCTTCCACCTTCCACGCGGAAGGAAGACTCCGCATGGTGTCTGCCTTGGTCCTGAAGCAGACACAAGAAGCTTTGTCTCTCATATCTTCTACTGACAGGTGATGGCGGAACCCAGAAAGAAAACAGTTTTTGCCTCACACTAGAAACCAAGATCGAAAAAGAGAACTTGAGTCTCTCGCGCACCCTGAAAAATTCTGGATATGATAGGAAAATGGGTGGGGCAGGGAGTCAGCCAAGGCACCTGAAGAGAATTTCAAGAGGTAGTTGGGAGAAAGGGAGGGAGGGAGGGATGAAGAGAGAGAGAGAGAGAGAGAGAGAGAGAGAGAGAGAGAGAGAGAGAGGAGAGAGAGAGAGGAGAGAGAGAGAGAGAGAGAGAGAGAGAGAGAGAGAGAGAATGTGCATGAGACAAGAGGAGGGGGAAATGGAAGCAGAGCAAGAAACAGAGCTAGAATTTGCGACCCTGGGAAAATGAGGCATGTATTGCAAAGCACTAGTATCTGGCTGGAGGAAAGAACAATGGCATCAAACCCAACTGCAATACTGTGGGGTCACAGAGACCCATGGAAATACCCACCCTTGGGAAACACAGGCACCTTGTACTTTTCTAATATGAAACAGTGCTAAAGACGAAGTAGTACTAAAGAAAGCTCCAGCTGCAGTGAGGTCACCAAGCAGAGAGCCGGCCACCACTAGAAACCGCCGAGCCTCCTCCTCATCACCTTCTGCCTTCGTGCTGAAGGTGCTGGGGCTCCTTCCACACTACTCGCCAGTTTGTAAGAGATGCAGAATCATGGGCCTCATCCAAGCCCCTCCTCAACCAGAATCTGTATTTAATAATATTTTTGAATGGTTTATGTGCATATTCAAATTTATGAAGCATGGGTTCTACTATAAGAACCAAATTGAAGTGTTTAAATAGTATCAGCCATAGACGGTAGGACTACAGAACCAGGAAGAACTCAATCCAGCTTGTTAGATTATCTATTAATGTCCATCCTATGAGAGGCCAGGCCCTGGGTATTTCAGGAAGTAAAGAGCTACAGTAAGGCTAGGTCGCTGCAGTGCCCTTGAGTGCAGTGCAGGGAACACATAACTGCCTTGCACTTCAGAGAAGTGAAATCGGAGGTAACAGAGCATCCATCCTGTCAAAGCTGTGGTTCAAAAGGAGACCAAGAAGCATGTCGCAACTGCCCTGACACTCAGACAGGTGGAAGTGGCCACAGGAAAGTGAAAGGTCTGTTCCGGGTGGAGGGGACAACATGAACCCAAAGGTACAGCATAGGGACCTGCTGTGTGTTTTGAGAGCATCATGGCCTTCATCACAGGGCAGGTCAGACTACTGCAAGGAAACACTTGACTGCACTTCCAAGGATTAAATGGAAGAGCCCCCAAGCCAGTGGGATTGTTGGGGCCCTGTTTCTACCATGTAAAACTACATTGTAGCAGTGGGTTCCAACACTGGGAAATTTTTCAGTACATCACTGAACATAAACAGGTGCTTTTAAAATTCTCAGCCAAAGCTGTGCCTAGCACAAAGCAGATTCACTTAACACATGAGTTAATGAGGTCAGAGGACAAATCTATTACTAGAGGATCTTGCTCTTAGGGCAGAGGTTTATGTTACTGGGTTACTACAGAAGCATTGGCTAGTGAGTGAGTTTTAGTTTCCAAAATCCAAGTAGGAAATGCATGTGGAATGGGAGAGACATGAGATGGCAAAGTAACCCAAAAGCCAGGGTGGAAGTTTCTAGAAAAGAGGAGACTGAACAGAGGCAGTCACACCGCCGAGAATAAGAAGATGAGACGTCAAGAGGCACCGCAGGGACGGGAACTGTGGGGACTGTTTGTGAATTACGTGTGGAATTACATCGGGGGAGGTTGTGGGTGCTTGGGAGAAATGTGAAATCTGACACAAAGCTGTCCTTACTCATCTAAAAGAAAGTTTACTGTTAGATTTCGAAAGCAGGTGGTAGGCTTGGGGCACCAGAGAGGAGTGCAAGACCTTCCGTGGGGTTTCACAGTGGAAGTGCGAAGCTTAGGATACATGCAGAACTATGATAACACTTTAGGAAGAAATAATGTAGAGTAAAGGAAAATGCTGGATAACATCTTCAAAAAGCAAAAGGAAGTCAATGTACAAAGCAAAGAGGAGAGAGATCCCTAGATTAAAAAAAAACAACAACAGCAACTAACAAGAAAGAAGAGAAAGGTCAGGGGCATACATGATGTTGAGATCCATGAAGAAACAAAGAAATGGGGGAAACCGTAATAGCAAGTAATGAAATTGTATGTAGAGGGGATAGTAATAATAAAACCAAGCAAACGGAAGGCAGGGGTAACTTCAGCAGACAAACACTGGTCTTCAGATCACTGGAGAAGTAGGAACTTGGGAGCCTTAGAAAGCCAATTTTACTCTTTGTTTCCATGAACAAAGATTTTTCACAAGTAAAGTCACTCCTGTAAGAAATTAGCTGATTGCTCACATATATGCTCATATATGCGTGTGTGTGTGTGTGTGTGTGTGTGTGTGTGTGTGTGTGTGTGTTTCTGTCATTATAAGTTAAGCAGTAACATTTTCAAGCTCAGGCAGAAGGAAAAGAAAAAAAACCAGAGTTGGGATGTCTTACTTATGGTACCCAGCACCATCCAGCATTAGTCTGTGTAGATTTTCATCTCTTAGAGTTGTTTTGATGGATTCTCTTTACCCCCAAAGCCAGGATATTTTACCATCATACCACAGTCCCATTTTGTGGGGCTATCTTCCAATTGCTGTCAGGCCTCATCATCTGCTGTGCCTGGGTGCCAGGCACTAACCAACCACAATTCTGTCTCTAATGTGACCGAGGAGGAAACGCCTCCATTTGGTTTCTTTCTGCCTTGGCTCAAAGAGATAGACTGTTTTCTTTGATTTTGAAAATCTGCATATTGTTAAAATGCTGTAAGCTATTAACATTGTTTTTAATACCAATGATAGTGGTTATTAAGCTCCTCTTAAGTCATTTACCTACGTAACCAAAACATAATATTATGCAAATGAGATACTTTAGGGATTGGGCTGCAAAACACTGATATCACCAGCACTAATTCCAGTAAGGGCCTCAGTACTCCCCTGTTTGGGAGAATTCACCTTTCCAAAAGCATTTACTACAAATGCACCCATGAGAGGTCAAGGAGATTTACAAGAATAGCTTATTTGATTTGTGGTTTTTGCCTTAAACTTCCTCAAATACTTGGAGATGGGTAAGTGTGTAAATGATGAATCCACAAATACTTGATTACTGAAAAATATAAAATCTGAACAACCAACGCTTTGACCTAATAAACACATTTTTTTCACCCATATCTTAAGGAGCCAAACCTGCAAGCCAGCATTTTACATTCTAAGGACATTCATCTATGACAGGAAAGGACAGCCAATATTCAATGCACACACCATATTAGAATAAGATTGAAGGATTCTGGAAACAGGCGAAAGCAGACCTTGAAACACTGAAGGGGGCTGTCTGGAACCTAAATGTTTGAGATGCAGTAACTTTCTTTTTTAAAACTGCCTCTTTATTTAATAAATATATTTTTCAGCCCTTCCTAGGTTGTTTGGACGCTGCCAGTCTACCCCATAACACGAATGTTTTGCTCCATTTGGGCACCTTTTTCCCCTGTATTTTGCTTCATTGTGACAAAGTTTGCAATAATCTCTGCGTGCTGCTCATCAGATAAGCAAAGCTAGAGAGAACCGCCACCTCCTCTCTGTATGAAAATGTTTCCAAATCCAGGAACTTTTGAGGCCATGCCAAAACTGTTTATGCTCATGGGGGCAGGGGCACCTTGTTTTCCTTGAAGGACCCAGCACATTGACTATCAGAGTGCTCTCCAGAGCCATAGGAAGCAAAGCATGAGCGACCTCCGCCTAGCCTTCCCCTCATCCCAAGGCCCGCACACAGCAGAGGCAAAACAGATGGTCCTCCCCCTCCCGGTTCCCTCCTCCCTTCCGCCGCCGTCCTGCAGAGTCCTCCCACCCTGAGCTGACACCTTCACTAGCTCTCCTAACCCAGGCTGCCCTTCCTAGCTCCCAACAAGTGCAAACTTTGGGCATCTGCTCTCAAGCCTCACCATCCACCCATTTCGTGGTCTTTCCTCTGCAGAATGCCCTTGGGACCCTAAGCTTCCACCCTCACCCTCTCACACCTTGGTACCCAAATTACTCATTTCCCTCTAGTAAAAAGTCTGTGAACCCCTGGAGTTCTCAGGGGCACAGGCTCTGCCGCTGACCCCTATGAGGCTCTCCCGGTCCTCCACATCGGTCTCCACGCTCCCCTTCTATCCTGGCTTAACCCAGTCCCCCACGGGGCACTCCTTGTACGTCTAGCTTCCACGACCTGCTCGTCGACTCGAGGGGCTGGCGGGAGCCTCGCCTATGCGGCCGGCCGGGGCAGCGGCCGGGTGCCCGCCTCTACAAGTGGGGCGGCGGGACGAAGCGCAAACTCCATCCTTCGCCTGGGCGGAGGTGGCGGGGACCGGCGCGGAGCTGCTCGCCCCAAGCTTACCTCTGCGCGCGGGCGGCGGGCGCGCGGGGCAGCCGCTCCTGAGGCCAGGGGGGGAGCTGTGGCCGGCGTCTGGGAGGCGGCGCTCCCGCCAGGGCTGCGCTGGGGCTTCGCGCAGACGCTCTCCCGCGGTCTGCGGCAGCCCGGGGCGGTGGCGCCGGTGACAGTTCTGCGCCGCGGCCCGCGGAACTGTCCGACCCAGCGAGCGGGAGCACGGGCTGAGCGGCCACTCGCGGTCTCCGCGCTCGGCGCCTGCGCGCCTGGCCTCGCCCAGGTGAGGGGCGTGTGCCCGAGTCCGCGCGGGCCACGGGGACCGGCGTGAGGACCGGCGAGGCTCTAGGCGCGGGATGCTGCGGCCAGCCGGGTTGGGGAACGCCGCGGAGACGCCCGGGGGCGGCGCAGCCTTGGAGCAACGCCTGGCCACCGTGTCCCACGCGCCCCTCAGCCTCCAGCAGGGGTCAGGAGGTGGGGTTGGGGGGCTGAGGTTCCCCAAGGCGGGATGCCAACCTGGCGCGCGCGGGAGGCCGACGTGTCACCTATTGGCCAGGCGGACTGAAACTCTTCTTAGGAGATGCTCGCTACCAAGTATTGGCTCTGCCCTTGGCAGCTCCGGTCTGGTGGGCGACGCGGAGCAGCCCCTGCGTGGGCCCCGAGCTTCGCAGTCCCTCAGGACCCGGGAGGCTCGAGCGCAGAGGAGGGGCTCGCCTGCTTCCCACTGCCAGACCTCCTTGATTGAAGTTTCAAAAACTAAACCGTGTCAGGGGTTCCCCCGGTGTAAACCATCTTCTGAAAATAGTGCAGACACAGCCAGGGCGCTTGTTTCTGCGACTGAGAGCACTTCAAAGAAAACAGTGAGGGGGAAGAAAACATAATTCTAAGGGCTCAGTCTTCTGAGATGACTTCTTTGGGAAGAAATTCAAGGGTAACAAATGACAAGGGAGCCGTAGTAGGCAGCAAAGATTTTTTTTTAAACCAGATGACTTGACTTTAAAATATTTTTCTTTGGATCTTGTCTTAGATGATTGACACTGGGGCCATAAATAATTAATCCAGCAGCTGTTAATGTCTTGGCATAGTGTCCAGAGTAAATATCTTCGAGTCCAACCAAAGTCAGTGATGCTTGCGGGGTGGGTTTGAGATCTGATGAAGGCACACTCAACACATTCCCGAGCCTTGTGAAGAAGCAGCTTCCTTTTTTTTTTTAATCCACCTTGGAATGTCAGGTTATTGCAGCCGCCTGCGCACCTGAGGTAACCAGCGTGAGAGGGGACATTAATCTGACTGATGATCTTTATATTTTTAGAATCCAAATACCTTCTAGCTGGGCTGCCTCACTCCACTAAGGGCAGACCCTTACTGGTATGTTTGTTATTATGACTGCCTTATTCGAAATGACTACAGGAGGCAAGCTGCAAAATTCATAACCCCCAAAGAACACCAACAACTGTAATTGCTTGAGCCTTTTAAAAAATGATGGCCTTAACATATCTTCCTGTCCATAAAGGTTATATTGAAAGTAAGCATTTTATGAGTCCTAAGAATGCTGGCAAACAGAGGCCAGCAGGAAATTCTATGAGCACCCAGCTCCCAAGCTCTTGCACTTGAGAGTTCAGAGCAGCGTGGTTGCCTTAGCTGCTGTTGACCTCACAAGTATTAGCATTCCCAGAAATCTACAGTGCAGGGCACTAGAGGCCTCCAGCCAACACCTTTGATTGTACTTGGAGAATTAAAAAAAAAAAAAAAAAAAAAAAAAAAAGGAGCAAGCCCTAGAGACTAGAACACCTGTGAGAAGTGTTCCCCATGGCTTGCACAATTTAGCAGGATGTGCATTTTTTATGTCCTGCAATCTGCAACTATATCCTTCCCTCCTCCCTGTCTATTTTTAATCACTTATAGCTAAGATGTATGGTAGAAAATAATTTGAGGGTTGCATTTCCTAACAACAGCTGAAAGAAGCATAAAATATTTGCAGAGAGTCTCATTTTTTTTTTTAAACCTGTGTCTTAAGAGAGGAAAAACTGTGCCCTTCGTGTCCCTTAACCAAGGCGAGTTAAAGGCATGTAGAAGCCCACATCCCAAAACAATTGCTACGCCTTCCCAGAAAACACACTTCAATATGGAAACAACTGTAACCTAAAAGAAGAGGTGTATAGAGAAAATTAAATAAAGCTGACTTGGAAAGTCTGGCTGTCTGTTGGCAAATTTGGCATTGACTATGCATTTCCAGAGCTGTGTGCTGTAGGGGAACTTCTGGTTCTCTGGCCCACACCCTGACACCCTAAATTAGGAGCATTTGGATAGTAACATACCAGGCTAACATATAGAGAGACCCTTCACTGGGAAGAACAGAGCAGAAAGAGATTTAAGTCTTGTCCCACTTTTGTCTTTGTGAGGTATGTGGCTCTCTGAAAATCATTCTAAATGCAATAAAACCCCATGCCAATAAGCTTGTTAACTCTCCTTGCCCAGTGTGTAACAGTGATAAACAGATCATTGACCAACTTGAAAGCTCTAGAAATCACTTGGTTTTATAATATAATGGCACATGTGAACACCATGGCACATTATTTTATAAAACAAACCCCTGTTGACATTATATATTTCTTTGCAGCCATCAGTGAGACTCCATTCTTGGGGATGGAAATATACTTTGAAAGCCTCTTTTGTCATGGGACAGAAGGCCAGAATCCAAACTTCAGCTGTAGCTTTCCAGCCTAGGACGTCCATCCTATGGCATCCTATGACTGAGGCAGAGTGTCTCAATACATGTCTCAACTGCAATTCTGGGAAGTCACGATATATGGAAACTACGTAAAAACACAAGACACCGTTGATTGGCGGGTATCCTGCCCGTGCTCCTGTTTTCCCTCATTGCCCCTCTGGGAGCTGTGCAACCCTTCACAGTGGTTTATAGATCTTATTTCACTTTCCCACCAGTCTCCGCTAGGAAGCTTTGGCGATGGCTCCCCTGCTTCAGGATGAAGACAGAGGAGTTCCCATGTCGGAAGGCTTGACCTCTGACCTTGCCGGGAACTAGCAGCCACTTGCTAAAGTTCACCTTTTAAAAAAGTAGTGTGTGTGCATGTATCTGTGTGTGTGTATGTGTCTGTGTGTATGTATGTGTGTGTATTTGTGCGTGTGTGTGCGCACGTGTGTGTATGTGTGTATGTCTGTGTGTGTCTGTGTGCGTGTGTGTGTGTCTGTGTGTGTCTGTGTGTGTGCACGTGTGCGTGTATCTCTGTGTGTGTGTATGTGTGCGTGTGTGTCTCTGTGTGTTGTGTCTGTCTGTCTATCTGTGTGTGTGTACGTGTGTGTGTGTCTGTATGGGTTTGTGTGTATGCGTGTGTGTGTGTGTGTGTGTGTGTGTGTGTGTATACATGGCACGGCATGTGTGGAAGTCAGAGGACTTGGTTCTCTCCTGTCACCTGAATATTGAGCACAAGTCATTAGTCTTCATGGGAAGTACCCTTACCTGCTGAGTCACCTCTTCAGGTTACTTTCTTCATCGTTAACATGAAAGGATAAAAATACCTTCCTAATGGCATTATCCTGAGGACCAAAGCAAATGAGAAAATATTTCATAAATTCCAAAACACACCACAAGTATCTGTTATAAATCATTTAAACAAATGCTTGGGAAATAAATGAGAGGTCTATATCCATATTTGACAATAAAGTCTACAGTGTACTAGAAATGAAAATGTGTGTGCCTGGTTGTTAGAGCAGCTTACAGCTAGAAGAAAAACAATATGGAATGTTTTTTTTTTCACTTAAAATTACCAATTTAATGACTGTTCAACAATAACAATGATTTTATCACATAAAATATAATACCTAAAATTAAAAATCCAGGGAAAACACTCTTAACAATTTCTAAAATATGCCTACAGGACAATACTACATATACTGAAAATTGCTTTTCTTAATTAATTAAACATTTTTACACATACATTTATATTATTACACACATATACAATAAACTACCTACAGCAAGAAGAACCATGACACAATCAATAATTATATAAATATTACATTCTTAGTGTTTTGGCTATTTGTATTTGACAGATTTGAAGAAAACATCTTGCCTATCTTGATGTGTCTAAAATTCTGAATGTAAATCAATCTCTATCACATCTTGTCATTATCAACTTAAAACATCTATCTAGACCTAAAAACATTTTAAAAGAAACAACTAAGCTTCATTGTAAAGCTAAGCTTTACAATGGTCTTCAACTCCATCAGAGACTTGAGAAGGAATAAACTTGATTACCTGAATATGCATGGAGTGCAGGTTAGTAGCTTTCCAAATGAGAAGATGACAGAGAGTTTTCTACCTGAATAGTCACCCAAAACTCTCTATAATGTTGGAGCATCATCTTCAGCCTTCTGGCCCAATATATCTGACAGACATATTTGTGAGGCAGGAACTATTGAGGACTTGCTTACCCTGTCTTGGCAGAGTTTGGTGGTTGACTCTGCCTGCAAACAAACTTTCCCTTTTTAGGCAGAATTCTGTCTGTGGTAGAAATGAGGACATTTTGCCCAGTGGCTTGTTTGCCACATTTGGAGCCAACTCCATAAGGAGGTTCTTTGATGCTTATCATCCTCTTTGAGGTAGGCTGGGTGTTTTCAAGAATTAACCTGTCTCATTGTCAGTGGATCTTTAAAATAATAAAAACCTTTTAAAATGCCATACTCTGCATGTCTCTGAGGTTTTTGAAGACCTTATCCAGCCATTATACCTTATCTTTCTATAGAATCATATCTATCTGCCACACCTAAGATGTATTTCTTATGATGAAAATAGACTAGTGATTGACATGACCATGATTTGATCAACTAACAATTAACTTGTGTAACTTATTTATCCTAAAAAACCTGAAATAGCACTTTCAAAGTATTGGAAGTAAACCTTGTTTTATAATTGAGTTATATGAGTATAATACCTCATATTAGAGTAGAAATATATATATATATAGTATGTGTGTGAAAAATAAACTTACATTTGAATTCTATACCACTGTGTCTAGAATTAAACTTATTTTGCATCTATATACAAAATTCTATACCAGTGAATTAAAAATAACCTTGTGAGTGACAATTTAGGCATTAAGTTGAGGTGTAGATTCACTAATCTACTTTTTGTTCTATCTTTCCTAAATATTTCTATATTCTCACTTCTTTCTTTTTAAATTTTTATTTATTTAAATAATTTATTCAGATTACATCTCAATTGTTATTCCCTCACTTGTATCTTCCCGTTCCTCCCTCCCTCCCTCTTTCATCCTATTCCCCTTCCACAGGTCTGTGACAGAAGGGGACCTCCTCCCCCACCATATAATCACAGCTTATCAAGTCTCATCCTGGTAGCCTGCTTACTCTTAATATGGAATATTTTCAATCAGCTACTAAATTGCATTTGTTTTCAAGCCCTGAAAAGGAGAGGCCACTCCCAGCCTATGATTCTACAGACCAAACGACTGAATTGAAGTTCATGATATCAGAGAGTTGGAATGTTGCAGACAGGAAGCCTTGACAGTCATTAATCATCCACCTCTATATCTGATCTAACATTCTCTTAACCTTTAAATCAAAGTCTTGAAATACATCACTACATAGACTTGACTCGCCCAGCTTCCAGCAGTGCAGAAGCTGAGAATGTCATTGGGGTGCATCTAAAAACTCAGAGCAGGAATTTCCCCTGCTTTGCTATAACCTGGCAACCCAATGTCGCTGAAATGTGGATGCCTGATGTTCTCACCCACGTATTGAGTAGAGACACTTACTTATGACTCTGTTTTGTTCTGTGACAGTACAGATGTAAGTGCTTTCATGGTAGGAGATGTCATCTGAGAAAACTGAACCCATGTTTCCCAGGCTATGGTAACCCATAATTGGCTTAGAAAAAAACAAAACAAAAAACTTCTTCTTCTCTTTGGAGAAAGATGCATCTCTGCAAATGGTACAAGATCTTCTGTTCCTTTTCAATTTCCACAGTTTACTAGAAATGAGTGAAATCTGTGTCTTAGAAGCTGTGCTCTTTAAAGCCCTAGCTCAGATTCTGCAACAAAAAAGTATTTGTTTAAGATTAATTTATTATTTATACAATATTCTGCCTGCACAACAGAAGAGGGCACCAGATCTCATTATAGATGGTTGGAAGCCACCATGTGGTTGCTGGGAATTGAACTCAGAATCTTTGGAAGAATAGACAGTGCTGAGCCATCAACACCAGCCCAAGAAAGTATTTTTTAAAAAACAATTTGCATTAGTTATTCTTTTAATTTAGTTACATTTATTTATTGGGGAGCAGGTGCACGTGCCACGCGTGTGGAGATCAGAGGGCAAGCAGCTTGGAGAAGTTGGTCTCCTTTACTGTATGGATTACAGAGATGGAGCTCAGGTCTTGGCTCAGTTGAAAGCGCCTCTACCCAGCGGGCTATAGAGGTGGCCCCACTTAGAATAATTAAAGATCTCTCTGCCCACTCAAGACAGGTAAGGGTGAATTGTAACAAACATTTTTGTGGTTTTATTGACCAGGTAGTTTTCAGGATCCTTTTCTCAAACATTTACTTAAAAATAAAAACATTGTTAGGCCTTTAAGGTCAATGTGTTGGCTTTTTATATGGAAGTTCCAACTTGAACTGCACATTTATCTCTAGAACAATCAATTAAAAAACGTGGAGGAGTTTGTTTTAGATGGAAATCTTAAAAGTTACCTCTGCCATGTCAATTTGTGTTTCTCATTTTTTAAACTAATTGCATTATCTTTTAAATCTGCATTCAAAAGGTGAAGACAGAAAAAAAAAAGTTAAGCTTCCACCTTTCTGCCTGAGCCAATTGGATCTGTTTCTTCCTGTCTTGGGGGCTGTTTTTATATCAATCATTAGTATTATTGTTTGAAAAATAATGTCCTTCTTGGCCTATAATTATTTTTTAACTGGTGATTGAGTTTCTTTTCATCTCTTTGTTATCCCTTTAAATCAGTGCTCTTAGCAGGGAAAGGCCACATAAATTCCTTGCTCACTAACCGAACTCTTCTTATTTACACATTATGATTTGCATAAATGTTTAAGTTAATTGTCTAAGTATTCTTCCAGAGCCTGTCTGAGCTCTGTTTTTAACCTTTCTCATAATATATATATATATATATATATATATATATATATATATATATATATA
>OU015750.1:51051472-51068007 GCA_907169655.1 Acomys percivali
ATATATATATATATATATATATATATATATATATATATATATATATAAAATTTTTTTTTATTGAGCTTTCATGAAATTGGTGCTGAGCAGTGACACTCTTGTACCCTCTCTGAAGTGCTACTATCTTTTGTGTCCAGAGTGATCAATACCATAAAACGATTCCTTCCCAACCCTAGCCACAGCTCTGCAATGAAAACAGCTCCTCTTGCTCTGCCTCTGTCCCTCTGAAAGCCAAGCCAGCACAGCCCTGGGTCCTGAAGTGGAGGTTGTAGAATCTCACAACATCCCTCCCCCCAAATCCTCCCTGATTAGATCACAAGATGATTAGACAGGTTACAAACATTCCCCTGTGTGGCTCTTTGCTCTGAGACAATATAAAATGATTAATCTTCTTTGAACTGCATCTGCAATTTTGATTTCACTCTACTTTTAAAGATATGAAAATGTGCTAATACTCCTTTCAAAACTGTTGACTCTTTCCTAGGCTCAGTTCTTTGGCTCCCTTTATGCTCTTAACTCACAGCTGCCTTGTAAAAGTGGATGCCTCCTTAAAGACCAAGATCTTTTGGGTTCAAACTGTAGCTTTAAGTAGGTCTCCCTTTTTACCTTTACCAGATGTTAAATCTACCATGATGATTAATGCCTCAATGAACATCTCTATATGTTGCTTGAATTTTCCCCCACTGGCAGGGCCTGGGGATGTACCACACTGGTTGGTGCTCAATGCTAGCTTAAACGCAGGATGGGAGTTCTATTCTTATCAACCCCATCTTTGTAGAAGGAATTTCTTGTGTACTGTATGGATGAACTGTCCTTCAATTAAAAACAAAAACAAAAAAACCTATGGCCTATGGCTGAGGCAGGAAGTAGGTAGGACTTCAGTCAGGCAGAAGGAATTCTGGGATAGAGCCATGTGTGCAGGATTAGCCACTGGCAAGATGTGAGGAGGAAAGGACGCATGGTGCCTGAGCTTAGGTAACCAGAATATAAATTAGAATAATGGGTTATGTTAAGTTGTGAGCTGGTCAGAGAAGAGCCTAGCTATATGGCCTAGGCATTTGTAAAATAATAATTGAGTCTCATGAGTCATTATTCTGGGAGCTTAAAGACAGGATGAAAAAACACCTGCAACACACATTTAAGCAGGACAGGAAAAGGTTTTCAGGAGGTCAGATCTAGCCAGCAATTTGAACATTTTTCAATCAGCATTTTGTATTTAACATCCTGGTAATTTGCCAGGCACCAGGGACACCATGGTGAGCAGCATGGAGTTTATATTCTAAAATTCACAGAAGTGCAAGTGGGCTTAAAATGAACCAGTCACTGCCCACTTGTCCTTGCACTTGGATATGATCTTGTCCTCCATTTTATATTTTACACCTACCTGTCCTTTGCCTCACAACTCTTTATCTTTCCCTTCATTTTTTTAACTCATCTATCCCTTTCCTCACCTCTTTTCCTTAGTAAAGATAATGCACTAATATTCTACTCAATTCAATATTGACTTTCAGTTACCACATTTTTTTTTTACTTCCCTACTACAGTCCCAAAATTCATTTGTTTGTTTGTTTATATTTTATTAGCATAAGATGCTAGTGACACTTGGGCACTTTCAGAAACTAGGGATCCCAAGATACTACTAAAACTGTGCCAGGTGATAGCATGTTATGGGTGTTCTTTATCCACTGTCCTGCAGGAGCTACTCCATTAACATCTAGAGCACAATTAATATTCATAACTCCACAATGACATCAGCATATTCTAGAGGATTGGTTGACATCGTTGACGCTTGGGTGGGTTTCTGAGAAAGATCCGTTAAAGGAGACCAGGGAAGATCAGGAAGGAGGGAAGGAGGGAAAAGAGGGTTTTGTTTTGACTACAATCAACTGTGGTAGAGAGGGCGTGATGACAGGACTGTAAGGTCCCTACCGACATTGCATCCACAGTCAGGAAGCAGGGCCAGGACAATGCTGGTGTTCCTCCTCCTTCTCCTGTTTATGCAGATTGTGGCCTAGCCCTTGGGATGGTGCTGCTCCACTCAGGATATGCATTTCCACCTCTATGAAACCTCTTTGGAAGCACTCTCACAGGCACACGCAGCTTTTTGTCTCCTAGGGGATTCTAGAGCTCACCAGTTGACAGTGTAAATTAACCATCAACACATACAAACATCTAAACTTGCATAGGAAATCAATTTGTAGTTCAAAAACTGCAATTTGAAAAATTATTTGCTCTAAAGGAAAAAAAAAAAAAAAAAAAGAAAAGGAGCCGGGTGGGGGTGGCGCACGCCTTTAATCCCAGCACTCAAGAGGCAGAGGCAGGCAGATCGCTATGAGTTCCAGGCCAGCCTGGTCTACAGAGTGAGTCCAGGACAGTCAAGGATACACAGAGAAACCCTGTCTCAAACAAACAAACAAACAAACAAAGAAACAAAAGAGAAAAAGAAAAAAGAAAAGGATCCTCCCTCCAGAAGGACTTTGTCACCCCACCACCACCACCACCACCACCACCCAACAACTGATAGCATCTGGAGGTGTTTTTTATTGTTTTCAGTCAAGGAAGTTGTCTGATAGTCTGTGGCTCCTGGGACAGACCCTGCAGCCAAGGAGAAGTACACTTGAAGGTCAGTTCTGTGCAGACCAAGGACATATATACACAGCATTTGTGCTCATGAAAATGGCCTGAGAGAGCATCAGATGAGTGGACAGGTGCATAGCAGGTTTGATAAAGCTGTGGTGGAACCGCAACCTTGTCCTTTGCTACAACTTTCCCAAATAGTGCTCAGCATATTCTCCAAAGACCTAAAATATCTTTTATTTTTTATTTATTCACTCAGGAGATAATTTTGATCCCAAACTCAATATTATAGAAATAACACTAAATGTGTGAGGGGGTAACACACCAAAAATATTTATCATAGCTTTATGAATGATAGGAAAAACTGAAGACTACTTAAGGGGAACAGCTGAACAAATCCCATTAAAGGGATGTTTTGAAGATTTTCTTATTGACGTTTGTTAGAATTTTATAGTGATGTGGAAAATGTATTAACTGTAGTTTGAAGGAAGAGAAAAGGGGTTGGAGAGAGACAGCTCTGTCAGCACAGTTGTTATCTCACAGGAGCGTGAGGACCTGAATTCCATCTGAGCATCCATATAAAACAAAAACAAAAACAAAAACAAAAGAATCAGGCATGGTGGCACACATTGATGCCCAGAATGAGGGAAGGCAAAAATAAGAAGATCACTGGTACTTGCAAACTAGTCTACCCTGTGAGCTCCATGCCAATGAAAGATTAAATATATATATATATGTATATATATATGTATATATATACATATATATATAAAACAGTGTTTCTCGGACTTACACCTAAGGTTGTCTCTAGTTCCCACATACATGTGCACATGCTTGCATACACACACACACACACACACACACACACACATACACACATTACAATAGATAGGAAAGGAAAATTATATATCACAGCAAGGCAAAATAAATCAGGGAATGAAAGATTGACTGCAGTGAGAAATCCATCCATATTCATTGATTTCAGAAGTTCTGATTGATACATAGCATTTCAAACACACTATAAATACTTCATTTTCTGTTATGTACCATCTGAGATTTCTTTCACATATGTTACACTTTCCTGTGTTTAAAATGAAACACGAAGAGGTTCCCTCCCACATTCTAAGGATTGTGGTTATGTTATATGAGACTGTTAAGCAGTGGAGCATACACTCACGCGCTATTGATGCGGCTGTAAATTGAGGTAGTTTCTCAGCTCACACTTTGAGTGTGCGTGTGCTTCCACACAGCAGTTCCGTATTACCTTAGGAAAGCACTAGAACACCTAAGCAAATCATTGTGCTGTGGTTTAAATGAGAGGGCATCACAAGTAAACGACATGCCCAGCAATGGTGGAATGGCAAAGGATAGTAATGCGGTACACATCACTCCTCTTACCACTGGAAGTTATTTATATTTGTGACTTAACATTCGTTGTAAAAACTAATAAAACCTCCTTAAAAGCAATTGACTGGAGGACTGGGAAGATGGCTCAGTATACCAGTATACCAGCTCAGACATCCAGTACCTACATAAAAAATAGCCAGGAGAGGCATGTGCTTGTAACCCTAACACAAAGTCAGTCAGGTCCATGGCGTTGCTAGCCAGTCTAGCCAAAATGGCAAGCTCCAGGATCAGTAAGAGAACTACCTATAAGTAAGTAAGTAAAGAAATAAGGAAGATGGTGGCACACACCTTTAATCCCAGCACCTGGGAGGCAGAGGCAGGCAGATTGCTATGAGTTCAAGGCCAGCCTGGTCTACAAAGCGAGCCCAGGACAGCCAAGGCTACACAGAGACCCCCTCTCGAAAAACCTAAAAAAAGGAAGAAGGCAAAATGTCAGGCTATGACTTACACACACACACACACACACACACAGAGAGAGAGAGAGAGAGAGAGAGAGAGAGAGAGAGAGAGAGAGAGAGAGAGAGAAAGGGGGTTGTACAGGCCACAGCTTACCTTGGATAGCAGTAGAGTGCCACTTAAACTGTCCTAGAATCCTGAAGGACGATTCCACTGGTTGTAATCTGTAGTGATTGTTGTAGCCCAAACCTAGATTAGCTTCACTACTAAGGAGAACCTGTGCGTGTCAACACGGTCCCACTGTTTCTGGAGAACTGCAACCACTCGTGTTTCCTTTCAGTGAATCCAAATTCACCGGGTTAGTTTTCCTCATCTTTATTTCTTTTTTTGTTTTGTTTTGTCTTGTTGTTGTTGTTGTTGTTGTTGTTGTTGTTGTTTCGAGACAGGGTCTCTCTGTGTAGCCTTGGCTGTCCTGCACTTGCTTTGTAGACTAGGCTGGCCTCGAACTCACAGTGATCCACCTGCCTCTGCCTCCCGAGTGCTGGGATTAAAGGCATGCGCCAGCATTCCCGGCTCTCATCTTTATTTCACAACTTTCTTTTTCTTGCAAGCAAGTTTTAAAAGGATCTGCCTGCCCAGATCCCAGATCCCTGCTTAACTTCTTCCATTTAAAGAAAAAGAAAATTGTAGCACCGCGTTGGGTCGCTTGAGGTAAGAGCTGGGCCGGGGAGGGATCAGCATACCATTTTTGTCATGCACATAGAACAAAAGAATAGCTAACTGCCCTACTCCAGCAACCTCTCTCCTCTCCTTAACCTGTAGGTCACAGTCTGTCTTCCCTTTTTATTGCTGTTGACATCCTGATATCCCTACCCCAGGTGATTTTTTTTACCATCTATTTCTTACCCCCACATTACTTTAGCAGTCAGCTAAATCCAAGTTGCAAGCTGGACCTCTTAGGCAGCTGGCAAGGCTTAACTCTTCAATGGCCGGAGTGTAGAACTGGCTGGGAGCATCATCAGCTTTCTTCGTCACCACAAATAACGCCTCACCACTTTTCTTTTTCTATCCAAGGTTCCCACCTCCATGTGTTCGTAATGTGCATTTCTTTTGCTTCTTACAGGACAGCCTTCTGCACTCTTAACTTCGCTGCCTCTAGATTGACTCCGTCATTTCAGAGAATGGTCTCTTTTCTGTGATGCCTCCTACACAATCTTTTGTTTGTTTGTTTGGTTGGTTGGTTGGTTGTTGGTTGGTTGTTTTGAGTTCTTTTTTGCTTGTTTGTTTTT
Organism: Acomys percivali; assembly: GCA_907169655.1. NCBI lineage: Eukaryota > Metazoa > Chordata > Mammalia > Rodentia > Muridae > Acomys > Acomys percivali. The sequence goes on from OU015750.1 coordinate 51,057,142, forward strand.
TGTTTTTGTTTTGGTTGGGTTTTGCTTTGTTTTGTTTTGAGACAAGGTTTCTCTGTGTAGCCTTGGCTGTCCTGGACTTGCCTTGTAGACCAGGCTGGCCTTGAACTCACAGAGATCTGCCTGCCTCTTCCTCCAGTGTACTAGGATGACAGTCATGTGCCACCATGCCCGACCCCCTCTTACACAATCTTACAATCAATATATATAAAAAAAACCAACAGAAACACAGAAAACATGTCTCGTCTCTTCTGTTTCCCTAAAGTTGTCACCTTGTTTGTTTCTTTGTCACTACTACATATTTAATATTTCAAGTAACTGCTTCCTCTCAACACCATTCTTTGAAGTGAATTAGAGTGGAGCATGGCATATAAAAACTCACGAGACGTGCTCTCTTGTTTAAATGCCTCGTCTAGCTAGGTATGGTAGTATATGTCTGTAACCACAGCATCAGGCAGGATAAGCAAAAGGATGGTGAGTTCCACACTAGCTCAGGCCACACAGTGAGACCGGCTCATTGAACCAAAACAAAACAGTAACAACAAACGACAACCTCTTTTTCTACCATGGATTGCACATGTGCAACAAACTCCTTGGAAAAAGCTACCGCAACCTGTTGACTGCCGCTTCTCACCTTTCCTTCAGCCATAGCCATCAAGACTCAGCCCGCTTCCAACATCATTGATGCTGGTAGTTTTCACTGTTTGATTATCCATGTTGGGGGGATGGTCTGGGTTTTTTTGTTTTGTTTTGTTTTGTTGGTTTTTCAAGACAGGGTTTCTCTGTGTAGCCTTGGCCATCCTGGACTCACTTTGTAGACCACGCTGTCCTCCTATTTTGATGATAATTACTGCTTGCTGTCTGTGTGACCCAGCTTTTGCTTAATAAAAAGCCATCCCACCTGGGCAGGGCAAGAGATAGGCGGGGCTAGGAAAGAGAGGAATTCTGAGAAAAAAGAGAGACCTAAAGTGAAGAGAGGGAGGCTGCCATGGGTTAGATGGAGGAGAAGCGTGTGGCCGGCGTGGATGGAGAATCCGGCCCAGATAAAGAACATTAGCAAGTGTTTGGGATTATGGATGGGATGTAGCTTGATAGAAGTTATTGGAAGCAGATGGCGTGGGATTGAGGCAGGGATCCCATGCCTGCCCCACTATGGGAGGTAGTTTAGAGGATTGGTATCTGCCCTGCCCCAGGTTAACTAAGGCTATTTTAAAATATAACAAATGTCTGTGTCTTGATTGATTGCTAACTGGGCCTATAGGTAATACATGTAATTTAAAAACAATATATCCACATCTTGGTTGTTAGTGATTTTTAAAGCATTGCCTTATATCTGACCAAAATGAACTCTCTCACACAGCATATAAGGAGACACCCCACCCCCAGGCTCAACTCTGACTCTGTTTACCAGATGGGGCCTATGCTGGAGTATTTAATTTACCCCCACATTGCTCAGCAAGTACATGACAAAGCCTGGACTCAGAACCAGATCTTCAGAGTCCAAAGCCTGCACACACTTCTTATTTCCATGGACATCTCTGTGTTGCCTTGTATGGATGGTACAATGAGTGAGTGTAGTGGATGTACACATGTTTTTGTTTTGCTCCCAAGTGTGGGATGGGGAACAGACTTTCGAGAGAGCAGGTGATGTTTATCCACTTGGAGGTTGAACCACCTCATGTGGTGCTTGGTTTTTGCCAGCTGACACACATCTTAGTACAAACTCTGAGAGGAGATAGATATATATATATATCCCAAAACAGGAGGTGGGGCTTTTTGGGTCTTGGTATTGTTTGGCTGTTCACTGCTCCACTTTGAGACACTCCTAGAGAGACTGATCCAGAGAACGCTTTGGGGCTCTGGTTTCTAACTGCTGTTCCAGGTTCCAGCAGCAACTTTGGTGGAATTGCTGGTCTACTGAAATCCTGCCAACTACGCCAGGGGAATAGCTCCCAGGAACTGAATTTTAAAAAGTCTTCTTCTCCCATTCCTGTAAGTCTCCTTTCTCTCTTATCTAGGGTAGGTGGGTTGGAAGGGAGGTAAAAGCATTTAAAGAACCTCAAATAAAGTAGGTTTGGAAAAGGCGAAGCCTACAAGTGAGCGATGTGTTTGTGCATACACATACGGAATGCGGGTTATATTTGGAAACTCCTTTCTGCTTTGACCTAATGCTAATGCAACAGGGCTTCACATAGCTTTCAACATGGAATTACTTCCCAGTAACAGTTGTCATCTGTGTTTCCACACAAAACACAGGCAACAACAAATGTAAAATAATTATGCTGAACCGTTGTCAGTGGAATTCATGTACAAAGATGCCTCGTCCACAACCCAGATTTACAACTAGGATCTTTGGAGTGCATGATTAACTTAACAGCCTCAATTTAAAAAGTGATTGACCCCTCGTTATTTGACTATACTCTTCTGCAAGAGAGTAATACTAATTTATAAATGATCACCTTCAATAAGGTGTTTTTGAGTAAACAGAGAAATTGGAGGATCTTAAGTACCCTAACTTAAATTCCTGTTCAACTTTTATAAGCGTTTGTGACTGGATTCTTTCCTACCTTGCTATATTCTGAACACTCTGAAACTCTTGTGACCCCGATAGCATTTTAAACTGTCTAAATCAATGCTCCATCTCGCTCTTCTCTTCTAGAACCATCATGAGCATATCCAATCTGGAATTGCTGTCTTGTCTAATTTCTCTGCAGGTAACTTTTTCCCCAACTGCCTGCATCTGTTGTCCCAGGAAAATTGTTGCCTGATCAAGGAATTTTTCCACCTGCTATTTCTAAAGCAAAAGGCATAAACACATCTGTGTTTTTTATCTCCCAAGCAATCTCTTGCTTATAATCCTAATTAGCCCAGTCATTTACTTTCATTCATTGCCACCATCTTGTTTATTTTGTAGCCATTTGCACTGTTTTTGGAAACCTGGTACTTATTGTTTTTTTTTTTTTTTTCCACTCTAATATGTCACTTTCCCTTAATTTGGCTTGTTTACATTGCTTTCTTCCTGCTTCACAATTTCTTTGTAAGTTGATATTTTTATACCCTTCCCATATGTCTGTACAAATTGTCAAAGCTCTCTGTTAGGCACTTACTTGTTTGAACTACTCTGCTTTCTTCCCTTTTACTTCCATGGATTAGTTGGCCATACTTGTGCCCTATTTTTCAAAGGTTGTAATTCAAGTGAGTAAATTGCAATTCAATCCACGAAGCAAAGTCCCACCCACTAGAAAACATGACACTATAACCTTGGATATTAATGGAATGGAAAAGCCAAGCAGAAGAATGATCATGGAAACAAAACGCAGCAGAGTTCTCACACTGAGGGAAGCTGGCCTGTGACAGAGTAGATGGCATATCTGAAAAACCTAAACTCAAGCTTAGTTTGTAAAAACAGCAACCAGTCTTACCTGATTCTTTCTGACTCAGTTGATTGATGGAGGGAAGGAGCACTGGCTGGTGAGTTGTCTTCATTGGGAAGGTTCTCAGGAGCGGTGGGTTCTAGGGAGAATTTCAAGGTGTGGCTGGCCAAGGCTGTAATATCAGAGGGACTCCCCCTGGAGGGAATGAGGGGCTCCTCAGGTACTGCCTTGATTCTTGTTGACTGGGTGAGGGAGTCATGGAAACGAAGAGGACAGGAACACGTAAGTGAAGCAGAATAAAGGCAAGCAGTTATCATTTCTAGTGAATGAGAAATTGTCACGTAGCTTTGATTTTGATCAGTGTCAGTGATGTGTGCTGCCAATATTTCCCCATGTTTTGTCCTGTCTTCTGGTTTGTTTGTTTGTTTGTTTGTTGTTGTTGTTGTTGTTTTCCTCTCTCATGAGATGACCTGATGAACCCAAGTTCTTCATTTTAGAGTAATCAATTTTGTCAGTCTTCTCAAAACTAGCACTTTATAATTTTATTTAAAAGCTCTTCTCTATTTGAGAGAGAAGAAAGATAGCCATCTATATTTTCTCTAGAAACTTTTCAAGTTTACCTTTTGACTTGTAAGTTCTTAGTCGATGCTGGTAACCCATATAGTCTTCCTGGCTCAGCTTTTTAATGGTTTCTCTTTGTGCCACATAGTTACATCCTGACATAAACTCACAGTTACCCTAGTCCATTTCAGATGCCCTGTTCTTTTCCGCTGGTCATTTAGAAAAAAAATCATTCCAGACCATTGCCACTCGCTCTTACATGATATTGATATTTATAATAAATAGCTTAAGAGTATAGTGATATATCAGGTACAATATTAACTATAAAACAGTTTGGTTATCATAGGTGGTTAGGAAGACAAGTGAGTAAGCTTTGAACGAACCTGTGGTGAACCTAGGATTAGTATAATTCCGTGCACTTCAAGTCTGAAGGTTCCTTGGTGGGGAATATAAGAGATAATGTTGAGTAAAGGTTAGGTTTTTGGAAATCCAAATTTTGACTTTTTTTTTCAAGATAAAGATTTCATTTGTTTATTTTAATAGTGATATTTAAAGCCCATACATAAAATCCCAGCACACAGAAGACTGAGGGAGGAGGATTATAAAACTGAGACCTGCCTAATCTATATACTGACATCTTGTCCCAAAGTATACAAAACAGAATCAATCATTATTTCTTTTAAATAACATCATACTTTAGGTTATATAATGATGTTGCGGAGAACAGAGTAAACATCTGAAAAATTGGTAATAATCTAATAAAAATAAGGCAATTCAACTGTTGACTCAAATAAATCACAATTCTGAGAAAAACCTGTTACCCATATCTTACCCTCCACTGTTGGAGGGCAGGTATACACTGTGTACATAAGAATAGTGTCTATATTTTATTATATATTATATATTATATATATTAAAAATAGTAGCAACTACCCATCAGATAGTTGAAGCATTAGAGTATAGCTAAATGGTAGAGAATATCATAGAGAAATTATATATCTTATTTGTTTATAGTTCAAAGAAATTCTACTATCTATTATTGTGTATATATGAACACAATAGTGTCAGTGGCCACACCTTCTGTGGCACATGTTTGGAAGCCCTAGGACAGCTTTGTGAAATTGTTTCTCTATTCGTTCTCCTTTATGTAAGTCCCAGGGACTGAATCCAGGCCACCAGGCTTGCAATGCAAATGCTTTCAACTGCTGAGCCATCTTGTCATCCTCCAAACAGCATTCTAGGCAAAAAGTCTTCAAGTAGGGGCAAAAGAAGTTTGTGTTTACAATTCTATTTAGTTAACCAACTGTTAAAGTTATTTTTATAAGGTTATGTTTGTTTCTCAATTTCTTTCTTAACCCGCCTATCATACATATAATCGTGACTCTTTTATATTTGTTTAATAATAAGCTTCACAGCATAAAAGCTGAGCAATTATTATTCTATTCTTATCCTTCTAAGCTAATCTGGTTTACTTCTAGCATACATCCCAGAGATAGTTGATACTTGCACTTTGTAGCTTTCCTGCTCTAGTACCTCTCTCCTGATGTCTCCTGGACTCTGTTCCTGGCTGAATCCCCTACTTCCTCTTCCAATCTCACCTCCCCTGGCTAATAGGAAGTCCAACCCTATTCTCTCCCCTGCTCAGCAGCTAGCTGTAAGATGCTCTATTGGCGTATCAGGGGAGAATTGGGGAAGAGAATTTACACAACATTGACACAGAAGATTCTCAGAACAATGCTTGCAACCAGATATGGGAGATAGAGCATTTGAATTACACAATAGCCTTAAGCCTACAATCAACATGTACAGTTTTTGTACTACCATGCAAGTGGAACAAAGTCAACAGCACTTATCAATAGCTCAGTGGAAGACACACACACACACACACACACACACACACACACACACACACACACGATGCTAGAGCTTAGGAAGAGCTATGCAGGGAGATACAGGAGTCAAACAGGCATAACCCCTAATGTTCTAGTTTTCATTCAAGCTCAGAACTCAAAGGAACGAAAGAGAAAGTTGTCAGGACACTCAGAGTAACAATTGTGACTTAACTCAGTGAAAACTGTGGCCATTGGCGCTGAGTGGATGGGGACAGAATCCCAGATGTCCCTGATGACAGTGAGGGCACCGACGCTGATTGAGAATATTCTTGTATTGCTTGTATTGTTGGAAGTAATCTTCATAGCTTCTTACAGTTGGGCGAACTATAATCACAGCTCATTGGTGAGTCATGATCAACACTGATTTAAATAGTATCATCATCATCATCATTTATGTAAATACATATATACACACACATTTATCAAAATATTTACAGATTTTTATTATATACCTAGGTGCCTGTATTTTTATGAATTTTCATAGCATAGAAAACAGAGCATATACAAGGCATGTGCCCTCTATAAGAGTCTATCACACTTCTGCTTCAGTTACAAACAAGGCTTGATCTATATAGGTGTGTATTGGCTAGAATATAAACCATACTTGGTACTGGGGCTTGGGAGCAGCAATAAACAGTCTGTGGAAAGTTGCAGAAACAACGGCATGAACATCCTTTGTTCTGTCCCCTGAGGGTTCCTCAAGGCTGGGCAGCACTTGCTCATTCCACAAGTTTATACTTTGTTGCCTATCTTTCCAGTTTCTGAGCAGTCAGCAATCTTTATTTAAAATATCATCTCCCCTTCTTATAGCTATTCCCAAGGTTGAGAGTTCTCTGTGTAGCTTCCCAAATATTTATAGCTTAGCCAGAAACACATTGATGTAGACGTTGTCCCGTCTTTCAAGTCTTTACCCTGCCCACTCAACTTCGAGGAACGCTCTCCAGCAATAAATAGTATGAGAATCCCATTGTCCCTGGACATCGTGTGATTCCCAGTCTGACAGAATAACATCCTACGGAGCCCTGCAGACACCAGGCAATCTCATGCAGTGATTTCCAAAATGTGCATGGCTTATTTTGCTGTTATTATGTAGAAGAGTGGCTGCTCACGAAGTGTACCGAATAGGCAATTATGCTAGCTTAGAAGAGCAAATCTGTAATTATTCTGTAAGAATCACTCGAGTCCTTTATTTCCTAGATGAACTCTGTAAGGTTTTGAAATTGAGAAAATAGTGTTTTGAACCAATGAAGTTGGAATTGTCAGCACTTTCTCCCAGGACTCATTTTTCACAAGTCTTGAAACAAAAAAAAAAAAAAAACAAACTTTGCAGAAACAGGATAAATTAATAAATTGACTTTATATAAGGAATCTAGTCATGTTCAGGGTTTTGTTTTTTTTTTTTTTTTTTTTTTTTTTTTGAGGGAGGGAATGTTATTTTTGTATCTTTTTTTAAAGTACTATGAGTAAAACAAAACAATCCAAGACCCTTCAGAAAGACATGCCTGCACATTTCAAACGTGCGCATCCTTAGCAGACATCTGCTAAATGAGGAGTAACCCAGAAGAGAATCAAAGAGTTAGAACAAAGAACCAACCAAAAGCAATAGGCCAACAGGTCAGAGGCTGGGCGCTCCACTGTCACCACTGTTGGGTGTTTCCAACTTCAGGGAAAATTCTCTCCCTCTGGGGAGATGTCGTATGTGTCTGTATGAGCAGGAAATGTGCCTTCGGGTGGTGAACAGAGCATGACGCTGCAGTGACGTCAACTTTCTGTTACAAGGAGAGAGTACCAGAAGCAAATACCCTATGGGGTAATGGTAGGATACATTCCAGGATATGCTTTCCAATTTCATTGTTTAGTTTTTCACAGACAAGAGGCAGAAAGTAAAGAGGCTTTCAAGTTAGCATTAAGTTCATTCTGGACAAGCCAAATGTATTTGGTTGTATTGGGGTGGGGTGGGGGGGTGGGGTGGGGTGGGGGCGTGGGGTGGGGTGGGGTGGGGTGGGGTGGGGGGGTGGGGCATTAGGAAAGGATACATATTCCTCAAGAGTGCATTCCACCTGCAAAGGCAAGGCCTTTCATTGCCTTTGGCATGTGCATCTTATGCACGTTCATAGCACAAACATTTCACAATTCTCTTTTATTGTTTTCCATGTTCATGAGACACTCCATCATCTGTGGTGACTAAGTGTGGCCGGTGAATGTCCTCTAGATTATCCTTGGAATGGTCTCAACATACTGATATTACAATAACTTCTACGCTGTTGTGCCTGGAATACTTTCAATTGGCAGGAATTGTTCACATTGTGGAAGGTGACATCACCATCTTTTATTTTGTTAGGACACAAGCAAATTTCTCAGAACCTGAGAAATGTGAGGTGCCTATTAAAAACAAGAATTCAATTCTCCACAGGAGAAGGCTTGGTAAATTCATTATTAGGAATAAATGTAACTCATTTTTAAAGGCAACTTTTCACTTGAATTAGTTCTTATTTTTGCAGGTGTCAATATTTTTATGAAGAAATTATTCTGTAGTTAAATATTAAAATTATATGCTTAAAGGGCTGGGCCAGCATGTAAAAGCACTTGTCACCAAGCCTTAGGAAAGAATGCACCCCTGCAAGTTATCCTCTGCTCGCCACATAGTCACCATGAATGATATACATAATAAATATGTAAACAAATTTAAATATTATGTACTTAATAAAATACATCTTATGTCCCCCAACTATCCTTGGACTTTTTTCTTTGAAACTTTCATTCTCCACAAGATACCAAATGAAACACAGGATGCCATGAGTTTTGTTTGTGTAGCAGATTATAAACAAACAACACTTGATATTAAAAAAAAAAAAAAAAAACACCCAGTTTCATCTTTGACGCTGACAAGCACTGCGACCTTGGCGTTCATAATGTGCACAACAAGTGAGAAGTTCTTACCACTTTGGTTCCATAAATGAATTACCAACAAACAGGGTGGATTGCTTCCTGTTAATGAAGAGCCATGCGAGAATGGGTTCTTGACTTTTCTGTCTTGTGAACCTTCTCTTTTTGGAGTGCTAGATTCTTATATTTAAAGAAAACGCACATCTGTGTTTATCCCAGATGGTATGTCGACGTTTCCTGTTATTACTTATTCTTCTGTCCATTGCTACAGATGTTACGAGTGTCTCATACTCCTCCCCACTCCCACAGGCTGAAAATAGAACCTAGCTTTAAACATAACATTAAAGGAAGAAGCAGAGGAAAGTGGGAGGGAAAATCCGGTGCATTATAAAATTAACTTTGGTCTTCCACCACTTGGTCACCTTGAAAAAACAGTAAACTTGCAGCACAGTCAGAGCAACGTTTTGTTGTTTCATAGGTAAACATGAAAGGAAATTGTCTAACTTTTAAAAAAACTGGGCATTGTATAGCATCATACACACAGGGAATTATAAATTCCACTTGAAAATGCTGATTTTTTTAAGTTCTTATTTAGTTCTGTTTATTGATCTTTTTTGAACGTGTATGTGTATGACCATTTATCTGCATGAAAGTATGTGCACCATGTGTGTGCAGTGCCCAACGAGGCCAGGAGAGGGTGTTGGATCCCCTGGTACTGGAGTTACAAACCATTAGGAGCTGAAATATGGTTGCTGGGAATGAAACCTGGGTCACCTGGAAGATCAGCAAGTGGTCTTAACCGGTGAGCCATCTCTCCAACCCTGTATTAATCTTATAATGAACAAATACTCAACTCATATTTTCTAACTCTACCCAGTTCAGAGTTTAACTTAATGATGTTTATCGGAAGTTAAGGCAAAGCTGTAGATCCCGTTACCAGACAATACACTGACAAAACCCAGACAAAGTGTCAGGAGGGCTCAGGGTGGATGCCCTTGTGCAGTGGCTCAAGCCATCAGATATTGGGGCCACACCTGTCACATCCCTATGTTTTGCACTGCCTCTTGCCTATGCAGACCAGAGCCAGGACATAGACTCTGCCTTATCCTCACCTTCCATGATTCATTGAGTAATATTTACTGAGGGCCTACCTTGAAGACCAAATTTTCAGAGGAATTTCTCCCATTCACTACTTTATTCTTTGATGATATTATACACACACAAAGTGCATTTTGATCATACACATCCTCCTTTACCTTGTCCAATCCTTCTCCCACTCCTGTGGAACCCCCTTCTTCCCCCAATACCCCTCCTCATATTTTCTTTTGGGGGGTTTGATTAGGGTTGCTCTCATGAGCATGAAACAAGTTTTTTCCATAATGTCAGAATTTGGAAGATCTTTCAGAAGCAGGCAAAATGAAGTAACAACAAAACAAAACAGCTGGGCAGTGGTGGTGCACGCCTTTAATCCCAGCACTTGGGAGGCAGAGGCAGGCGGATCTCTGTGAGTTCGAGGCCAGCCTGGACTACAGAGCAAGTTCCAAGACAGCCATTGCTATTACACAGAGAAAAACCCTGTCTCGAAAACAAAACAAAAAAAACCCTTCATTCTAAAAACTGTTGACCTGAGACTTGAGAACAGATCTTAGTCCATTCTCCATTAAAAACAAAAACAAAACAAAACAAAACAAAAAGCTATTTCTAATGAGGAAGAAATTAACTCAAGTTTGTTGCTCATTGTCAGGCTTACTTAAGAGCATGAACTGTACTTGAGAGATTCCTAAGAAAAAGAGAAACCAAGCATCATTTTCATAAATGGTACTTCCATCTAATTGACCAGTGGAAAGGTAGGGGGTGACTTTAAAAGGGTTTTATATAACTAACATTTTCCAAGGTTTGCTCTAACAAGAGGAAAGAATAGTGACATTGCATGAGATCGCAAAATAAAGGACTTGTATCATTGAGCCACTGTTCTTGGAAAATTAATAGACTCCAAAATCAGGCAAGATGATTAATACTGGCTTTCATCTGATCTGTCAGCCACAGTGACAGGCACAGCATGCCCCTGACTTTTCTTGGCATTGGCATTTAATAAGAGAGAGAGAAGGGGAGAGAGAGAGAGAGAGAGAGAGAGAGAGAGAGAGAGAGAGAGAGAG
>OU015750.1:51068017-51084871 GCA_907169655.1 Acomys percivali
AGAGAGAGAGAGAGAGAGAGAGAGAGAGAGAGAGAGAGAGAGAGAGAACTTAAAAGAATATGATGGAAGGAGAAAAATACACAAACCTTCCGTATTGGGCCGGAGATGTCTTGATTGACATTCTGAGTTGCTTCTTCTTTTCAATTCTTTATCAGCCCTTGGTAGGTGGACATTTTCTTTCTAAGACTGCTGGATAAGAGGTGTTAGTTTTTAAGAGAACAGATGACAATTTTATAGGAGAAAGTGATGGACAGTTTCATATTTCTAAAGGAAATGACATTTGCAAAGTTATAAATAATGATGATGAGAGGACTAGGGGAGAGTAGATGTGCTACCGTGGGTGTGATTTACAATAAAGTTACCGTGAAGTTCTGGCTAAAATAAATCCATTTTGGAAGACTGTAAGGCTGAGCGGAAGGTGGTGAGGACCACGCTGGTTTGTGCTGTTGTTCTCAAGGGCTGCTATGGGGGAGACTGGAATGTGAAAAATTAACCTTCCTAAGTCCCCTGTCTCTTTGATTAAGCGGAAGTAGAGAGCCCTAGACGTCATATGGCTTGGCAGGGTGCACAATGGTATGAAATGAACAAGTCCTGTGTGGGATGTTGACAATACTAAGGAACCCAGAGCTGTCGTAGAGTCACTCCGGCCATCATGCCCACCATTTTCCTTAAGACTCTGGCCCTGAGTGTTAGCTACCTTAGTTCAGAAGTTGAGTATGCAGTACTTTGTAGCCACTGAATGTTTTCACTGCCACCTCTTTCTGGCTCCTGTCCCAATTTAGTCTCATTCTGCTCCCTGTCAGCACTTCCCTCTGAGCCTGATCCAAGGCTCTTGCCTAATTTGCTCTGAAAGGTTTCTTCCGAAACCATTGCTTCTTCTCCATCCTCCATAGCTGCCCTCTAGGGGATTCCTCTGAGCACTTCAAATTTGGGGGAAGGGGTGCTTGTTTTTTGTAGAGTAACTGCTTACCCTGAACCTGAGGCTGGGTGTTCACATGTCCCCCAGTGTTTGCTCTTCGGGGTGAGCTTTTACTTCACTAAGCCTCTGCTGTATGCCGCAGCTCACCATTCCCAGGAAAACACCTAGTCATTCTTCCAAAGATCTTAACATGGGGAGAAGAATGTCCAGTGTAAAGACCAGAGCATGGCAGTGCCAAGTGTCTTGACTGATGTACTAGGGCCAAAGGCTTCAGGACCCTTTATATCAGCCTGCCGGACTAGTGTATGCAAGAACAGCATCAGAGGATAAGCAGCTGTGCTGACTAATTTTAACTGTCCACTTGACACAACCTGAAACCAGAGAGGCTTAGCGAAGAATTATCTGGATCGGGTTGGCCTGTGTGGTCTGAGAGGGGGTTGGTGGGCAGCATTGTTTGGCTGGTAGTTGAGGCAGGAAGGCCCCACCCTAGAAATGGACAAAAGCTACTATTGAGCTGCCCCCTGCACTGTTGAGAGGTGAAGAAAGCTGGCTGAGCGTAACAAACAGAAAGGCAACACGGACACCCGTGTTTCTCTTTGCTTTTTACTAGGGATGCCATGTGACATGCTGCTTCCAAATTCCTGTCACTGCAACATCACTACAATTGTGAATTGTAACCTGGAATTTTTAAGACAAATTAACCCCTTCCTCCCTCAGCATCCTTTTTATCAAAGTTGTTTATATTATAGCAACAAGAGTGAATCTAGGACAGTAGGTCACATGACACCCTTTATTTAAAAGCGAATCTTATACCTGAATCTCTTGGTATTGCTCAAGGTATTAGTTACTTGTGTCATTGCTGTGACAACACGCCTGACAAAAAGTCCCAGGGAAGAAGGGTTTATATTGGCTCACAGTATTAGAGTCGCATCAGTCATGGTGGAGAGCAGGACGTGACGTAGCTGCTTTTGTTGTTACTATGGTCCAAAGGCAGAAAGAGATGAATGCTGATGTTCAAATTGTTTCTTTTCACCTTTCTTACTCAGCATTCTTACCAGCATTCAGGGTGAGTCTCTCCTACTTTGTTACGCTCCCCTAGGGGCACCCCCACAGACATGTTCAGAGGTATGTCACCTAGGAAATTATAAATCTCATTAAGTTGCCAATGCAGTTCAACCATCACATTCGAAGACTGTTTACAGTGGGTCTCCCACAGGCCAGACAGAATTCTGTGTACTGGATAGCTTGATCAAAAAACAGAAAAGAAAAATGTTGCTGGTTCCCAGAACCTGTGCTGGAATGGAAGCAAAACTCCACTAATTTGTACAGGGCTGAGTGAAATATAGGATGAAGAAGATGGTGGTAGGCTACGAAAGGAAAAATAAACCAAAGAAGAAGGGCATTCACTATGAGGACAGTATTAAGGCCATCAGGGAGGGATCCCTGAGCAAGTAAGAGATTTCTGCCCTAACGCCAAACCTGAAGGCAGTCAACTGCCTCTGATGTATTTGAAGAAAAGTCCAGTTGGATCGTGCACCCTGAGGACTTAACTTTCTAATTTTTCCCCCACAGAATTCCTTTCTCAGTTCAGTACCATCTTCCATGGGATGATGTCTTTTAACTTCCACAGAATAACTGTCTACAAGATCTAGTACAGTAAAGGATTAAGTCCCTGGAGATCTTTGACCCTAAATTGGCCCAATGTCAGAAAAAAAAAATATCCCCTAGGGGGACACCAATTAAACTCTTCATTCTTAAACAAACAAACAAACAAACCATTCATCCATGTGCATGCAAAGGCTCTATCCTGCAATTCCAGACCAAAACAAAAACCAGACTCCTCCAAAAGAGGTGATTTTTAACCTGTCATCTGCTCTGGACCCCCTGAGGAATCTTATAGAAGACATGAAAACAGATTCAGGATGGTGCACACTTTTTATTCCAAGGGGCTACAGATCTGGTGCAGTGTGGGATGCCTCCATGGCATTGAGATTTAGAATACCTGATGTGGAAGAAAAGGTCTTCTTTTTCAGAAAGCTAAACGTGGCTCCCATTAGATCTGTCAGCACCCGTCAGACTTCAGAGTTACAGCCTTAGTATTCCAGCTTGCTGTAAACATAGCGTGGCTTGCAGTTCACGAATAAGAATTTAATCTCTCCCCTCACATCAGAACAGCCACAAGGTAAAACCTAGTGGGAAGAGCTAGTGACAGTTGAGTTCAGACTACCCTCTTTAGAGACATCAGCATGAAACAGCTGCATGAGGTACCTTCCGGGGGCACAGTCGCCCTGACCCCTAAGCAGCTTCTCTCTGACCCTCCCTGCTAGAAGCCCTGTCCCCAGAGAAACACTGAATTATGCAAGCAGATTGAGCTGTCTTAGAAAGAAGATATTCCCTGTCTCTGTATCAGTGGGTGTTCTTCTGTCCTACCATTTATTCACTAGGCTCACCTGGGATGGCCCCAGAAAGCTCTTTGCTAGCACTGAAGCTCTGCTCCAGCATGCAAGGAAGAAATTAAGGAGAGAGAAAGGGAAAGATTCTGCTGCTGCTGCTGCTGAGAGTTTTTTGTTTTTTTTTTCCCTTCCTTCATCTGCATACCTGCTAACCTACCTACTGGAGCAGTTCTGTGGATCTGAGTTTAAACTAAAGTTGAAGACTCCTCACAGCGCATCCCCACTGCTGGGAACTGGTCCAGAAGGTGCAAGGATTTAAATAAGTATCTGTGTTTTGCCTTTTGTTTTTGTATCAAAAAAGAGAGGTGCTGTTACTCTAATTTTAATAAGTTACAAAATGCCTCTCCCACTCTTTTCCTGTTCCCACACGCCCCCTTCTCTAGCTGCACTTGTGAACTTGCTGTTCTCACTGAAGGAGCTGAAATGGCAATTCGTTTAGGATGGCTGAAGCCAACACTGCTTCGACAAAGCAATGTAGTCCTTATCTGGGGTTTGACACATCTGGGAGGGAGGGAGTTTTGTTGCTTTGGTTATAATAAATCTACCTCTACGGTCCTCTACGAGTGAACTGCTCTGCCACCAGGGAAGTGAGGTATCCTGAAGACCTGCGTGTCAGCTTCTGATGCAAAGTTCTCCTCTCTGCTGACTGAAGAACTGTACCTGAGCCTTCTTGTCAGGGACAGAAGAGAAAGGAGGCCCATAAGAGAGGATGCTCCAGTTTTCTTTGATAGTCTTTAGCTCTATGGTGATCATCTTGTCCCCTGTGAGAACAGCCTCTGTCAGAGAAACTTAACACCACAGAAAAGCACTGTAGCTGCAGAGAGTAGGAAAGGAAGTTATTAATGTCTTTACTGGGCAAACCTACTGTCTGCAGTTGCTCCAGACTTCTGCACCATACAACACAGGTATGTACAGGGCAGTGTCTACGCAAAGACAGATCATGGATCGAGGGCTCAGCCCTGCCCTACAGACCTAGCATACCAAGTTATCTCAAGTCAGGGCAACATTTGAAAACTCAATGGATGACCATGGCTGTGAGAAAAAGTTCTTGACATTAGGTGAAAGTGGTCAAGATGGCGGCAAAACACCTTACAACACACCAAGCAGTGCACCAGGGCCCCAATTTCCAAGCTCAAAGGCTCAACAGTGCCATCTTTGAAAGCCTTGTACTGCAGAGAACAAGGTGTTGGATATTTGGGAGACAGGGAAAGATGCATGTGTGGTAAGCAAGTACAGCAGGTGGCTGGATAGATGCAGAAGTGTGGGCTCTTCCATAAAACCTTACAGAGTCCGCTGATCTAAGAATGGGACCAGCATAGTTTTGACTGGATTATTTCCCAGTAGAATCTGACAATAGTATCGATTTGCTGGTGAAAACAAAAATACTCCACCGTGGCTGCTGGAAGTTAATGGCACCCACCCTCACCCCCATGCCCCAACCCCCGGCTGTGAGTTTTTCATGTCATCTCCAGGTTGCATGACATCAAAAGGCAATGCAGTGTGGGAAGTAGTAAAGCCCGAGTCCTTTGTGACATAGGCAACATTGGCTTTGAGTTTTTGCCTTGTTTCTGTTTTGTTTTGTTTTAACAAAGTTACAGATTATTTTCTGTGCACAACAGGTTGTCAGCAGTTGTAGGCTTAAGAAGGAAAAAAAAAAATCATGCCCTGCCCCCTCAAGACGAGAGCACTGAGTCTGAAAAGGCCCTCAGAAAGGTTTCATGGTAGCTGTTCATACCCTATGAGCATATACAGGGGGAGGTAATCCCCCTCAGGAACAGTCATAGGGGAGGGGAATAAGGGGAAACTGGGAGGGAGGGAAGAATGGGAGGATACAAGGGATGGGATAACCATTGAGATGTAACAAGAATAAATTAATTAAAAAATTTTTTTTAAAAGTTGCGAACAAAAACAGCCTGAAGTCCCTGAATGCTCCTGCCTCTCCTCACCAGACATTACCTGGAGAGAGCCTCCAGTGCCGGAACTTGCGAGAGTGTGCTATGAGTGTCCCTGCCTTCCCTGTTAATGGCTTTCTCCGTTCTGCATCCTAGACCAATAATGGGAGTCTTGCTTTCCCGTTGGTACCCAGGAAACCTCAGAGAGAGGGGCTGGGTTCCTGGATTTCTAAGCTTCCTTCTTACTTACGCTAGCACTCTGGGATTTGGTTGAGAGTCACTTTCACGTCCTTGGCTTGCAGTCCTCAGAGGTCCTGGCCATGGACTCCGACAGGCTGCTCTGTGGGTGACAAGCTGGAAGGACCACCGAGGACATCTGTTTCCTCCCATCTCATTCTTGCATTGCAGCCCTGCCCTATATTCCTCAAGATTACATAAGAAGGTCTTTAATGGGCTGACTTCATAAGAGGACCCAGCCATAGCAGGAGAGACTTTAGACTTGGAGGATAATTCCAAAGAAGCCAAGGCTATTTCTAAAACAGTCCGCAAAAGTAGCTTAAAAAATAATGGAGATTCTAAAACGAGATCATTTCCTGATGAAAACTCTAGAGTCTGTTCAATTTTTAATTCTTTTTGAAATCAGCATGGTTTCCCTCCTTCCTATAATGACATTTAGGGAAAAAAAGTCCTTGGTTTTGCCCCTTGGATGCACCAGTATGAGAGTGATTCCTAACTTCCCACTTTAAATCCTAGTGACTATATTTTGAGAAATTGAAATGCTTGTATGTATTTGTTTTTTAAAAACATAGCAACAAATATTTATTTGTCATTTAAGCATGGTCACCGTATAGAGCTATGAAAATATCCTTGTCATTATTTAAATTGACTCAGTGTTAACTAAGGATTAAGATGATGAGGGTTTTTGTTGTTGTTGTTGTTGAGACAAGGTCTCACTCTGTAGCCCAGGCCGGCCTCAAACTCATGGTGACCTTCCTGCTTTAGAGTTCTGTGTGCTAGGATTATAGGCATGAGCCTCTCTACCCTGAGCAATTAGGAAATATAGGATAATATAAAACCCAAGGTCATATTTCTCTAGATTTTTAAACATTTAAGAGGTTTGCAGCACTGCTTGGCGGTGGGGAAACGATACATCTCAGCAGTAAAAGGCTTGTGACTTTAAAGGAAAGAGGTACATGTCCATCAGCAATTATTTACAATTATAATAGAGATTAATAACACACAAATAACATATTAAAGAGCAAGTGTGTCAAAAACTTTGACCTGTCCAGAGAAATACTCAAGTTCCTAACTCTACCATATTAAAATCAATACAGAAGGATAAAACCTGCCTCTGAGTATAATCAAGAAAGTCATTAGGAGTCATATTCTTCCTTTAACATTTTTTTTTGTGTGTGTTCACTGTGATTACTCCTATTCCCTGGAGCTCATCTTTAACTTGTTGCAGTAGAACTTGTAATTGTCTAAATTTGGAAGTTTGGGGTTGACCTGTGATGATATCTATGGACAATAAACACCCAAACACGTGGCTAAAACCCATCACTCAGCCTACACTTTTGTCATTCCAGCTGGACTCTAAAGTGACTCCATGTAAATCATATGGTCATAAATCAGTTGTTTGAACTTTGGCTGCCACATTCCGGTATGAACTAACAGCTGTAAGCAGTGTCCAGTGAAGCAAAAAATACTTTCCCTACAGAGACTGGCAATGTGGAGTCTGCCATATTTATCCCCATAACTCTGTAATGAACACCCTTCTCATACTGTTAGTTAGTTAGTTAGTTAGTTAGTTAGTTAGTTAGTTAGTTAGTTAGTTCTCTAGTTTGAAAGTTTACCTAGTTACTTTTGTACTTAGCACGGTACCCACACTCTTTAGCTGTGTGGGGCATATGAATAGGACCCCTTCTGAGGCTGGCATGAGTTGGTTCCCACTGCACCAGCTTCCGACGCCTGAAGGGGAGATGCGCACTGTTGAAAACTGAGCATCTGCTCACTCTGTCTAGCAGTGCGTGCCTGGACCCTCAGGGGGGTAACGAAACTTGAGGGGTTGCCTGAGTTGGCATTCTGAGTTTTACCAAGTTATCCATATTAGACAGTGACATTGAGTAACAAAACCTTAATGAAAGCAATCTTTCTAATTTAAATTTTTCCTTTACATGTAATTACTGGTGTGTGTGCACATGCACATTCATGCTGTGGAGCACATGTGCAGACCAGTTAAACAACATAGGCCTTTATTCTCTGAGTCATGTCTCTTTCTCTAATTTTAAAGTCTCCAATAGTCACATTCAAAAAGCCAAGCAAGTAGGTGAAGTTAATGCCAGGAGTAGATTCCTATATAATAGTGAATTGTTATTTTTAACAAGTAATCAATACAAAACTTATTGAGTTGTTTTTCATATCAAGCTTTTGAAATCAAACATGTGCTTTACATAGAGAGCCCTTTTGAATTTCTAGTGCTTGGCAGTCACAGGCATGGAGAAGTTACTAGACTGACAGTACAGCTGCGAGCTAGCAATGTGGGCTAGAACTGTTCCTCCTGCTGAAGGGATAAACACCCTGAGGGAGGGTAGCACAACTCCTTTCCCCAAACAAATATTGCATAGCTTCAGAAATTTAGCCTCAGGTATGCAGACAGTTGAGTTTAGATTGCCTTGGCTAGTTGTATTGGTAATACTTTCAGAAGGTATAAATGAATTGTGTTGTATTTACACAAGGGAATATATGCAATAAGAATGATCTAGAACTACACGCAACAATAAGGAATAATGTCTGTTCTAGTTTCATTTCTATTTCAGTGATAACATACCTTGATAACAAGCAACTTGGGGAAGTTATTTAATTGAAGTCTGTCATTTCAGGGAAGTCAAGGCAGAAATTTAAAG
Source organism: Acomys percivali (assembly GCA_907169655.1). Lineage (NCBI taxonomy): Eukaryota > Metazoa > Chordata > Mammalia > Rodentia > Muridae > Acomys > Acomys percivali. The sequence goes on from OU015750.1 coordinate 51,076,185, forward strand.
TATCAAATAATATGCACAGTGAGGAGCAGAAATAGTTATTTTTCTGTAAGCAAGTGGATACTAGATTGTCTGTTCACTCTCATCCAGCTTTCCCCTGCATATGTAGGTCAGGACCACCTGCTTAGGGAATAGTGCTGCTCACAATGGGCTGCATCTCCTGCTTGGGGAATGGTGCTGCTCACAATGGGCTGCACCACCTGCTTAGGGAATGGTGCTGCTCACAGTGCATTGCTTCCTCCTACATTAATTAACATCAAGACAGCCCCTAAAGCTATGCCCTCAAACCAATCTAATCCAGATAATCCCTCCTTTATATATATTCTCTTCTCTGTTCAGTTCTAGTTGTGCATCATTCACTGTCCAACACAACCTTCTAAATATAACAGTATAGACTGAGAGAAACCAGATATAAAGAATTACACATTACATACATCCAATACATATGATACAGTTCAACACTCACACACACACACACATACATGCATGCACACACACATGCACGCACACAAAGAAATCGCTTGAAGATCACACTCAATATAGCAGGAATAGAGTCACTAGAGTCAGTATAGTGAGGCAGTGATGAGAAAAGAGGACAAGAAGACTGAGTGCTGGCCACGTTTGCTCTCCTGAACCAGTCACAGTTGTTTCTGAAAATGCATTGATGTATAAAAAAAAAATATTATATATGCTGTGCTTCAGTACTATGGGCAGTCTAATAGCTCCTTGTGTGGATTTACAAATGAAAGGGGCATGGCAACTCATCATATTCTTTCCTCTTCTATGAAGAAGGCTCAAACTTCTTGTCTTGAGTTTTCTCAAAAGAGCGTGCAACTGTAAATCAGAGTCTTCAACTGAACACAAGACCAACATTTCCACAAAGACACCCTTAAAGGAGCAAGTTTAAATGTAATAAATTAGGCCATCATGGTAGATGTGGAGTATAAGTATATTATTTCTTAGCCTGCTAACAGCTTACAACTACTACAAATTCTTTGAGCTAAATCCTAATGGAAACATATTTAGAATTTTCATATGTATATCATTGAAGATATTTGCCTATGTTTTAAGTAAGGTCCGTTCTTCAAAAGCTTTAGCCCACGAAAAGAACAAATTCTTTTCTTTTCTTTTCTTAATAGAAAAATAGCTGGGCGGTGGTGGCGCACGCCTTTAATCCCAGCACTTGGGAGGCAGAGGCAGGCGGATCGCTGCAAGTTCGAGGCCAGCCTGGTCTACAGAGTGAGTCCAGGACAGCCAAGGCTACACAGAGAAACCCTGTCTCCAAAAACCAAAAAAAAAAAAAAAAAGTAAAGACTTACTTTACACATAGGGCATACAGCCTACTTCTTCAGGATTTTTATATGTGCTGAAAACCAGCTGAGACATCTAGCCTGCTTCTTCAGGATTCTGACATACATTGACATATTCTGACTAGCTGGGACATCTAGCTTTGTGGAATGAACAACTATTGTATTCTTGGACTTTCCATAGGAAGACAACCATTGTTGGACTGGCTGGAACACAGCCTGTAAGGCATTATAATATATATAATTAGGTATAAATATATAATATATTATATATAGTAAGGCACTCTAATATATACATATATACATATACACATATGTATATATATTCATTCTATCAGTTCTGCTCCTCTGGAGAACTCTAGTACAACCCTCAACACATTTTTAAGCCAAGAAAAGTAAAACTGAAGGGTAGTTATGCAAGTTTAATGTTATTGATGGTAAAGTGCCAGCATTAATGAAAGCACTCCAGAAATGAACTACTAGACAACAAGTGCCAAAGTTTCCCAGGTCTTTTGAAAAAGAGAAACTTTTAGCAAGTCTTAAGTTTAGCCTGATTTTCTGCATAATCTTTATACCAAGTAGTTTCTGGGCCATACATCAGCTTAATCCTATTTTCTCCTGCTCAATATGGTGAACATATATTTTGTTTTGGAAGTGCAAACATCTACTTTGCTATTATTGTTGCTTTAGTTGAAATGCTTAGCTTACTTGTACACAGTCAGTACCATGATGTAAAACCATCAATTTCCCTTAGACTCATATTCATTTAACTTGACAGTGATTCTATGCTTATCTTAACCATGTTAACTTCTGGTCCATAGGTATGAAAATAGAAGAATCCTAAGTGAGCTACCAACAAAGGAAAGAAGCAAAATTAATTCTAACCCAGATTCCCTCACTAAATGTAACTAGGATGTTATTTATGAACCCTTCATGATTTTCCATGCCCTCCTGTCATATCTTAAAAAGCCTGTTGGAACATTTTGTTGTCCAAATCCAATTAGTGCTGTAGACTACCTGCACATTATTGGGTGTTCTTGATGTTGATCCTTCTCTAAGCATGGCACATAGCTGTCAGATTTTAGCAAGGTCTTTCCTTATTGTAGGTAACATCCTATATGGAAGGCGTTGTGTCAAATTCCATTGATATGAGTTGCAGTCTATAAGATAGTCAGTCAACTAGGGCAGTCAAGACTAAAACAGGCAGAAGAATTAGGTCCTGGCATAGAGTTCAAAGCCAACCATAAATTTGAGGATCCAAGAAATAAGAGGTCAGGAAGTAGGGCACCCTTAAAGGTTAAGAGAAGGAAATGGACCAGACAAAAACACTAGGTTTCACTGATGGGGGTGGGTGAGGCATCATGCATCCCTGTTAGTGTCCATCTCAAAGTCCTTGGACCCTTGGCTTCCTACCACTAGGCAAACTCAGCCACTCTAATTTTCATATGGAGAATTACAAAGAACCAGCACGCTCTACTATTCAAGGATATAAAACCTATGTGGTTTTTTTTTTTTTTTTTTTTTTTTTTTTTTTTTTTTTTTGCCATTACAGAGAGTTCTTAAGAAGTGACTAATTAGTCTTTACAATATCTGTCAGTTAGGTAATAGATTGAAAGAAAGTACATCCCCCAATGACAACGAAGCTGAGTTTGGAATGGATGCTTTTTAGAGCTATAACTAGATAGCAGCTTAAGACAGAATGCTGAGGACAACATATGGGACAGAAATCTAAATGGATGGAAGTATGAAAATAGGACAGGAAGCTAAAATAGATGTGCACTCAATTTCTTTAGTATAAATAGCATTGTCTGTAATCTCAGGTATATGATTCAGCAATTGCCAATGGAAACAATTTCCAGTATATGAAGGGCAAGGGATGGACAAACGATAGGACACCAGACTTCGGCCTTAAAAAAAGAAAAAGTAGAATCACTGACATATTTGAAAAAATTTTTAAAAATTCAAGTTGTTACTTTTTTAGGGGTTGGGTATAAGTGGCACCCAAATCTCCAGAATCAAATAGAAGGCTGCGCACCCACCTATGTCATTCATTCACAGCCCTAAAAGGAGCCAGTCTCAGTACAGGTGCAAAACCACCAAGCTGTACTGATTGGCCTCCTCGAACTCACGGTGATTGTCACACACACGCTGGGCTCTCAGACACTCTGCACCCGCTTTCTTCTTGCAGGATGTGCAGTTCTGTGCAGTCGATCTGCTTTCTCACCTCCAGCTCCTTTATGAAGCTCTTTTCCAACCCTATTCTTTTCTAAGTTATCATCTTTTGTCTTTGACACTTGGTCCCAGTGATTCAAAGACAATTCCTCATTCCTATTTCCTCCAAGGTAACTCTTGCTTCCTTTCTCCACCCGCTACTATACGGCATTAGTCTTATCCTGTGATTAAACATAAACACCGACCCTTCGATCGTCTAATCTACATTGGCTCTCCTTTCTTCTTGCTCAATTTTTGACTCAGTTTCTCTTGTCCTTTATCTAATTTCTGGATATCGTATGGTCCTCTCTAGACTTCATCCTTTTCCAACATATCTCTCTAATTTTTCCTTCTATATTATTGTTATTCCAATACTACCCAGTCAGCTACTGGGTGTTTACAATCTTACTACTGTGAAATCTAAATGCAATGCCACCCCTTCCACAGTCATTGCTCTTAACCAACTCACAGCCTTGTCTGCTCTCATTTGCAAGTCTTCTATTTGATAGCTAACACCCCAACTTCTGCCTATCTGTATTGGTTACAGAATACTAGACAAAAGGAAGTTTATTTAGCCTCAGCTTGAGGGTTCCACCAATCATGGCAGCAAAGGCATGGCGGGAGTGGCATGAGGTTGTTGGTTCCATCATGTAGGCAGTCAGGAAGCAGAAGAACATGAGTTCTGGTTCTCACCCTTTTCTCTTCTGCCCCAGGTCTAGAACCCTAGCTTATAGGATAGTGCTACGTATACTACGTATACAATGGGGCTTCCTTCTACTGCTAAACCTTTCTGGAAACACGCCCTTAGATACCCTCACCAATGTATTTCCATGGTGATTCTAAATCCAGTTCCATTGAAAATTAATTTGAACCATCACATCTTCTAAAACTAGAAGAGTCATTATTATAAAATAGCAATCTAGGTTCAAATATTGCCAACTAAATATGCTTAGTTTTCTCATCTTAACTGACCAACCTCTGTCTTTCTGGTGTTAAACTAAACTTCCAACTATAATAGCTAATTGTTACAGTCAAAGTTTTAATATCACAGGATACTTCATGATTCATTTTTTTAAAAATGTCATTGGAGTCGGGCAGTAGTGGCACACACCTTTAATCCCAGCACTTGGGAGGCAGAGGCAGGCAGATCACTGTGAGTTCGAGGCCAGCCTGATCTACAGAGAGAGAGAGTCCAGGACAGCCAAGGCTACACAGAGAAACCCTGTCTCAAAAACCCAAACAAACAAACAAACAAACAAACAAAAAACCAAACCAAAACTTCATTTGCTTGCTTGCTAGCCACAATATTTTGTTTAATGTTACTGCTAGGGTATGCTTATGATAATTTGTACTATCTCATCATTTTGGTGTGCCTCACTAAATTATAAATCCTATGAGACCAGAGACTGGGTGGCCCTGGCACCTAGTGTGATTAATAAGAGCTTCCAATTGTTGAGTTTAATTGGATAGACATTATGAAGTGCCCATTGGCTTCTACATTTAACCAAATAGCTGTGCAAAATGAAAGAGCTTTCCTTCAATACAATGATTCAGTTCCTAACTGAGTACCAAAGCTTTATTTGGGCAGGGATGCTAAAATTCCCTACTCAAATCAATCAGTGCTGTAATTAAACTTTGAGAGGAAAATTTAAAACATCTAGAAGCATCAAACAAAAAGGCTCTGCTTGTTTCTGTGTTACCTGGATAATTGCCTTACTCTCTCATCTTATTTTAGTTTATCACCCTAGGATTTATCACCAACTGATACTCATTAAATTTTAATAACTCTCTGGGACAGGCATGATAGACTGACACATACTTTCATAAGTAGCATGCCTATATACATAAATATTTCAATTATGTGTACAGTAGTATGCAGATAAGTCTGTAAAGAGAGGTAAGAAAATTACAGTGAGAATTTTATGTTAGAAGAAGAAAATATTTGATTACTCTCTGTAATAACTACAACAAAATTATCCTATGTGCCTGGTGAGCAACAATTAAAGTTCTACTTCACTTTTATGATTTGATTTATTTCCAACATATATAGATCAATAAATCAATTTTATTTTCATATCTCTTATAATTTAACATTCATTTTCCATCCATCTCTGTCTACCAGCCTCCAACTTTTGTGCATTAGGCTGCTTAACCAACCCTATCAAGTAATTAATGGTCTGGAAACAAACACTAAATAAATTCCCACTTTAAAGGAATCCTAGGGTGGATCATTTGGCAAATTGGTTTATTAAATATTAATTTTCACTTGGAAAATTCAAATTGGCATAGACAATCCATGAATATGTTTAAAATTTATAATTATATGCAACTCCAATGTACTCAGTTATAACGTTAATTACTGAAAAAAAAAGTCAGAATAGAAAACTTCCATCAAAATTATGTTAGCTAAGACCCCACATATATCCTTTTAACTCTAATGTTGGTGACCGTGATCTATTTGTAATGTTAATAGTTAGATCTGTTTAGGCTTGAGATGGGAAAGCCTTGCATATCCTCAGAATAAAGAAAGGCAAATGGAGGAGAGGAATTTCATCTTCAAATCTTTACTGGGTATTCTTAAGCACAAGTTCAAAACTTCAAGATTTGCTCTCAGCACTCTTGTACTTTCTGTATTTCTTACATCCTGATCCAGTTCTGGTCCCAGAGGCCTGCCCTCAGGGCATCTCCATGGTCCTCTGCTGAGATGGCATTAAAGGCTGTATTTCAAGCTCCAAGATGACCTAAAGCTGTCCTATCTCTTCAAAATTTTCTTTTGCTTTCTCATGCATTTGGGCCAAAAATACAGGGAGCAAAGCTTCTAATGGGGAGAGAAGGGGGGGGTGATCATCTCATTTTACTCATATTAACAGACCTATGGTGATGGAGTGAGACTACATACTTTGACATTTGGTCGTTCCTCTACAGCATTACTGATGTACTCAAATGGACATTGCAGAAAATAGAAGAGATGATATTACAGATATTTGCAATAGAGAAATGAAAGTTGGAGTAGTTTAAGAAGGAATGAAAAAGGGAATAACTCCTCAGGCAAGTCACATAAACTGGGATGGATGTGCTTTGGTTTGTATGTGAGTTAAGGGTTCCCCTAGGGGCCATTACAATTGAGCTTTTGGTGCACAGAAAGTGGGGGGAGCTTTGGGATGCGAGCACCATTGAGTCATTACAGGCACGTCATCTGGAGACAGTTCTTAAGGGAGTCCTTGGTAGTTTTGAGAAGGTTGCTGTAAAAGCTTGTCCCCACCCAGGTTCTCTCTGCTTCTGGATCGAGACAGGACTATCAGTTATCATGCGCTCATGCCGTGAGGTTCTCACCAGAACTCCACCAGGGTTTAAATGCTTTGAACCTCCCAAACTGTGAGTAAATACACTTTGCCATTATTGGCAGCCTCTGATATTTTGTTCTGATACCATAAAGATGAGTGACACTGGCTATTAATACATCAAAGACATTCATAGGTTGAGAACCTTATAACTTTAAATCATACCCACCCAGTGGTAAGGATTCAAGCCAGCAAAAGGAAAATCAAACAGAAATCAATACTTTTCATTTTTTTCAAATATATAAGGAATAAATTAATACTATATCAAGTTTTTAAATTGAAGAAAAATTAAGCTATACTAAACTAAGTTAATATTAAATATAACTGTTTCTCCTGTTTTTTTAAAAGTAATTCCTGGCAATAATGGGCAGTCTTAAAAGTTTAATGTATGACTTATGATTTCTTGATTGTAAAGGTTATTTATAGAAGACCAAGTGTGAATTTGTAAGCTGTAAATATGCAAATTTAACACAGAATAATAGAAACAAAGTTTTACTGCCTAGTTATCCCTATGGTCCTGTATTATAACATGTTTCTTTTCCTGTCACGCCATCATAACAATGAACTGGCTTTGTCTCGACATAAGACCAACAATTTCCTCTGCCTTACCATCAACCCATAGAAAGAATATGCTTCTACAATGATCCTTTCTCAAATGAGGGATAGAAATTATACAAGGCAAGATCAAAATACCTTGTTATACCAGACAGCAAAGAAGAATGCTGCCAGGGCATGTCAAGAGGATTCTGGGAACAAATGGTCATTGTCCCCACCATGCACATATTGGAACAATTTGAATGCAATATGGCTGAAACTTCAATGTACTGAAACATACCAAATATATTTAATTCCATGAGCTCATTATTTTAAAACCTTACTGTTTGTTGGAGGATAGATACTAAGCAACTTACTGTTTGAGAATGGAGAGACACAATCCAACATTATTCTGCCTTTCCTGTAATGATGATAAACCAAAAAAAAAAAAAAATGATGAGGGAAATAATTCAAGAAGTCAGGATATAATATAATATGTTATTATATATTAACATATATATTAACATATATATTAACATATATATTAACATATATATATATATATATATATATATATCCAGGCACTGAGCATCAACAGCTGCTAACATCACAATGAGAGTAAAATAGGCATTATACTCTCTTGATGAAAGAAGCATACTACCACCTATGAAATAATCTCATCCAAAATTTGAATTCAGACCTGATAAAATTTTAGATAAAGCCATGAATATAAAGATTAAAAAAAAAAAAACAGAAAGAGAATTGTTTGAAATACACAGAAGAGTAATCAGAAACAAGCCCAGATTTACATATTTGGAAGTTAGTGCCTAACCCCGAATTGTAGGGAGGTGGGGTCTAAGGGAAATATCAGCTCTATGGGTTCCACCTCATGAATGGGTGGGTGCAGCCATGTCAAGGAATTTAGGGTCTAGACTGTCTCTCTCAGGCTCTTCTGCAATGTTTATCCTCTCTGCAAGATCCAGCACATATCTTGGAATTAGAGACCTACTTGCAGCTGCCTTAATCTTATACTCTGTCAGCTTCCAGAGATGTGCAAAAAAAGAAAAAAGGCCATTTGTAAAAAATTTCCCAGTCTCAAATACTCTGTTACAGAAACCCCAACTATGCAAAGACGAGTGTCAAGCCAACAGGAACCGATGAGACAAAACCACAAATTGCAACAAGGGAGAAGATAGAGATGAAGTCTCCTGATTAACACACACACACACACACACACACACACACACACACACAGAGAGAGAGAGAGAGAGAGAGAGAGAGAGAGAGAGAGAGAGAG
>OU015750.1:51084881-51103471 GCA_907169655.1 Acomys percivali
AGAGAGAGAGAGAGAGAGAGAGAGAGAGAGAGAGAGAGAGAGAGTGCCAAATATTGAACCAAAAGGAATTGCCACATGTAGGTATTGTTTGGAAATTCCTTCAGGCGCAAGTACACGCATTTTGTGAAACAGGGAGAACCATGCATGCTCTCTGTTTGAAGTGAGGGTATCCTTATCTGCTGACTTTCACTGCCATAACAGTACTGAATTACAGTTCTGCCAAGGGTTCTTGTAGTGATGTGCTCGCAAGTATTAATTGATGGAATAATGATATCTAGGATTTGCTTCAAAATAATTCGGCAACATTGCAAGCATAACAAGACCGTTTGTTCACAAAGCCACTCACAGATATGGGCATCTGGGTATACTACTAGGCTCGCATTTGTCTAAGTTTTAAATTCCCAAAAATAAAAGTACTTTCAAGAACTGTCTCTTGCTCCTGCATTTTTTTAAATTGACAGCTTCATTTCTTTGCTCCCTGGTGGAGTAAAATTCCACACAGGACATCTTCTGTTTTCATCTCTACTCTCTCCGCTGAGGCTTTTTGAAACTGATCTCTGGTCCTGATGCCTTCTGCCTAATTTAATTCTCAGTCTCTTTTCATGTCTCTCTTACCTCTTAGTATCTAACAGGAGTTGGACCATGCCTGGTGTCTGATGATCTCCCTGCCTCACACATTTCTACTGATTTCACTGGCCCCTTCTCAGACCGCTCCTCAAGAGCTCTGGAATATTCCACTGGACTCCTAGTCAACACATCTTGCTAGGCAATCTCATGCAATCCCCACAGCTTTAAAGCCAAGTGAAATACTGATTTCTTCTAATTTAGCATCCTCATCCCCGAGCCCCAGCTGTACGTCCAGTTTTAACACAGCACAACATCCAACGGGTAGATCATTTTACACTTCAAAGATGAGCAGTGAAACTTCTGGTCATGCGTTCCTCCTTAAACTATTGTCTATACCTCCTCAGGCTTCCTGTCATGAATCTATGCTCTCCCAGACACTCCAACAAAAAGACTGAGAATTTGATTATTTTTCCCTTATTCTGTATAGTCAATCTGTCAGAAAGTCCTACCAGCTTTAACTTATTTTTAATTAATTAATTAATTAATTAACTTATTCACTTTACATCCCATTATTAGCCCCTTTCTTCTTCTCCTGGCCCCATCTTCCTACCTCTATGCGGTAACACAGTCCATGTCAGAGACAACCTCCACTCTCCTTACTAGGAGACCCACATGAAGCCTGAGCTGCCTATCAGCCACATCTGTGTAGGGGGCCTAGGTCTAGTCCATGCATGGTCCTTGGTTGGTGCTTCAGTTTCCGCAAGCCACTCTGAGCCCTGGTTAGTTGGCTCTTCTTGTGGAGTTCCTCTCCCCTTCATGTCTTTCTATGGCCCCACCCCTCACCTTTCCACAAGACTCTCTACACCAAGCTGGAGACCCAAGTCAGGGTAGGCTTCAGAGAGGATATGGGGGTGATTCTTGCTGAGATTCTTAGTAGCAGGGGTCATGGAGATTGAAAATGACACCCTCCAACTAGACAGGACTCCTAGTGGAGGGAAGGGAACACCAAGCCACCCACAAAAACTTTGACCCAAAATTTACCCTGCCTACAAGACATGCAGAGATAAAGGAATGTCCAACCAATCCCTGGCCTGGCCCAAGCTGAGACCCACGCCAGGGGAGAGAGACAACCCCTGACATTATTAACGATATTCTGCTATGCTTGCAGATGCATGCAAGCCTAGCATAGCAGTCCTCTGAGAGGCTCCATCCAGCAGCGGATTTAAGCAGATGCTGAGACTCACAGCCGGCTTTAATTTAAATAAAGCTTAGAACTGGTGCTTTGCTCTGCTTAAGCTACCATAACAAATGCCACAAGTTACATAAAAAAACCTCATGTTTTCACATCATTCGTGGAGTTGGAGACGTCCAAGCATGATGGACTGATTCAGTTTGTGGCGAAGCTCCATCTTCCGGCTTTGCAGATGGCCATCTACTGGATGGGTCCTTCTATGCAGGAGTGACAGAGCAAGCACCCCAGGGTTACTTCTTTATGTGGACAATAATCCTACCACATCACAATCCCAAACTTGTGGCCTCATTGAATCCCAGCTACTCCTTATCTCTCAAGCAGTTATATTGAAGATCAGCTTTTTAAAGCATGAATTTGACCATATATTTGAAGTATTGACTTCTTTTTTTTTTTTTTTTTTTTTTTTTTTTTTTCTGCCTACATCTTCAGGTCAGGGCTAGCTGCTTGTTTAGCATTTAGAGCTCATAACAAATAAATATCCTTTCTCCAAAGGCCTTTCTTGACCACCTGTCTACATTACCAACATAAATCCTGCTAAAGCCCCCAGGTTTACCACTGCCTTTATTCCTGTTTCTAGCTAAACTAACGTGTAGTTTGTTGTCTGTTGTGGTTTGAATATTAAGTGCTCCCCTCGGGTTTATATGTTTGAATCCTTGGTCCCCAGATGGCAGTGCTATTTTGAGAAGGTGTGGAACATTCAGGGGTAGAGTCTCTACAGAAGAGAGATTTTTCACTAGCTGTAATAAGTCAGATACATCTTAAATTCTATCATACTATACACTTCAAACACAGAAAAGTAAAAAAACTACAGACAGCACAATAAGATATAGGTACCTGCCCTAGTAGGACAGAAGGAACAGAAGACTCCCAGAGGTCCTCCTAGGGGAGGCCCACCTGCAGCGGGAGGGAGCCACTACAATGTACAAGTAAGTGATGGAGAGACGGGAGATACATGGTAGCCGAATGATTTGAACACTATGAAGAGAGGCAGAACTGGAGACAGAAACAAGGGCGGAGAGGAATAGCCTGATGTCAGTAGCCTGCCCTGCCACTTAAGGCCATGGTGAAGTGTCCATGATGCCCCTGAGGGCATGCTGGCCATGCTGCACCAGGGGTCTGTGTCAATGTCTGTGGCTCATTACCAGTAACGACTGACCATGCAACCATGCGGACATCCCTGGTCTGGGCCCCTGCCTGGGACTATATTGAAGGGCTGCTCAGAGCTGGCCCCACCTCTCACTGCATCATTCTGGAGAGTGGGCCCTGCACTATGCCTGGGTAGCACAATGGAGCCGGCTCTGGTGGCAGGGGCATGAGTGAGCAGTCCCCAGTGGCGTGAGCCCAGGAGAGATGGCCCACCACTTGTCTGCTGTGAGGTGTCTTGGATGCTGGAGAAATGCTCTTCCTCCTCCCCTTGTCCCTTAACACCTGTGGCAGGTAGGGGAGCTGGCCTCCAGGTAATGAAATCAGGAGAACTGGCCCTGCCTCTTGCCTGCTGTGGCATTGGATAAGGCAATGCTGGAGAGCTCACCCTGGTAGTGTTGGGGCAGGAGAGCCAGCCGGCTGACCAGCTCAGCTATCACCAAGGCCCAGATCCAGGGCTTTGAGTTGTCCCACACCAGCATCTACCCCACCTATGACTAGCTGGAGCTCGTGAAAGGGCTGCTCCTGCAGATCCAAAGCTGCAGGATCTCCATGACACAGAGCAACAACAAGATTTCCTAGAGGTGTCACAGTAAGGCTCCAATATTGATGGTATCAGAAGCCAGGGGCCTGGAACCAGACCAATGACTCATTACAATGAACATTTTTAAGGAAAGATGTGTGGACACCCTACAGCTTCCACCGTGAGATGTTTTGCTTGCTTGGTTAGTTGGGCACTTTTATGTTTGTTTGTTTGTTTGTTTTCTTCTTTCTTTGGAGGGGAAGTTGCAAGGGCAGGGAGTGGATAGGAAGTCAAGGAGAGATGAGCAGAAGTGAGGTATATGTTGTGAAATTCACAAAGTATCAATAAAATGTTACTAAAATATAAAGCAAAAATTGAAGATCTACTCTACTTACACAGCAAGTTCTATTAACACTTTGACCCTTGACTGTAGAAGCAGTTCTATACACACACACACACACACTCTCTCTCTCTCTCTCTCTCTCTCTCTCTCTCTCTCTCTCTCTCTCTTGTTATTCTAATGAAAATCAGGGTTGATATACGTTGTCTCCCGTGTGTGTGTGTGTGTGTGTGTGTGTGTGTGTGTGTGTGTGTGTGTGTTTCCACTACACATTTTCTCACTGAATATGCACTGGCCATCCTTCCAGGCCAAGTACATTAGTTTATCCTTTTTTGTTTGTTTGTTTGTTTGTTTGTTTGTTTGAGACAGGGTTTCACTGTGTAGCCTTGGCTGTCCTAGTCTCATTTTGTAGACCAGGCTAGCCTCAAACTTGCAGCGATCCACCTGCCTCTGCCTCCCAAGTGCTGGGATTAAAAACATGCCTCACCACACCCAGCTTAGTTTGTCCTTTTTAAAGGTTGTATTACATTCTGTTGCATTAGTTTGTTTAGTCTTCTAGTGGTAGGCATGAAAATTACTAAAAGTTGCTGAAAATACTATTGTTTTTTATTATTTTTTATTAAAATCAATTTGCTTACATGTATTTACAGGTCTCTCCTGCTTTTTTTCCGGTTATAGTCCCCTGGGGTGAGATGGCTCTGTTAAGTATAATGACCATTTTCCTTCTGAGATTCATATACCAACTCCAGTTTCCGTCCATGACACTGGGGTTCATCAGCTCAAAATGCCAAATTCTTATCAGACTTTCACATTTTTAACAATCTTACAGACAAGATTGTCTTGTGGCTCTAATTTGCATCTGTTTCCTTCTTAATGAGGCACAGTAGCTTTGCATGCATCCATTGGCTGTTGGAATACTGACAACATTTATAATCATGTTTTTATGTATAGATAATTAAAACTTCCTATTGAGATTGGTAGGTTAGTAAAGGTTTATAGCAGAACACATATTAGAACTACTATAAATATATAAAGTGAAGTGTTGGCGAGGACGATTGGGCCTCTTTGATGTTCAGAAGATGGACGCACACTTGACATGTATAAATTTCTACAAACATCTATGGGACACTTATTACTAGCCAGGTATTCCCCTACGCCCATGAAGGCAAAATTAATATGACCCTGTCCCTGAACTTGGAGCTTTTCCATCTAATTAAATAGGCATCCTAAATGGAAAATTAAAACATAAAAAAATGGGCAGCTTGGAAGCTTCATATAAAAATTGTAAATTCACAAAATATTAGGACTCAGAGTCATAAGTTGGTTAAATTGGATCATCAATAAATATGCTAAAACAAAAATTTAAACTAGAAAAAAATGTAGGACTGTGTAGTCACTATCTTGGGTAAGATGACTCCAGGCTGGCATTAAACACATATTAGATTTATACAGTAAGACTGTGTTGATGCTTCTGAAGGTGAAAACTAATTTAATTCCCCCAGAAGATGGGGAAATTTGCGAGAAGAGTTGATGAATTGCCTTTCTCGCGTCTTAAAGTCCCTGGTTGTGTATATTCTGATGGTTTTACGAATAACAGAGCCTACTGGGAAGCTGCACTTGGCTTCTCAGATGTGTTCACTCATAAAGTAATCACGGGTTATAATAAAATCATCCCAAATATTAAAAGAAAATGAGAACGAGGGCCATGTGCGCACTTCTCTCTCGAGTTGAGAAACAACGCACTCCCATTTTAGACACCTTATCAAGTGCTGCTGAAGCAAAAATAATTCCGCTCGAATTTACGCCCAACAGCCCAGATGCTCCACAGTTGGAAAAGTGGAGCTGCCCTGCTCCTGGCACACAGTGGAAGAGTTAGGAGATGAAATGCAACAATACCTCCAGGCTATCCCAGATTGGATGAGGAAAGGGCAGACTAGTCATGGGGGATGGCTCTCACTGCCCAATAGGACAAGCGAGAGAGAGTTCAGGTGGGTAAGGAATCCGCCAGAGAAGCTAACTGTGCCCCTGTCCAGCACCATGGCCTAAAACAAGAGCTCTCAACCTGTGAGTGACAAATTCCTTGGGGGTCCCATATCAGATATCCTGCCTATCAGGTATTTACATTACAATTCATAACAGTAGCAAAATTATAGTTATGAAGTAGCAATGAAATAATTTGATGTTTGGGGGTCACCACAACATGAGGAGCTGTATTAAAGGTCGCAGCGTTGGGAAGGTTGAGGACTGTTGGCCTAGGTGGATGAGCTTGAGTAAAGATGTAGGAAGCTTGGTTAACTCAAGACTTTACCAGGGAAGCCAATGCCAGCAGGGGAAGCCCTACTATTGTTCTAGATGTTTCCAGGGAGCAGCAACTTCAACACAATGAGCTCTGTCACATCCTCTTGGATTCAAAAGAAATCAGAGTATAAACCTGATGTGGGTCTTTCTTTGATGTCTTGAGGTAGGCTCTCAGCAACACCTTTGTTCCTCCCAGGGCAGTCTCTGGCTATCCTGGCCTTGGCTCCAGAGCCCTGTGTAGATGGACTGAAAAGTTAGACAATCTTGTATGACAGACTCACATGGCAGAGATTATGTGGACACTTTACACAATGACCTCCTCTCCATCCTGCCTCCTCCTCCTCCTTCTCCTCTTCCTCCTCCTCCTCTTCTCATTTTATTAAAGCATAAGTAGTGTGTGAGATGCTTTGCAGCATCATGCAAACAGTTTGTTAATTCTGAATACATGTGTGTATTTCTGCTGGCCCCACCATAGTTAGGGTAACAAAGTGTCTATCATCCCTCACCTCAGAAAGGCTACTGGTGCCTCCTCCACCTTCTGGTGGTAAGAACATTTACCATAAGACAGCCCTCTGTGCTGTCCAACTTGTCTACTCCTCAGATTAATAAATGCCCATGGGATTAGGGAAGCTAACTTCTGGGTGTGCCTGTGAGGACATTTCCGAGGATAATTAGTTCCTGAGGACTCTGATCTAATAAATACACTAATCTCTTGAAGAGTACCTAAGATAGCCTTACTGGAAGGGTCAAAGGTGGAGGGGAGGGCTGTAGCTGATGGGAGGAAGAAGGTCTCTGAGGTGTACTTGAAGCTTTATCCCTCCTTACCTACTTTTTCTATTCTGCTATTTCTCTTCTCCTTGTCTGTCCTGTTTTTCCATGGGCATACAGTCCTGCTGCTATGATGTAATGCCACTGCATGTGGCCAAAGAACCCTGAACTGAACCCTCTGAAGCTGTGAGCCAAAGTAAGGTTTTTCTCAGGTTGTTTCTGTCAAGACTGTCACACGGCAAAGAGAGTCTACCAGTTCTTAAGAGTACAGTACCTTGTTGCTTGTCGTATGAAGTATGTTTTCAGCGTTTCTCCGGAAGTGATTTACAGTGTGTTACAGTAACTCTGTACTTACTGAACGACTCCCTTTGTTTCTTTGGAAACATCATCATTTACTTCTATGCAAATCAAACTGAGATGCCACATACAGGAGGAAATGTGCGATGTTGTTCCATTTATGAAGAACTATTCATCTCAGAGGCTTACTTCCCCTGTCTGCTAACCCACGCCTCGTCCTGGAAGCTTCCAGCCTCTGTACAATCTAATCCAGGCCTAGCATGCCTTCAGCCTCTGAGACTGACTGCTGAAGAAGCTCATCCTTTCTAGTTCTTTCTGAACTCTGGCTGGCTGGTTCAACTCAGCTCTTCTGGTGCAAACTCCTCTCCAAGCTGACTGATTCAAACTGGCTTCTCTCAGTTACTCACTGAATAGCTCTGCTTGGCCTCAAACTAATTCTAGTAAGCTGTTCTAATCTTCTGGCTCTTCCTCGTTCTCTGGCTCATTCTGTCATCAACTGTATCTAGCTTGTTCTCTCTTCAATCTGTCTCTGTAAAACTCTCCTGGTAAAACTGCCTCTCAACCCTACGAACTGAACAGCCACATACTCAACTCCACTGCACTGCCTCTCACTTCACTCTCACAGAGCTGCCTGAACAGAACTGACTAGAACTCAGAGATCTGCATGCCTCTGTCTCCTCCTTTCTGGGCTTAAAGCTGTGTACCACCACCCTAAGCTTTTCTTTACCTGAAACTTGCTCTTTGCCAGGCTGGTCTTGAACTCAGAAATCTACTTGCCTCTGTTTGCTTAATTAAAGGTATGACTGTATTCCAGCCAAATCACACAGACCGAGAAGGTTTTTGGATATGATCTCTTGACAGAGCAACCATGTTCTGAATTGAAATTCCTCTACGTAGTCTAATCTGAACTCTTGACTTACCATAAAGCTGATTATATTTTGGAAAATGAATATAAAACTGTCATGGGGGGTTGAACACCCCCAAAAGACATGTCCAAATCCTAAGCACCAGCACTTACGATCATTACCTTGTCTAGAAAAAGGATTGTGACAGAATAACATGAGAGATTTGCAGATGAGATTACCTTGGATTTGAACCCTAAATTCAATGACCATTGTCTTTATGAGAAAAAGGAAAGAAGTCTCAAAGACAGCATTAAGGTCAGGTGGCATTCAAGTACAAGGTTGGGATGATTCAGGTCCAAAATCACAGAATGTCAGGGGTTTCCAACTGCCACGAGTCTGTCCTGGAGCAGAGTCTCTCTCAAGCTTATAGAAGAAGGCCTACTATGATTTGACTTTAGATTTCCATCCACCAGAATAGCCACACTAAATTTTTGTTCACTGAAGTTTTATAGTGCCCCCCCCGAAAATTAATCCATCCCCACAATCTAGGCCCAAGGAGGCTGCATGCCCTGTGTTGTCAGCCTCTATTGGAAAGCATGTAAAATCGCTTTTCAGTCCCAGTGGGATAGAGCAGACCGAAGAAAAGGTCTGGAGCAGTCTGGTCTCTTCAGTGATTACTGTGTATAGCTGGGAAGTCCCTTTTTAGGTTTCTGTCTCTGCATGTGGGACCAGGGAAGCAGCAACATGGGACAGAAGCCAGGAAGAAGACGCC
The DNA here is from genome assembly GCA_907169655.1 of Acomys percivali. Taxonomy (NCBI): domain Eukaryota; kingdom Metazoa; phylum Chordata; class Mammalia; order Rodentia; family Muridae; genus Acomys; species Acomys percivali. Next base: position 51,093,687 of record OU015750.1, read on the forward strand.
ACGAGGCTCTGAAAGACTGTGGGAGTTGGAATGAGAATGACCTAGGCTCATGTGTGTGGATGCTGAGTCCCCAGTGGGTGAACTGTGTGGGAAGAGTAAATGGGCATGGCCTTAGTGGAGAAGTCGTGTCACTTAGGGAAGGCATGGAAGTTTCAAAAGCCATTCCCAGTGCACCCTCTCCGCCTCTTTGAGGTTCAAGATGTGAGCTCTCATCTATTCGTGCTGCCATGCCTTTACTCCATCACCATGGACTTTAACCTGATGGGACAAAATATTCAGTTAGTATTTTTTTAAATATAAGTTGACTTGGTCATAGTATTGTTACCATAGCAATAGAGAAGTAGCTAATACAGAGGTTATCAGCCATGGATGCATATTCATATCACCTGCTGAAGTTTGAGAAGGATATCGCTGGCAGTTTAAACTAGAGTCTGTCCATTTAAACTAGAGTCTCTGGGCTGACCTATGGTGACCTTTCCACTCCCTGGGTGATATTTCACCTCCACCTAGATTATGATGTAAATAAAAAGCCAACATACAGAGTCAAAAAATAACAAGATCTAGGAAGAATATGAAGAAGCTGCCTTGATATTAGGACTGTAAAATGTTGTGGGAGACAGTATGGGAGCCCTTCAAAACTAATGCACAAGCTGGGCATGGTGGCTCAGTCTAGCAATCATAGCACTTTGAAGCTGTTAGGAGGACCATAAATTCAAGGACAACCTGGATTAAATAATGGGTTTGGGGACAGCCTGAGTTATACAGTGAGACTCAGCCTCCAAATTCAAATAAAAGAAAACAGGATCAGTATATATACTAGAACCACAAGAACTGAAATCAGGGAATTAGACTCAGACCACTGTTTGTTGTGGCATTTATAATAGCCAAAACAAAAACAACAAACAAAGAAAAACCAAAAACGTGAAAACAATCTGCACAAGTGTTGCTGGATAAACAGACGATCAAAGTATGGTATATAAAATAGAAGAATATTACTCAGCAATTATAAAAGAGGAAGTTCTGGTTTACACTACACCGTGGGTAAGCCTTGAAAATACTGTGTCATGTGAAATCACAATAGATCCAAAAAGGCAGTTCCTGTGTGATTCCTTTTACATGAAGAAGTAGGATGAGTCAAGTGCAGAGAGAACTGGCACTCGGGGAGGGGGGAATGTTTCTGGAGGATGAGATGCAGAAAGGGGGGAGGTTATTGCTGAACACCCACAGAATTTTAATCAGGAGAGGTGAAAATTCCCTAGAGATGGATGGTGGTGACAGTTGCACAACAGGATGATACACTTAATGACACTGAATTGTGTGCTTAAAGTAAGCCATCTTTATGTCATGAGTATTTTACTGCATTAACAACTATTCTGTAAACAGAGCACATGGGCTGCCGCAGCTGAGAAACAAGAAGCCGTGCTAGAGTTCACAGGAAAGAAGAGTTCACAGAAGAGACCATCTTGCTGGCCACGAGCAGGCAGACAGGAATGAGGCTTAGAGAGTCAGAGAGAGGAAATGTGGTCACTGTAAACCTGGGTTGCCAGTCAGACAGCCCCCAACACTAGTATGTGGGGCATCAGGTTTCTTTCCAAAACTCTGCACAGGCCCAGTATAGTTCCAACTCCAGGAACAAAACAAAGCAAAACAAAACAAAACAAAACAAAACTGCAGCAGCAGCAGGGAGGGGTTGGCACACATTTGTCAGGCTCCAGGGAAGTGGAAATGTCACACAGGTCTGCTTTGTTTTCTCCTTATCTTAAGCCTGTATACCATCATCACCCCGTGTACTGTGAGGCCCTGAGAATCCTCAACTCTTGACCTCTTGGGTAAAGCCCCACTCTGAGAGAGAAGAGCTGAGCCTTGCATAAGTCTGACAAGCAGTCTATCGATCTATTTCCAGCACAGAGTGGGTTGTGGGGAAGAGTTGAGCAAGGGTGCGTGGGAGAGGGGTGAGGGCGTACGCGAATAGGGGCTGAGATTTGTCGTCTTCCTTCCCCGAGGGAATCTTTGCTGACCTTGTTCCTCAGTGTGGTGTGCAATCTCTCTGCAATGTGCACATCCCTGGCGTGGTTTTCAGACTGTCTTCCTTTAAAAAGTGGTGGCGAAGCCAAAACAAAGCAGTCCTTCCATTGGAGGTTTCAGCCGTTTCAGGAGCAACGAAAGGGAACAGTTTTATCCTCAGCCTGTATTCAGTCTCACTGCGAGCCACGCCTTCCCTAACATAGAGGTTGCGGTCTGGATTCTTGTAGAGGACTCTTAAATCGCCCAATGGGAAGCCAGATTTCGCTTAGTGCTGCCTGGACCAGATTCCAACCAGAATGTGCACAGAGAGTATTTCACTTTCCCAGTTCAAATAGTGTTTATTCAGAAAAACTGTACCTCTTCCTTTAAATAACTTGTGAGCCATTGCCTAGTGTCAGCAGCTCTCTGCAACTGTAGTGTAGGACTCCATCTTCATCTCTGAGCCCACAAAACCAGTACCATGTTGATGACGATACCAAGTTGTTGAGCCAGCTCAGACTGTTTCCTGCCCCCTTCGAATGCCAGGTATAATTGTTTTTGTATACCTACACAAATTTCGGGAATTCCTTGTTTTTAATAGCTGAGTAGTATTCCATAGTGTATATGTACCACAGTTTCTTTATCCATTCTTCTACTGAGGGACATTTAGGCTGTTTCCATGATCTGGCTATTATGAATAAGGCTGCTATGAACATGGTTGAGCAAATTTTCTTGCTGTGTGCTGGTGCATCTTCTGGGTATATTCCAAGGAGTGGAATAGCTGGGTCTTGAGGAAGCCCTATTCCCAGTTTTCTGAGGTAGCACCAGATAGATTTCCAAAGTGGTTGTACTAGTTTGCATTCCCACCAGCAATGAAGGAGTGTTCCTCTCTCCCCACATCCTCTCCAGCATGTGGTGTCGCTTGAGTTTTTGATCTTAGCCATTCTGATGGGTGTAAGATGGAATCTCAGAGTTGTTTTGATTTGCATTTCCCTGATGACTAAGGAGGTTGAGCATTTCTTTAAGTGTTTCTCAGCCATTTGATATTCTTCTGTTGAGAATTCTCTGTTTAGTTCCAAGCCCCATTTCTCAGTTGGGTTATTTGGTTTGGTGGTGTTTAATTTCTTGAGTTCTTTATATATTTTGGATATTAGACCTTTGTCAGATGTAGGGTTGGTGAAGATCTTTTCCCAGTCTGTAGGCTGTCACTTTGTTCTCTTGACCGTGTCTCTAGCCTTACAGAAGCTTCTCAGCCTCATGAGGTCCCGTTTATTAATTGTTGACATGAAGGCCTGGGCTGTTGGTGTTCTGTTCAGGAAGTTGTCTCCTGTGCCAATATAAAACACCTTTATTTTAGGCCGTCTTCCTTCAAATGCATTTGGATCGTCACAAAATAAAATCTTCTATGGGTGGAGCTTTACCCTTAGGGCATCTTTCTTGTTCCAGTGCATCTAGATATCTTCTCTTCAGTGGTGTCTCTTTAAGAATTATAATTGCTTTCTTAGCACCAAGCCTTGTATTTCCCCTGGGTTTCTCCATGTATTCCTGGCTGTCCTAGACTCCCTCTCCAGACCAGGCTGGCCTTGATCTCACAGAGATCTGCCTGCCTGCCTCCCCACATGCTGGGATTACAGGCAGGCACCACCACGCCTGGCCATTGTCTTTATATTTAATAATTTAATAATATATGATATTTAAAATATCATATAACTGTCTCCTCTCCCTTACGTGTTAGTCCTTTTCCTCCCTTTCAACCCTCAGCTCCCCACTGTCACATTTTCTTAGCTCCCCACTGTCACATTTTCTTAGCTCCCCACTGTCACATTTTCTTAGCTCCCCACAATCACATTTTCTTAGCATTCCTTGTCTCCCAATCACCCGCCAGTATGGCCACCAAAATGGCCTATTAAGCCTTATTTACAGCATTTGTGAAGATTTTTTTTAACTCAAAATTCCAAGACTTCCATATCTCACCCTTAAACCAGTTCCAAAGATATAAAAACCACACTGTCAAGTTGATCATAACAATAGTTTCAGGAACAATTTTCTTCCTTAGTTCCCTTTCCTGTCACTAAGATAAAATACCCTAACAAAGGCCAATGTGTAGCCTTAAATTTTTTTTCACAACATACTTTATTTAAGGTTCTTAAACACTTAAACCTCACTTCGAACCGACCAACCAGAGGAAGGGAAGAAAGAATGTTACTAGGAAAAAGGGATTGTGGACCTCTTTAGATGTAGTTCCTTGGGCCAATTCCTCTCTAAGTTGTCAGGATACCAGCAGTCCAGTCCAATAGTAAACACCAAACAGCCACATGAATCCATAGATGTGCCATGATCCAGCAGAAACCATAAGGCTCCACCGAATTGGCATGAATTGGCAGGAGTATCATGAAAAGTTCTCTGAAACATTTTTCTGTGTGAAGTGAAGTCCAGTGAAGTCCAGCAAAGACCAGTGAAGTGTTGTGCAGTGCAGAAATGCCAAAAGTCTCATCCCACTATCCATGGTGGGATAGCAGGATGCATCCTCTCACGTGTCTGCTCCCAGCCAAACATCACATGGCCGCCCATAAGACATCTTCCAGAAAAAAACATCAAGTGACTTCTCACAAGACAGCTTTCAGCAAAACACGTAACACAACTGAGTCTTCAAAGGAACCAGAAACTTCCACTTCACCAGTGGGCCACCATGTTAACATGTGACCTGAGCTGCCCATCATGAGCTGGGTGTTATCTGACCCACCACGTGATAGAGTAGTCCGTGCACAGCAGCAATCTATTATCAAGTGGAAGTGGTATATACATCATCAGGCCTGAGCAAGTTCTGAAGACACAAGCAAGTTTCATGAAGAAGTTACCCAAAAGTGCAGTTTCCACTCCTATACAATGCCATCTGCTGCCAACCATGCACCTATAGCCTCACGAGTGTTTCCTATGGTCGGTTGACTGAGGAAGAGAAGCCTAGGGACTGTTTCCCTGATGATTCTGCACATTATGCAGGCACCACTCAGAAGTGGACACCTAGAACATTATAAATGCCTTCTGGGACAACCATGAAAGACACCGGTGAAGGGAAAGCTTCACAGAGGACAGAACTTCCAGGGCAGTACACATGGTAAGACATTTTGTTTGGAAGGAGACATGGCCAGATGTGTGATTGTTCAGTGATTGATAGGTTGTAGCCAATGCATTGGCTGGATGGTCAGGGATGTGGAAAGAGCATGGTTGGAAAATTGGTGTGAAAGGCATCTAGGGAAGAAGTACACGGATAGATCCCTCCAAAGGGATGAAGGATGTGAAGATACTCGTGCCCCATGTAAATGCTCATCAAAGGTGATCTCATCTAAGGAGGAGTTAATAATCAAGTAGATAGAACGGCCCACTCTGTAGACAGTCAGCCTCTTTCCTGAGACAATCCTGTTTTTGTTCAATGGTCCCATGAACAATGTTGCCATGGTGGCAGAGGTGGGAATTATTCTTGATCTGAATGGCATAGACTTCAGCTCAGCAAGGCTGATCTGGCTACAGCTGCTGCTGCTAAGGGCCAGATCTGCCAACCGCAGAGACCAACACTGAGCCTCTCAGATAGGATATTATTCCTTGAGGTGACCAGCCAGCAACCTGTTGGCAGGTTGACTATATTGGGCCACTTCTTCCATGGAAAGGTCAACACTTTTACTTACTATGGTAGAGATGTATTCTAGCTATGGAGTTGCCTTTTCTGCACATAATGCTTCTGCCATGACCATGGTATTCCACACAGTATTGCTACCATGTCACAGACATGAAGATAAGTTGTAGAGGTTTTGATTGAGTTCCAAAGATCTACAGCTGATCACCACTGCCTTTAAATATTATGAATGGTTAGGTGTAATTTTACCTTAAAACTACTTCAAAATCTGATTTTTCTTCTAAAACTGTCTTTCTCTCTTTATTTCTCAGTCATAATGAAATTTATATGGGAAAACTTTTTCCCACAGAGAATTTTGAAAGAAGGCATCTAGCCAAAGACTTGAGACAATGGTAGAGTTCTTGGCTCTGACTGTGAGCACCGAAGCAGAAACTGCTTGAAAGAAAGTTAGGACCTTGATATAACAGTACCTTGTTAGATACTATTAGCTGTAGAAAAGTTTCTTTAGAATCTGTTTTGAGAGCAATAGAAGGTGGGATTGGAACATCATGCTTTACAGATATTTTACAATAGAGGAGCCTTTGGCAGTTAGCTTAGGCTTGGATAGCACACCTGTTGATTTGGGACTGGAAGTAAGTCAAGTTTTTTCCTTTATTTGAGAATATTTAGCTCAAGCTACGTTGCTATGACAGTCATGTAAACACAATGGCTTTAACCCGGGAAAATTTATGATTAAATTTTCCTGAGTATTGTTTAAGAAATAATAATCAGGTCATGCTGACCATTGCTTGGAAATTGATTGATTTTTGCTGTATGCCTTAATGTAGGTTATACAGAACTGTGTATTTCTTTGTTAGACTGCTTGCTCTGTTGATAATTAAATGCCCTATTGATTGTAAAAGATGAGAAAGATAATGATGTAAGCTTTAGTGAAAAAATTGAACTTCAATTTAAATAAAGTACTGGGGTTGGCCCAAGGAGTAACAGTAAGGAAGCAACACAAAGAGAGAGAAGAGTAAAGGTCTCCTGGGCTTTAAGACCTTTCAGTTTGTTCAGCACCCACGCTATAAGCGAGGAACTACAGGTTGAAGAAACACTCCAGACAGCAGGTCATCCATTCTAAGAGAATGCTGTTACATGAGGAGGGGCCAAGGCCTTTTATACAGTACAGAGGCAGGTGGAAAAATACAAGACTATGTAGATGGAAAGTCCGCAGGACAAGAGGAACCATGTAACCAAGGTAACCAGGGTACAAAACAGGAACTTGTGGTCAGCTGAGTGAGGCACAATGTTCACAACAGGAAACTGCCAGGACAGAAAAACAATTGCATACCGGCCAGGGCATGGCCCCAAGGGGCCCAAGCCTAACAGTTCCCAACAAGTTTGTACTAGATATGACTGTGTCTAGTACTTTTTTTTCCTCTGTTCTTCAACCTCTCCTCAACAGCTAGTTCCAATAACTAGTTGTTCACCAATGGTTGGTTTCCCTTAACCAGCTGTTAACCTGCTCAATTCTCCCTACCGCAGATCCACCAAGACTTTCTCTTCTCTCCTCTTCTGCTGGACTACTAAGGAATTCATTTCACAGCCAGAGAAGTGTGACAGTGGACCCATGATCGTAGAATCCACTGGTCTTACCATGTTCCCCACCATCCTGGAGCAACTGGGCTGGTAGAAAGATGCAATGGCCTTTAGAAGACACAATTACAGTGCCAACTATGTAGCAGAAGGCTGAAAGGCTAGGCAGGGTTCTCCAGAAGGTCGCATATGGTCTGAATCAGTGGCCCAATACATGATAGGATTTCTCCCAAAGCCAGGATCAACGAGTGGAAAAGGGAATAGTTCTACTAATTATCACCCCTAGTGACCCACTAAGAAAAAATTTGTTTCCTGTTCCTGTGACCTTAAATTCTGCTGGCCTACAAGTTTGGGTTCCAGAGGAGAGATTGCTCCTGCCAGGAGCCACAACATATGTTCTATTAAACTGAAAGTTCAAACTTCCCTCACCCCACCACATCCCCTACCACTTTGGGCTTCTAATGCCCTTAAACCAACTGGCTAAGAAAGAATAACAGTATTTTAGGAGGGGTGATTGATGCAGAGTACCATAGGGAAATTAGATTGTTTCTCTACAGTGAAGACAAGAAAGATTATTTTGGAGTACAGGGAATCCCTTAGGACTTTTCTTGGTGCTACCATGCCCTAAAATTAAAAGTAATGGGAAACTACAACAGCCTAATCCAGGCGGGATGACAAGAGGCACAGACCTGTCAGGAATGAAGGTATGGGTCATTCCTCCTAGAAAAGAGCCAAGACCTACTGAGGTGCTTGCCAAGGGTAGAGAGAATACAGAATGGGCACTAGAGGAGGTACTTATAAATACCAGCCAAGGCTATGTGACCAGTTGCAGAAATGAGGATTATAATTGACATCAGTGTTTCTGTCATATTTTGTTATGGTTTTTACAGATATTTGTGTTTTCTTTCCTCAATTTCTTTATTATGTGATGTAATTATCAATGAAGAGAATATCAATTATTATCTTATATAAGTTTGAGGTACTAAAAGAATGCCCCTCCAGGGACATTGCTGACTATTCTAAATTGACAAGGCATGTGCAGTTGTAGGAAGGATAGTTTTATCATGCTGGGTATAATTATGACCTGGTAGGGAGCTGGAGAGATGCCTTAGAGGTTAAGAGCACTGGCTGTTCTTCCAAATGCTCTGAGTTCAATTCCCAGCAACCACATGGTGCCTCATAATCATCTATAATGAGATCTGGTGCCCTCTTCTGGTGTTCAGGCATTACATGCAGATACAGCATTGTATACATAATAAATAAATAAATAAATAAATAAATAAATAAATAAATAAATGACCTGGTTAAATATATAATGTGTTTGTGGTTGTATTAGGGGTAATTTTATGTTTAGGCATTATTATGATCTGTTTATTGTTTTCATTTGGAAATTAATCATAACATAAAGAGATATAATTATGTCAAGCTGACAAGGGGTGAACTTGTGATAGCTGTTCTTGGTTATCATCTTGACTACATCTGGAATGAAATAAAATCTGTGATGGAAGGCACAACTAGGAGGAGTTTATGCTTAATTTGAAGTAGTTAGATGCACTTTTAATCTGGACCTTGAGGCAGGAAAACTCACACCTTTCATTTGGGCCACACCTTCTGCTAGAAGCCTACATAAGGGCAGAGAAAAGCGCAGCTTTTGCTCATTGCCTATTTGCCCTTGCCTTGCTAGCAAGTACATTCCCTCACTGACATCAGACCCTACTTCTCCAGGACTCCAGTGTATACTGAGGACCAGCTGAGACATCCACTCTTGTGGACTGAGCAACTACTGGGTTCTTGGACTTTCCATTCAAAGTCAACTATTGTTGGATTAGCTGGACCATAGCCTGTACATTATTCTAATAAATCACTAGGGGGTGGGGTGCAGAGATTCATTCTATGACTTCTGTTGGTCTAGAGAACCCAGACTAATACAAGGGGAGAAAGAGTTTATTTGGGCTACAGAAACAGTCTGGCTAGAGTCCAACATGGCACAGTAGTAGGAATCTGAGATATCATGCACAGTCAAGAAGCAGAAAGTGATAAATATTCAACTCACTTTCTCATTTTTATCTAGTCCAGAATCCCAGCTTAGGTAATGGTGCCACCCAAGAAGACTGATCTTCCTATCTCAGTTACTCTAACCAAGAGTCCCACCAGCACCTTCACAGACAGTCCCAGAAATGATTATTGATCCCATCCAGTTGACAATTGAGATCAACTGGTCCCTCAGAAGTTTCTTTTTAATTGCTTTAGTTCAGAAGCAGCAACAGAGCTTGGCAAGATCAAGGGTGTGCGTTGGTGTGAGTGAACTTAGCCCTGAGGCTCCTCTGTTCTTGGAGATGCACTCTCCCTAAGTGTAGAGCTCCTGTAAATGCAATGGGCCATCTGCAAGCTCATAGAGCAGGGGAATGTACTGCTTTTCCTTTATACTTTGTATGCAAAGGGCTTGGAAAGTGGCATGGAGGGGCCAAGCAGCCTATTTCACCCAAGTCCCCACTTCAGGTGCCAGCTCAGGTTTCCTTCATGCAACACACACACACACACACACACACACACACACACACACACACACACA
>OU015750.1:51107641-51140621 GCA_907169655.1 Acomys percivali
TGTGTGTGTGTGTGTGTGTGTGTGTGTGTGTGTGTGTGTGTGTGTGTACATGAGCTAGCTAGATGATAAATGAGGGGGGATCTAAAACTCTTGTCTTATGCACTGTGTTGTAATTGCATGCTATATTATAGCTATTTGCATGTTAGATGCCCAAAATTGGCCAACTAGATGGCAAACTTCATGAAGATAAGCTCCTGATTGTATGTATCATATATTGCTACTATCTACTCAAACATTGTAGTATATCTAATTAAGTATTGGTTAATTACTTGATAAATTGAGTATAGCCATTTAAAATAAATGTCAGTGGCCCCTTGATACCTTGTGAACTGCTTTGCACATTACATTATTTAATCCTGGAAGATAGATGTGGCAAATGAAGAAACTGAACAAATGGGAAATCAATCCACCAAGGTTACAAAAGGCACTAAAGACAGTCTGGAACTCATATTCAAATTGTCTGGAAAAAATGCTGTTTTTTATCATCTACTAGACTCATATATTAGGGCTTTATTGGGACAGGTTATATTGACAAAATTAGTATTGTTGCATGGGAAAGAGCTGATAAAAATTAAACAGAAAGCACTGTGAATATGTCATCAGAATATATAATGTATTGAGTCTGTGGAGCTGATTCTGAGGATATGACTGCTGATAACTCAATAGCTGTAGAGGATAAGTGTCTGTAAAAATGAGTCTAGAGAGATCACTCACTTGGGAGAGATAAATTTGAATTAAAAAGTATTGTTTGTAATCTTTTTATGGCTACAGCCTTAATATAGAAATAGTTTCTGGCTTCCTACCAGGTTACCAACAAGGATGGAGAACCGAAACTGCATTCGTTTTTTTCCCTACACTGTAGCCTTTGGTACAATGGGGTATGCCATGGTCCATTGCTGCCAGATTATTTAAACATAAACATTCCGAATACTTTCTTTTGATCACAAGTACCTTGAGAAAGGTCTTCCCTCAAGCTTGCGTTCTCTTTCTCAGCCTGAAGCCATATTTTTTCCTGCTCTTGCCTTGTCTTTTCCTGATCGATCTATGATTTACTCACGAAGGAATCAATCAAGGCAAGCCACAGGGCAGCAGGAGAGACAAGCAGTTCTCAAGAAGAAAGGGATTGTACCCCTGTCATGTCTCACTAGCGGATGACTCCTCTGCCAAATGCCAGCTTTGCTGAGGACAGATGCTCTCTTGTGTCCATGCCCTTGCCATAGGTGGCCCCAATGGACTAGCAATCTCTCTATTTGCTTGGAATCAATGTTTTTGACAGTTTGTATAGATGCCATATCAATAGTCAATTGAGTCATCAATATACAGGAGCAAGATCGACTTTGGTGAACATGGAGTTAGGAAAGAAACTCTTTTTGGGCTGCTTTTAAAAATTATATTTAACCACTTATCTCTTCATGATACCATTTCTTAAACAGCTAATATATTTGACTCGGGAATCAAAATGTAGTCCTATAAATAGGATTATTAATGACGAGAAATTAGAGAGACGGTAGGAGAAAAGCGAGTTGCTGCAGAATAGAGCTGAGCGAGGCAGAAACAAGGAAGAAATTGTTCTATCTCCACGCAGATAATTCTCTGTCTTCCAAAGTAGAAGGATAAAAATGATAGCCACGGGCAACCGACCAGGAGAGCACTTTTTATTCTCTGTTCCTCTTAACGCTGTTTATAATGGTGGACACTTAGGAACAACACAAACAACCAGCCATCCTGGCTCACTCATGTGTAAGAACACAACGGAGCCATCAAATTGAGTTGTTGAGAGAGATTTAACGATGTGAGAAGCATCAATAAAATATTATAAAGAAACAAACAAACCAAAAAAGAAAAAAAACAAAAACAAACAAACAAACAAAAAAACCCAGGTTACAAAATGGCAGCAGAGCATGATGTGAGTACCATTACTTTCCTCATTGCTGAGGTGAAATGCCAGACCAGCAAACACCTGAAAGTAGGAAGAGCTTGGTTTTCACGTTCAGTTTCTGAGGGGACGGTGTCTGCTGTGCTGAGGAATACGTGGCAGCAGGAACTTAGGACGGCTTATCACGCTGCTTCTGCAGAGTAAGACAGAATGCACTCAGTGCTCACCCTGCGTCCTCCTCTTTAATCAGCACAGGCTTCTAGTTGCTAAGATGGTGCCACCAAAGCTCACAGAAATGGTCCTCCCTTCTCAGTGAACGTCTTTGGAGATGCGCTCAGATGCACCCAGAGGTAGTTCACACAGTGATTCCAGATCTAGTTTTTGATCATCATTAACTCTACCCCTCGTCAAATGTTAAATCATATCATTCCATTTTGCCCCCAAAAGGTCTTCGTTTCATCATGAAAAAATGCATTTAATCTATTTCTAAAAGTCCCCCCCACCCCCGTCCTTAGCATTCTCAACACTATTCAAAAGTCCATAAAAAAATACAACTCAGCTCTTAGCTTTGAACCCCTGTAAAAGAAACAGTGACCAAGTTCCACACTTCCAACATACAGCAACACAAAGTAAATACTCACATTCTAAAACTGAGTAGTGAGGACACAGTGGGGAAAGTTCCCAGCAAAGCAAAACGAGACAGGGCAGTTTCCTGTCTGGCATCTGGAGATTGTGATGGAATCATATGGGCTCCGAAGGGTTTGAGCAGTGCCATCCCTGACACCTGGAGCAAACATCGCCTCTTAGGCTGAGTCCCAGTTTTCCTTGGCAGGTGTCTGTAGCGCTCTTTCTTTTAAACTCAACTTTATTTGGGGTGTTTAGGCCTAAAGCTCCCTTACAACCTCCCAACTCCTGTAGGAGAGAGGTTAGTGGGGAGAGGGGCCCCTTTACTTCTCCCGGCTGTTTATGGTCAATTGGGTTCTTCTGAGCTATACCCGTCTCTGTCAACAGCAGATGCAGCCAGCAGTCTCCTGCAAGCCGCTGTACCTTGAAGTGTTTCTCTCCATCTGTCTGCTCCAAACTGCAACACTGTCTGTCTCTGGTCTCTTCAAGCTGCTACGTGCCACACGCCAGCACCACACGCTGCACGCCAAACACCGCACGCCGCACGCCGCACGCCAAACGCCAAACGCCAAATGCTGTATGTGCTCTCTTTCAAACCCTCAGAGTGCTAGACCACACCCCTCTCAGCCCAGCGTGAGGAAGGTCACTACCAACTGGCAAAAGCCACACCCCTCATGAGACAGTTAACAGGTGTGGACAAGCTAAAGCCCAAACTAGGTCCCACACTTGGGATTGGAACAAAATCGTATGTACATAACACAACTGAGTTTTACAAAGAAACCAAAACTTCCATTAGGGATGTCCTATGGCCACTTCATCTCCAGCGCTCTATGGTCCCCCTTGTAACTAGGCTGCACCTACACAGCTTCACAAAAGGGCCTTTCAGGGCCTCTGACAGGGATTTTAACCCTTTCTCACACATTACCTAGCCTCAGCGACTTTCTGGAGCATTGGTGCAAGATTCTATGACACGTTTCTTCACTAATTATTTTTAATATTTTCATTCTTTCTTTCTTTTTTCCACCTGAATTTCATTTATTTATTTATTTTCCTTTAAAAGTTTTTTTCAATTTGTTCACTTTACATCTGGGTTGTAGCCCCCTCCCTCATCACTGTATACACTGTATACATGCCTGGTGCCAAAAGAGGCCAGAGGACCGCACTGGAGCACCTGGAACTGTAGTTACAGATGGTTGTAAGCCACCATGTAGGTGCTGGGAATTTAACCCATGCCCTTTGGGAGACTAGACAGTGAGTTTAACTGCTGAGTCATCTCTCCAGCCTTTTGGAAGAATATTTAAGCTATCCACAAACTCATAGCTGAAAGCTGCTGATGTTTTGGTACTTATCATAGCTGTCTGTATATTATGTGTGTACATGAAAACACGTGACCTCTTATCTAATTTTTTTTCTAGTGATGATAACTCTTCATTGTTAACTTGACTAGATTTATAATCGCCAAGAAAACACCCTTCTGGGCACATCTGTGAGAGCCTTTCCGGGGAGGTTTTAACTGTGAAAGGAAGGCTCACTCTTCCGTGGGTAGCACAGTGTCCTGGGTCAAGGGCGTGAATGCAATAAGAAGGACAAAGATAGCTGAGCACCAGTTTGCATCTCCTTCTGTGTTCCCTACTACAGAGGTAATGTGACCCCTACTTTGAGTTCCTGCTGCCGTGCCTTCTGTTTGCAAACTGTGAGCCAGCATCAGTTTCTCCATCCTTAAGTTGCCTTTGCCAGGCTTTTTGGTCACAGCAGTGAGAAAAGTAGCTAACGCCGAAAATTGGCACGAGAAAGTGGAGCTGTCCTTCTCATATGCTTTACGGTATGGTTGTTGTGCCTTCAGAAAGGGTTTTCTAGATGGATGTGAAAAATGTGGAGTTACTGACTAGAGAGGACCTACAATGTTGTAAGCAGAGCTTAATGGGCCGTTATGGTGTGAGTGTGGAAGGCTGGGATGCCTAAGGAGATGTGGAGAGTGGACACCCAGCTCACGTGTGTTCGGAGGGGAACAAGGACGCCATTGACTTGGCTACAGGCCATTAAGATGTTCTGGCAAAGAACTTGACTTTATGCTGTCTGTGTTCTGGTAATGTGATTGAGGCTGACTTGCTTAACTATGTTCATAGCAGCCTTATTTGTAATAACCAGAATCTAGAAACAACCTAGATGTGCCTCAACTGAAGAATGGATAAAGAAACTGTGGTACATTACACAATGATGTCGCGACCTCCCTGCCTGCAGGAAAGACGCCGACACCAGGATTCTTCTCAATCACGCTTTATTGGGAGCGCCCTTGAAGCTGAAGTGAAAGACCCCAAGCCCTCGGAGCGCACTGCTTATATGCAGGCCTTAGCATGGTGTGTCTCTGGCTGATTGGTCCACCGGCCAATGCCTCATTAACATTCCCCGTGCGGGAGGGGGGATTGGCCCTCCAGCCAATGCCTCATTAACATACCCCGTGCGGGAGGGGGAAAGAGAAACATTGTTGTCGTGCCCTTATCCGGGCATGCGCAGGAGCTGAAGTAGGATCGGCACCACCACTGGGTGTGATCCACGCCCAACATCTCCCTCTTCTTTATTTGAGCCAAAGGTAACCATCCGATCTAGGAGAGATCCTTGTGCCCTGAGCTTATTCCCCCTTTTTGTTTTTGTAGTAACTCCTTAATAGTTCGATTGGCACGTTCCACAATGCCCTGTCCTTGAGGGTTATATGGTAGACCCGTGACATGTTTGACTTGCATAGCAGAACAGAAGGATTGAAAACCCTTGGAGGTATATGCAGGACCATTGTCTGTTTTTAGTTCTTTTGGTTTTCCCCAAGCTGCCCATGCTTCTAAGCAGTGGGTGATAACATGAGAGGTCTTTTCCCCTGAGAAAAGGGAAGCAAATGTGATTCCTGAGCAGGTGTCAACCGATATGTGCATATATTTGAGTTTGCCGAATGATGGAACATGTGTAACATCCATTTGCCATAAGTCTCCTGGGCGTAGCCCACGAGGATTAATGCCTGTATGGGGTGGATGATGAAAGGGAACACAAGCTTGGCAATTAGTGACTATATCTCTGGCTGAAGCACAGGTAATGCTAAACCTTTTCCGCAAAGTAGTTGCGGGCACATGATATAATGAATGGAACTCTTTTGCGGCAATAATAGTATCTAAAGCGGCAAAGGTAGATGCTCGAGTGGCAATATCAGCTAATTGATTACCTTCAGCCATAGGTCCCGGAAGGAAGGTGTGTGCCCGTATATGCTGTATGAAAAAAGGGCTATGACGGGATCTAATGAGCCGTTGGAGTTCAAATAGAATAGATGCCACCGGACTTTTACCATTGATATTTCCAGCCACTTCCAATATCTTAACAGCACCCACCACGTAATGTGAATCATGATTTGCTTGCAAATCATGTAGCAGTCGCCATTTTCCTGATTTCTTTTTTATGACAAAAACTGGGGTATTCCAAGGGGAATGGGAAGGTTCCAAGTGTTCAGCTTGTAGTTGTTCTTCTACTAACTTTTGGGCAGCTACTAACTTTTCAGAGGACAGAGGCCACTGAGGAACCTATATTGGGTCCTCTGTTTTCCAAGGTATGGGGATGCCTACCCCAGTGGCCCCTAGGAAAAACTTAGACCCCTTGTGTTGGGGTTGCCTTTGGCCTGTATTGGCGTTGTAATGCCTTGTAAGTTTTTGCCTAAGCCGAACCCTGGAATGAACCCCATTTGATGCATTAGATTTTGACTTTGTTGGGAATATTTCCCTGAGTATTCATTAGTAATTGCCAAGCCTAATTGTGTCAGCACATCTTCTCCCCATAAAGTGATGGGCAATTTTATTACATAGGGAGTGAATTTCCCTACCTTTCCTTCAGGGTCTCTCCATGTCAACTCCTTGGCGCTAATGTCAGGGGTATTAGCATAACCAAGGCCTTGTAGCGTTTGTGAGGCAGTTTGGACAGGCCATCGTTTGGGCCAGTCCCTTTTTGAGATAATGCTATGATCTGCCCCTGTGTCTAAAAGACCCGTCATATTGACTCCTTCAATATTTAAACAGCATGTGGGTCTTTGATCAAGCATCATGGACAGAAACCCAACGTCGTTGTCTGTGGATCCGAACCCTTTCTTTCCTCTGTTTTGATTTCTAGATGGATATTGATTATGTAAGCTGGGTATTATTAAGAGTTGGGCAATTTTATCGCCAGGTGATATGGCTGTTATCCCTCGAGGGGAGGCGCACAAGATCTTAATAGTACCTGTATAGTCCTCATCAATGACGCCAGGGGTAATTATTAAACCCTTTAGAGCTGAGGAGAATCTGCCCAACAATAGGCCCACAGTGTTTTTTGGAAGAGGCCCTTTAAGGTCCGAATCTATTGGTTGAACACCCATTTGAGGCGTCAATACGCATCGGGTGGTGGCACAGACATCCAATCCTGCGGAACCTTGAGTGGCTCTCTGTGGGATGTTGGAGGACGTAGGGATGGTGCTTGCATTGCCCCGTATATTTGAGGGCCCTGGGGTCGAGGGCCCTTGAACCCGTTTTTTGAATGTACTTGTTCAGACTGACGGAGGAGTTGTCCGTTAATGTCTTTTACTGATCGGCATTCATTGGCCCAATGTTTTCCTTTCTTACATTTGGGGCAAATTCCTGGTGGTTTTTGGGGCTTTTCACTTTGAGGCGACCTTTGAGCCTGAGGACATTGCCTTCTTATATGGCCTATTTTTCCGCATTTAAAACAGGCATTGTCTTGTCCCTTCCCTCGTTTTGTGGCTGCCAGGACAGCAGCTGCAAGACCGGCGTTTGACAGGGGGCCTCCGATCTCTCTACAGGCCTTCATCCATGCCTGAATACCCTTTCCTTTCCAGGGCGTGATGGCCCATCTGCATTCTTGAGTGTATTGCTCGTAGACTAATTGTTCCACTAGGGGCATAGCTGTCTCGTGGTCCCCAAATATCTTTCCTGCCGCTTCCATCATACGAGCCACAAAATCGGAGAAAAGTTCTGTTTGACCTTGAGTTATTTTTGTTAGATTTCCTGTGACTTCCCCTTTATTTGGCAATGCTTTCCAGGCTTTTATAGCCATGGTATTGATCTGAGTATAAACCTCAACAGGGAATGCCGTCTGATTGGCTGTCCATTGTCCCTGTCCCAGGAACATATCCATGTTCCATAAGGGTTGACCATTGGAGGCATTAGCCCTGGCCTGTGTTTGGGCTGCATCAGTATATATTGATTTCCAGTCTAAGTACTGACCCATTGATAAGCAGGCTTTAGCTACACTCATCCAATCAGTTGGTGTCATTGCCGTAAAGGCGAACCTCTCTATCAGGGCTTGAGTGAAGGCAGCATTTACTCCGTATGTTCGCACTGCTTCTGCCAAATCTTTAATCTGTTTATATCCTACTGGTTCATGGTATCTGGCTTGAGTGTTAGGGTCCTCGAACACGGGAAATGCAGCAGCTATTTTTCTCCAAGTTTCAGGGTTTGTAAAACTACAGCTTGGAGCCCCGTGCTTCCTTTGACTGGTTCCCTTTCCACAAATAAAGTGAGGGTTATAGGGAGGAGGCGTGGATGGGGTTTTACCGAAAGGTCCATCTCTCTCTCTTTCATAAGTCGCTGCTGCTTCCTCTAGGCTTCGTTCCTCCCCGGGATTAAGCCTTTCCTCCTCACTAGATTCCCCAGGCTCCGAATCTCTAGAACTGTCCATCTGTAGATCTGCAGACTCCTTAAGCCCTGGGTAAAGCGTATTACTTAAAATTTGTTCCTTTTTTGATTCCTTCTTATCCTTTTGTTTTTCTTTTTTCTTTTCAGTACTGAACTTATCCTTACCCTTTTTAACTTTTCTTCTCTTTAATTTTTCCCCTTCTGTTTCTGACATGCTATCTTGGTGGTTTACCAATACCTGCTGGCTGCTTCTGATAACCTCTTCACATCTCCTATCCTCCAGGCAGGAACGCACCAGGCGCCATAACGGTTTCGTCCCTGCCCTGAGTTTCCGTTCCTCTGCTGCTCGGTCAAGGTCTCTGCCTAATTTGTCCCAGCTGTTGATATTCAGTGAACCTGAAAGCTCGAACCAAGGCGTGGCTTGGTCCACTTCCTTTAAAAAGCCCTGAATAGTTTTATCTGATATTTTTAGCTTGCGCTGTTTGAGGAGCTCTTGCAATGGACTCAAAAACGTTGCAGAATGTTGATTTCCCATTTTGCGCCTTTATCTTCAAGCGACTGACAAATGAGCGGCCTGCCGAGTTATTTACCCCGGACCGACAGCCTATATAAAATCTTTTATTCCCAACAGACACACTCTTTCCCTGGGCGATGGCAGTTGAGCAAAAAACAGCACACCAAAACCAAAATCGTCAGCAGCAGTATCAACCCCGCGGCCAACAAAGGTTCTATTCCAAAAGCTAGCATGCCCTCCTTTATAATGGGGACTTACCGGTACTGCCACTCCGCGTGTTGAGTTCTGAATCCTCTCGAAGTCTTTTATCCTTGAGGGTCTTCGCATTGGTTTAAGTTCCCGGGTTTCGGCACCACTTGTCTCGACCTCCCCGCCTGCAGGAAAGACGCCGACACCAGGATTCTTCTCAATCACGCTTTATTGGGAGCGCCCTTGAAGCTGAAGTGAAAGACCCCAAGCCCTCGGAGCGCGCTGCTTATATGCAGGCCTTAGCGTGGTGTGTCTCTGGCTGATTGGTCCACCAGCCAATGCCTCATTAACATTCCCCGTGCAGGAGGGGGGATTGGCCCTCCGGCCAATGCCTCATTAACATACCCCGTGCGGGAGGGGGAAAGAGAAACATTGTTGTCGTGCCTTTATCCGCGCATGCGCAGGAGCTGAAGTAGGATCGGCACCACAACTGGGTGTGATCCGCGCCCAACACAATGGAATACTACTCAGCTATTAAAAACAAGGAGATATTGACGTTTGCAGGCACATGGATGGAACTAGAAAAGATCATCCTGAGTGAGGTGACCCAGACCCAGAAAGACACGCTGGTATATACTCATTCATATGAGGATATTAGCCACACAATATAGGATAACAGTACCACAATACAGAGACTGATGCACCAAACAAGAACCATGTCTGATGTGGACCTAAACCCTCTGCTCAGATGCAGTAGATAGGCAGCACAGTCTCCTTGTGGGTCCCACAATATGGGGAGCAGGGACTACTTCTGACATGGACTCTGGCCCCCACATATTGATCACTTCCTCCTTGATGGGTAGCCTTACCAAGCCAGAGAGAAAGAGGATGCAGGCAGTCCAGATGAGACTTGATAGGCTGAGGTCAGATGTTAGTGGAGGAGGGCCCCCCTTTCTGAGGACTGGGGGGGGGGGAGAGGAGCTGAAGGAGGGAGGGGGGATTGGGCGGCAGTGAGAGAGGGGGCTACAATCAGGATGTAAAGTTAAAAATAAAAATAAAAAAAAGAGAATTCTTTTATGAGTGTATTTGATTTACAGTGAAATATAATAACAAAATTTTTATCAAAGATGAAAGTCTCTCTACCCAACATAATACATTTTTATGTTAGAATTACCTAAGATGGACAAAGCACCTTCGGAAATGCTAGAAGCGAAGCGGAAAGGCCCCTTTGGGTTCCATTTTTCTTTTATCTCCCAATCAATTACAGAAAGCTTTTAATTGCCCTTTGGAACTTATGCAGATTCTTAAACTAAATTACTGCAGTTTCTTAATTACACTCAATGACAAATTAATTAGAGATGTGGGACTGGTGAGATTATAAGACTGCCAAGATTTATATTTTTTTCACAAAGCGTATTTGGCAAATACACAAGAGTTGAGTTTTTGTTCCCTGTGTCCTCAGGAGGAAGGAAGTAACAATAAGGCTCACTGGCAAGATGAACACTGACCCCCGGCAGACTCTTAGGTCCAGGACTTGCGCTTGCTGAGGCTTTAACGCAGTCTCGTAACTAAAGGCCAACCAAAGCACAGAGAAAAGAAAAGGTAAACATTCGCAAAGTCTAGCGTTTGAGCTGATAGGAGAACATAGTTTGCAAACTCACTCAAGGAAAACAAAGAGAAATAAGATTTAAAAATGTCGTAGGAAGTTGCCTCAGCTTTTGTGTGTGCTGTGTAGGTGTGGTGTTTGTCCATGTGTGTGAGAGGGTGCTTGTGTCTAAGTGCCTGTTCAGAGGCCTGAGGAGAAACTGGGGATCCTGTTCTGTCACCCTCTGCTTTAGTGCCCCCACCCCACCCCCACCCCAGATCCCCATCCCCCATCCCCATCCCCCATCCCCCACCCTCCATCTCCCACCCCCATCCTCCACCCCACCCCACCCCCAGACATGGTCTCTCTTTAAATGCAGAGGTAGAGGGGCTCATGAGAAAGCCCCAGGTAGTCTCCAGTCTGCCCCCAGCCCCTGTCCCTGTGCTGGGGTGACAGTACTCACACTAACCCGCTTGGCTTTTTCATGGTTTCTGAGGATCCAAACTTGAATCCTGCTTATGCAACAAGTGCTCTTACCCACTGAGCCGTCTCTGCAGCCCTATTTTAGCGTTTCTGATACAACACTAAGCTATAACAAGCTGCAGAACGTTTCCTGTTTGAAAGTTGGAGCTTAACTAGGAATATTCGGTTGAAATCTCCAAAATACATTGTCACTTGAATGTTGGTTTCCAGCCATATTGATTGTGGTAGGACTTGTATGCATTGAAATGTGCAGATATTAAAGTGAAAGGTGATCTATGTTGATGGATAGGTCAAGGGATTTTTACCCCTTATCTAATCCCTAAACTTGTGAGAATAGAAAGCCTTTCCACCCCCTGATAAGCCTCCCTGTGCCCCCTCCTGCCATCCCTAACCCCTGCAGGACCACTGTTTTGATTATGCCTGCCTTCTTTCACCGAGCATGTGGTTTTAAAAATGTTTTCTGCTGAGCCATTTTTGTCATAGACATATGCTCAGAGTAAGTACGGCCATGCTTTTTAAATGTTTTCTATTGTTAGGGTGATTTATGGGTTTGGGGTTTTTTTTGGTGGGGAGGGTAGCATTCTGTTTTGTCTTTGTAAAGGCGCCATTTTCTGTACCCCAGCATGTTCTGGACCTTTCTGTGTTCCCGCTGCACTCTCCTGCATTGATGGGGGAAGGTTTTTGTTTTGTTTTGTTTCTTAGCCTTCGATTGAATGCCATGATTTGTTTGCTTCTTCTGCCACTGCTGATGGCCACCTCTGCGGATTGCAGCGTTTAGCCGTGAGTAAGGTTGCTGTGTATCATCAGGTGTTGGCGAGCATATTTCAATTACTTTCGGATTAAGTACCTAGATGTAAAATTGAAGAGTTGTAAAGTAAGTATGGGTCGAGCTGGTTCTACAAAGCATTCAAACACTTCTCCAAAGCAGTCATACCGTTCCCCCTCGAGCCACACGGTGTGACACCTCCGCTGGCCTGCCCTTGCTGGAGCTTAGCAGTCATTCTTTCATTGTAGCCATTGTAGGGGTGCACAATAGGCTGTAATTCTCTCTTCTCAAAGGTCCTTCTCTGGTCCCCCCCCCCCCCCCCGTATGAGGACAATCTGGCCTTGTGAAGCAAGTTAGCACGCACTTATTCTTCTTGTATTTTCTGAAACTGTAGGAAATTTCCATTCTGCTGTAAACAATGGTTTTGAAATAAATGACATGAATGAAGCAACAGATTCTCCATATAAACATTCTCCATATACCAAGTTCTTTTTCTCTGACATTCTGCCATGATTTTCACAGCTTTGGGATTGTAGTGAGGGTCATGTGACCCTCCACTGAGCATCCAGCCACATCTCCTAAGCATTTATATGCCATGGTGTCCAAATTGCATGTGGGCTCAGGAGAGGCTAGAGTACATAGCTTATATTTAGTCTAGGGAGCGGTAAGTTGGGGCCCCTTCTACTCGCCCGTGGGAAGCCACCATTCTCTCTGGGTGCAGGCCCTTGGATGAGGCTGCTTTAAGGTCTCTGATGTCCTTTCCTGTGATCCCCTCACCCATCACCTTGTAAGTAAGCCTCACAAACTCACAGGTTCCCCATTTGGAGGAATGGATTGTTAAGACAGGGGTTTTCAACCGTGGTCCAGAGAGAGGGGCCATGGTAATCACAACATTCACCACTGGAACTAGGGGAAAGCTTTCAGCAAGCAATGGAATCATCTCTCATGGCCTGGATTGGGAGGCAATGGGAGCTGGGGGCAGATGGGCTCAGTCTGGGTGCTGCTGAAGGTGAGAAATGAACAATACAGCCTCAAGTCCCCCCTTGAGATGCAAGCTGCACAGCCTGAGGCAGGACAAGGGGGATCGGCCCCTGAAGGACTGGCTCATAGGAGCCATTAGAGATGCTTGGTCAGCAGCAGCTGAGGTCCTTGTGGATATCCCGTCAGGAGTAGGAAGGAGGAAGCACATTGACCAATGTAAGTGACTTAGACCAGAATGTACACAGCGTCTGTAAAATGAGAGAGAACCGTGGGGAGACAAGAGAATGGCAGAGCGGAGGAAGACATCCGGCTGGGTTACTCAATGACAAATGCTGTGGTATTGCTGTTAAGCTTAAGTTCCTCAGGACAAGAATAGACTGGAATCTCAAGTTCTGTGCTGAGGAACTTCTGGAAGGCGGAGGAGCGGTTCACAGAAAACATTCAAGATAAAATAATATAAGTGTGGCGGGTCAAGCCTGTCCCTGGGCTGGGTAACTACCCTGTCAGAGTAAGCAAGGTACATTTCCCAGCAGCAAAAAGGTGGAGATGGTTTGCTCAGCCAGGACCTCCCCAGTATCCCAATGTGCTGAACGGACAGGCAACAGCTGTGGCTACTACAGCGGCAGTGAACCCAAGGACCCATCAGGTGGGCAGTGGAAGATGGAGCCGGATTTCCTGGTGACCCTGGATAGAATGGAATGGCTTGAGCTGGCTCTACAGAGTTTATCAGGGATGAAGAAATACCAGGAGGCTTCATGGAAGAGCTCCAGGATACAGAAGTGGGATGGCTCAGTGGGACTGAGAAATGTGGAAAGCTAAGTTAGCATTTCCTGTGCAGGCTTTGTACTCAATATTGACTGGTTGAGGAGACAGTTGATACAAACAGATGGAGTCTTTTCACGCCACATTATACCAACCTCTGTGTTGGACTTCAGCATCATTTTAGTTTTGCGCTTCTGCAATCACCTAGAGCTTGCTAGAAAGAGATGGCCGGGGGCATTGTGGGTGCACCACAAGGTTATCTCTGTAACCCTGATGCTCGTTGTGGGACGGTCATTCCCGAGGGAGCCATATCCTGGCTATCCTCTAGGAAAAGGTTTTGTTGTACAGACACCATCGTAAACCTCTGAGTCTTTTGCAGGTTAGAAATCCTTTGCAGAGGCATGTGAGTGCACCTGAAGAAGCGCGCGTGGGACGTCAGTTCACAAAGGGTCCCAGGCCCAGGTGCGGCTGTGAAATTCTTGGGAGCTTTATGGCTGGGTAATGCTCAGATGCTTACGCACTAAGGTGATTAGGGAAAGTCTGCAATAACCTGGGTCTGTAAATGTTAAGAAGTAAACAAGAGTATCTTGTAGGGAGCGAGGGACAGATGCACCCCGGAAGCCATTCATTTGTCCTTTGAGAATCCTAGAGCTGGGGGCGGGGAACAAGGGTAGGGGTGGTGTTACCTCCCTGGGGTTGGGTTAAGGAAACCCTAGCTAGACTCTCCCTACTGCCAAAGATAAAGGCTGTTGCCCCTGGCTGTTTGTTGCATTTCCCCAGCTGCGTGGTAAGATTTTATTGCTGCACACATTGGTTGCAGGACTTGGGAAAATAAAGGTAAGGCTGACTTCCTCCCTGGGTGCCAGCTTCTGTAGTGCCAAAAGTTGCCGCTAAGGACACTGGGGAGACTTAGGTCCCTACAATCTACTCAGCTGTGGATCCATTCACGCTTCATGATGGAAGTGCCAGCTGGTGCAATAGCAGCACAAATGGCTCTGGAGAGAAGGCGCTTTCTGACTAGCCTTAAGGCCTACTCCATGGCGCGGAAGGCCACATTTGGTCCTGGAAATGTAGACAAAAATGTGTAACAAGGGAAGTCACAGGCTCCAGTGGAAAAGCAACTGTTGCTGCTGGGGTGAGTGACGTGCCAGCGGGAGTGTTCCCCACATTGGCTTTTATAATGCAACTGCAGCCTGCATTGAGTTAGGCTGCTTTTTTTGTTTCTAGTAGCCTTTTTTTCACATTTGTGTTTTGTATTAGGAGAAATACCCCTAAGTCTTGTCAACAGTCATGTTCCAGGGACGGGAATGCTGGAAAGAGTTCGAAGGTTCTGTACCTCGCTGGCTGAAGTTGGGGAAGCATAGTCAGTCCTCTATGCGCCCTCTGTCTTAGTCACTGTTCTACTGCTGTGAAGAGACACCATGACCAATGGCCAAGGCCGCTCTTCTAAGGGAAAGCATTGCCCTGGGGCTTACTTAAACTTCCAGAGGTTTAGTCTGTTATCTACCACCGTGGTGGAGAGCATGGCAGCATGCAGGCAGACATGGTGCTGGAGAAAGAGCTGAGAGTGCTACATCTGGATCTGTGGCCGGAAGACGAGAGGGGCACTGGGCCTAGCTTGGAATTTTTAAACCTCAAAGCCCCCCCCCCCCCCCCGCCCCGTGACATACTTCTTCTAGTAAGGCCCCACTTTTTAATCCTTCTCAACTAGTGTCACTCCCTGATGACTAAACAGTCATATACATGGCCCTATGGAGGCCTTTATTATTCAAAGCATCATACCCCCTAAAGCTCAGGACCACTTCTTTCAGAAGGGCTGCAAAGGCCGTAAGAGCCAGAGGAAGAGGTGTTTGTCATGAAGGATTAGCCTCTGAGCCAAACTGCCGTCATTGTCATGTGTCCCAGCTAGTTTTGAGCTTCAGAGATCATCACAGCTAGGCTTGTTAACTGCTG
This sequence comes from Acomys percivali, assembly GCA_907169655.1. Classification (NCBI taxonomy): domain Eukaryota; kingdom Metazoa; phylum Chordata; class Mammalia; order Rodentia; family Muridae; genus Acomys; species Acomys percivali. Next base: position 51,123,035 of record OU015750.1, read on the forward strand.
ACCTTCCTTCTTGGATAGGGGTTGTTATGGGACACTCCGCTGATCTGTCTTCCCAACTAGCCATATGCAACTCTGCTCTAATTGAATGTAGTCCCTAGGTCTCTGGGAGGTAAGAAAGCATATAGGATGAAGGGATGGGGTCAGGTGAGGGAAGGGAGTCTTTCTATTCAGTCATGGGGAAGCCATTCCTTCTGGGTGTGTTGGCTCTGTTTCTTAACAATTAAACTTTATTATACAACCCAACTAGCTTACACAAGAAGGAAAAAAGGTTATAGGGACAAAAGAGTGAACCTTCCGGTATCCGTTCCACGGGACAGGTCCTTAGGTGTCTCTCTGGTCCGCGTGCTGGTCCAGCCTGTTCGCCGCTCCACACATGCTCAAACCCGGGCTGACCCTGTTGTTCTCTCCTCCCCACCTGCCTCAGTCATGTGGGAAGGGCGGTCTCCTTTTCCCGTTGAGGGTCAATTAGAAAAACAATAGCCCAGGTGGGGTTCCCAGGTCTGCTTCTTGAATTCCAGGCCCAGGATGGCTCCACTCAGTCTGTCACAAGGTATTTATGGGGTGCCCCAAGGGTAAACCCCCGCCAAGACTGCTTCCACCTGTGACGAAGCTTAATCTTTCCCACATGGGTGCAAACCTTTCAATGTAGCTGCTTTAAGTTCTAGATTGCTTGTGCCCTTAATGCCTCACCCACTGCTGTAAGTAAGCCTCATAAACTCTTGTTTCTTGCCGTGAACATTCATGGAATTGTACCTTGGTTTGTCTCTGGGACCTTAGAAAGAAGGGAAGATATGAGGTTTTAACAACAAGTCTATATTCTCCTCAGACTGGAAACATGGGTAGCTTAATGGATATCTTTCTTTAGCTTTTCTGATTTTGTTGTCTTTCTCACATTTTTGTTTACCTTCTTTGTTTGCTCTTCTATTGTACATACCATGTGGATTTTAGATTCCCCGTTTGCTTTTGGTAACATTTCTACTATCTTGGGAGATCTTGTTCCAGTGACAGTTTTCTTCATTGATGATAATCACACTGGTTTGATTCTGTACACATTACACACTTTAAGTTTTTATTTTATGTTATTTTATTATTCCTTGATACAATATATCCCAACTACAGCCTCCCCTACGTCTCCTCCTTACAGTCCCTCCTCTCTTCACCCTTAGATCCACGGCTCCTTCATTTCCCTTCAGAAAAGAGCAGGCCTCCCAGTGACATTAACTTGGCATAAAAAGATGCAATACGATGAGGCATTTCTCTTCATACCAAAGCTGCATGAGACAAAAGAGTCAAAGACACCACAGTCCCGTTGTTAGAATCCAACAAAGACTCCAAGCTAAAGAAGCACAGCGTATGTGCAGGGGGCCTGATGCAGACCCATGCAGGCTCCTTGGCTGCTACTTTAGTCTCTGTGATCCCCTGTGACTGACTCTGCTTACTTGATTCTGTGGACTGTGTCTTCCTAGTGCCCTTGACCCCTCTGGCTCCTTCAGTTCTTTCTCCTCCTCTTCCGAGGGGCTCCCCAGCTCTGCTCAATGTTTGCCTGTGGGTCTCTGTATCTGCTTCCATCCTCTGCTGGAGGAAGCCTCTCTGATTATGACTGGGCTAGGTACCAATCCTATGAGTATAGCAGAATACCATTAGGAATGACATTTGGGGGGCGGGGGTCAGTCATGTTTGTTTCTACCTTAGGGCTCTGAGCCATCTTCTGGATTCTGGTCATCTGGGCAGTGTTGGGCATAGCCCCATCTTGTGTCTTGGGCCTCAAGTTAAATCAGTCATTGTCTGGCCACTTCTACAAGCTCTGAACCAACATTGTCAGAGTGCATCTTGCAGGTAGAGGAGGTTGTGGGTCATAGATTTTGTTGCTGGGTTGGTGTCCCAGTTTCACCACTGAGAGCCTAGCTATTACAGAAGATAGTGGGTTCAGACTCCATACCTAGGAGTCTTCACTAGAGACAACCTCATAGGTTCCAGGAAGTTCTTACCTAGTATACATTGTCCACTTTTAAATTAAATACTAATGTTGCACATTAGAGTGGAGAAAACAGGGTAACCCAACATTTCTCCAGAAAGGCTGTTTCTTCCAGTCAGCTCTTGTGGAACGGGTAGAAGAATGCTGTCTGCAATTGAGGTGAATTTAGAGTTGATGCTTCCGTAGGATTTACCAAGGTTGGAGGGTTGGAACAGGACACTCCCTATAGTGTAGCTCAAGGTCTTAGTAATTGGAGAGGTTCCAGGTTCCTCTTCCTGCCCCTCATCTTCCCAATACTGAATACCTGTTCTTTGTGATAGACCTCAGTGCTCTGGAAATCCCTACCTTGGGGCTGGGATGCCTTCAATGCCCGTAGGTGCCCTTTCACTTCTGTTTTACCACTACACTTTACCTCCCTGTGATGGTGGTGGAGGCAGGCCGTCTTTGAGAGAGTCTCTTTCTCCCCAGTCTTCCTTCAAACTGTGGCCTGTGCTTCATGGAAATAGAGACATTTCTTCACTGTCTTGTCCTTTTCTCCATCACTCAGTAAAGGTTCATGGAAAAGATCTGAGGGGAGCAAACTATCTGCCTGTATCAGGGGCTCTTGGGGTTTCTGAGTCACTGCATTAGCCTGTATTTTGTCTTTGAAAATATGCTAAAATCATGGCTATTTTCCTCTTACTGGATCTGCAGCAACTTCCTCCTATTCCAGCTGTTCTTCCAGGGTGGGACAGCTGAGGATGCGCTCTGAGTTTTGGTCCATGAAAGTTTTTGCATCCTCAGCTCCCTTCAGCTGAACTGAAAATGTGTAACTTGATGTTGCTGAGTTTGTCTTGGTACAGTAGGGGCAGCATTTCCTGTGACACTCTACATCCTGTGTCTCAGGTGGAGGTCAAGTACCGCAACACATCTTAGTAGACAAGACGGTTTCTTATGTCTCTTACATGCTATTAAGTTCTTGAGCTACGTCCACATTCTGTCTACAGGCAGCACTGTCATCACTTTAACTTGTGTTTGATCACAGGGGTAGTCAATCTTCTCTTGATGAAATTTCTTTCAATATAATAGAAACTCTGCAGATACCAGGGAGATTATGTCTAGTAAAAGGTAACCTTGCTCTCAACAAGTCCATGGCCTATGATGTACTTACTCCTTTCCCATTGCCTCTTACCTTGCTTTCTGTCGTTCAGACTTCTCTCTTCCAATCTATTCTGCATGCTGCCAATTGTCAACCCCCAAACTCAGCCCTAGACCTGGCATTCCCAGCCTTCATTGACTCTCTAAACAGTTAACAGTAAATTTCATGATGTTATATTTCTGTAATTCTCTTATTCCAAATCATAGGTGTGATTTTTGTAAAGATATGCCATCATGTATTTCAGGCTTGCCTCAAGCTACTATATAAATAAGGATGACTTCGAACTTGCGATCCTCCTGCCTCCACCTCCCAAGTACTAGGACACCATAGCCAGTGACACCATACCCAGTTTTATGAGGTGCTGGTGATAACACCCAGGGCTTCATGGGTGCTACGTAGTAAGGGTCTCATATGTATGACTGTTTAAAAGCTTAATCCTTCCTACGTTGAAGTGTGCTGTTTAGTATCTGAAAAGTTAATTTAACCAACTTTGAGTGAATTTGGGAAGCCAGGTTTGTTTGTTTTTGTTCTTTCATAAGTTGTCTTGTTCCTAACTGTCATGGGTCCTGTATGGAAGACTTTATTTACCACTGTTTCTCTATTCTGAGAATCTGTGGTGTCTGAGTTGGCCCCTTCCTTCAGTGTGGGCTTTACTCTGTATTTGCAGCTGTGAGTTCTCCCCGGCAACACTGCCTGAACTATAAAGCATCACAGAAAAGTAACTGCTAGTTGCATTTCCCAGCTTATAAGGAATCTCCAATTTTCCCAAAGAATCTTTTGTTTGTCTGCTGTAGAACTCAGGCATTTACTCCCTCAAGCAACTTAGAAGAGAAGCAGGGCACGTGTGCGGTACGGCACTCGGTACATTGTAATCTCCCATGTAGAAGCAGGACATGTGTACTGTGCCACACTTGGTATGTTGGCATCTCCCATCATACACTTTTGCTTATGGCTAGTGAGAGGCCGTGCTTCCAGATACATTCAAATTGGAAAAAACTGCAGGTACCTGTTCACTGCGGGTGATGCTGCATGCTTCTGTCTTTTACCTGACTTCTGCTAGAGAGCTGAAAGCAAACACATCTTAAGTGTTTGGAGCTCATCGAATTCATACAAAATGAATACATCTGTGTAACTTACACCTACATGTAAGAATAGAACATTACCAACACCAGTATTCCTGTTTATCATTTTTCCAACATTATCCTCCCGGAAGATAACCACTGTCGTGACTAATTTGTTGTTTTAGACTTGTAGGTAGGGAATCACATATAGTGTAATCATAGGAATTTGGCTTCTCTATTCAACATTTATGAACTAGGTTATTCATGCTGTTGAAATTAGCTATAGCCTTATCATTTTCATTTCTGTGTAATATTGCATTGCATGAATAAACTTAGGCTGTTTCCCAGTCTGGGCTAGTATAAATAGTGCTGTTTAGAACATTTTTGTACATGTCCTCCGGTTCACTCTGTGTGTATGTGTGTGTGTTTAATATGTATCTGAGAATGGAATTGCTGAATCCTAAGTGCTACTGTCAAGCAGTGTCCTGGGGGGCTTGTTTGGAGGTTTCTACCAGTGGAATGCAGCACTCCGTGCACCCTAGACTGAAGAATGACCATTCTTCCTCTAAGGGGGAAAGCCGTTCTTTTCAGCCCTCCTGGAAGCTTTGGGAAGGGCAGAGATGGAGTGGAGAAGGGGCAGTGGAAGAGAGAGGGGATGCCAGCCTTACCAGCTGGGTCACTTGAGTTAGCCCTAGAGATATCACACAGAGATCACCCTCACATCTAAAATTTTCTTGTGTATTTTAATGCGTGCATCTTACTTTACTTTAATGTCTGAGGTTGTAAAGCAAATGTGTCCTTGCATCCTTTCTCCTGCCGTACCATAAAACACTTATATGGGAACTGCAACTTGGGTAATAGTAGTTGACCCTGAACTTGAAGATTCAATGAATTTCAATCCTAAACCACCGAAGCAGTTTGAATAGCAGTAATTGGAAACAGTGGGTCTCTTTCTCTGTTCCTCAACCCAAAGCTTTCTGAACATCGAGCCAGGTTTAAGATTTGAACCTCGGCTTACTGTATGTGTATTACTGTATATATATATATCTCCTAACCTTGAAGAGATGTCCACAGGAGTTGATGGCTGTTTGCAGCACTCCCCATCTGGCCCTCTAGTGTCCTGAACCTTTGCTGATCCTTCTTGCTTCGGCCTAGGGGAACAGCTCACACCAGGTTGGCAGCTGTGAGGACGGTTGTCTGTAGCAGTGAAGGCAGCATCTCTAGCTCCAGGCGGTTTTCCTCCCCTCCCCTCTGTTGATAATTATCCGTGAGAGCACTGCTGTTCCCTCAAATGACAATCACACAATGACACCAACAGGAGTATTCTCCAGCTTGAGGAGTGGTGACATATCCACTTTTCACATCTTCCCTGAGGTTCAGAAAAGACTATCTGCATACATGGATGGAGTGGGATTTTTCCAGACATTTCTACTGTGAGATACTGGAAATGCTCAGTTCTTTACTGCTCAGCAGCTCATATTATAGTAGTATGGGAAAAGATACTACTGGTTAACCTAATGTGCTCTAAAACCTGTGCCTCAAATCTTTCAAAATACATACTTAGCCCTCCTCACTGGGAATATGAAAGCATTCTGTTTTGTGAATTGATTTCTTGCCTGTGTACATCTCAAAGCCTGAGAAGAATACAGTAGGAAGGGGATTCTCTGTCATTTATAAAAATAGAACAGTGGTTTCTAGTAAGGCAATTATCCTCATGTAAAATTACTCATTGAGATGTTTCCACAAGGGAATAAGAGACACCCAAAGGTCTTTGCTGTGTTTTTATAGCCACTGCAATACTTACTCCTACTTGTGGTCAAAAGGAAGTGAGAAGTGTGCAAGCAAAGTATAGTAGGGAGGGGACAGTTCTGCTCAACACCAAGTCATCCCACTCTGCGTGCCCCTGAGAATTCACATTACACTGGGACTCTCAGTGCATGTGGTACAAATCTAAAGAAAAGCACTTGGCAGAGGCAGAATTCACTGGCTCACGTAACTGGGGAGACTTGTTTCTGATATGATTCAACTCAGACTCCAACAATGCAGGGATCTCCTTCCAGTGCCCCTGTTCCCTTGGGGCCGTGCTGATCTCCCTCCCTTGGGGCCACGCTGATCTTCTTCCCTCAGGGCCATGCTGATCGTCCATGGCAAACTACTTGCCACGGGGCGTGGATGATGATCCTCCACTGAGTTCCCTTCCTGCCCTGCATACAAACATCCACAGGACCCTGTGCTTCAGCCTCTAGATTGAAAGGCAATTGTGAAGGATTCTGGATGGCCCAGGTCAGACCACACATCACTGCAGAACCAGTTAGAAGGCACAGGGGACGTGGGTACTGTTTGTCAAGTCAGTGAATTCTTCAGCATCATTTGCTCAGGGTCAGTTGCTAGATTCACTAGTATCATTTGCTGAGCAAGAGGAATGGCAGTTGCTTAGCACAGCCCTCACGGGGATTCCCATGTGTTTACCTGATAGGGAACCTGTGCTAGACTATTGAGTAGCAATTTTCTGTATAGCTAGTCAATCTAAAGGAGGTTCATTAAGACCCAGGATGCCCTAAAGAGAGGTTCAATTGCTTGAGAGTCAGGAAGTAAACAGCTCAGAAGGCTCAGGAACTCCCTGAAACTGAAGACATGAACAAAACACTGCCCCAAAGGTCAGATAAGCAGAAAATACTGCTGGGGAGACCAGCTGATCTGTCTGGAAGGGGAAAGGGGAGAGCTGAGGTTTTTGGGAGAGACTTTCTGACCTGTCAGGCTATATACAAGTCGTGCAGAGAGTCCCAGGGTTCCATTCTTATGAGTGGGATAGCTTTTCTGTGATACAGCTATTTCTGGATCATTCTTGATCCCTTACATAACTAATAAACTCACTGTTCACTAAGTTGGATTTTGGTGGTATCTTTATTTTGGTCTGTTGTAGATTTCCTATCTGGGGGTGGTGGTGGGTGGTGGAGATAGATATTTATTCACATTTCCCTAGGTACGGTATCACACAAGACAGACCAAAGCTTCTATCTAAGTATAGCTTGGTAGTTCAATATATTGGAGTTATTTAAAGGGAAATGGGTTACTTCTAGGAGCATAGGTAACTTGAGGACAGCTGTGTCACTGGAAAGTTTACTCCAGAATGATGACTCATGGATGCTGAATTGCTGGGGCTTCCTATCGAACATGCAGACAGCTCCCCCGAAGAGAGTCAGTCTGTTTGTCTGTCTCTCCCTCTCTGCATGTGTATGTAACCTTGGGAAGTTCCTTTTGGATCTTAGAACTTTTTGAACCGAGTCTGTCTTCCCTCCAGGAAGCAACATTTCAATTTGGGAAATAGCTACAGAACAGGTTGTAAAGACCACAGCATAGTTTGTAGAGAGATCTCCAGTTACGTAAAATAAGCCTCTCTATAGAGAATGTACGTCATACCGGCCCTTAGTCATCCCAAGGGTAATACCCATCAGCTCTCATTTCTAGGAGTTAAGCTAACCCAGCAGACTCAGTGCCACTCCCCATCTTTGTATCTTATAACATATGGATTAAACAACCAGTTACCCCATCTCAACAGAAACAACGTAAAAGTCTTCAGTTCTCTTGAACACCAGCCATGTAGTCACTGACAAGCCTACAAGTACACATGCTGGATGGACTGAAACAAGTCCTACTACCTGGATTTGCTACATAGTGTGGCTCATCCCACTGATAAGATCTATCCAAGTAGGTATATTTGTCTGTGAAATTTCTAGTCTAGTGGTACCAGGTCATCTTTAATGACAATGACATTCAAATGAAAAAAAAAAATGCTAACAATAATGACAACACAGAGGTCTTTGTTCCAGGCACTCACTTGGTGTGCTCCAGAGATTTCTTACTCCTCCAATTATGTGTTATTATTGTAGCATTGTGCTGTGATGAAACTCGTGGCAGATGTTAAAGGGCCTCTCTAAAGGTCTACAGCCAGGAAGGGGTAAAGGTGAGATTAAAAACCCAGCTAGATTTAAATATGCAGTTTCAAATCGCTAGATAGTGTTTAATTAATGTAAATGCTAGTGGCTATAAAGCTGTCTTTTTCCCTGAAAGCAATTGCTTCTGTTTTTAGCCAGACGGCTGCTGTTTCCCACAGTATGCACAGATACACACACCCTGGGACTGTGGAGAGGTGAGTAGCCACTCTTTGCCTGTGTATAACTGATTGGGGTTGGACTGGAGCCTAACAGCTCATCACAAAACATGGAAGTGGGAGTGGGGCAGCGGAGGAAACTGATTGTCCTGCTTTTATTGTCAGTAAACATAAAACACAGATATGGCTAGCTTCAAATAATGAACATTCTAATGGGACATGCAACAATCTCAAAAAATTTCAAGGACATTTGAAAGGAAATGTGGGAACTGCACATTGAAGGATGCTGTATCACTCCAAAGCTGAGGACACAAAAGGAGGTCAGAGTGAAGAGACAGGCCGCATGGCGATGTTTGATTAGAGTCTGGAGAGTGTAAGTGAAACACACACAGTGGTGACAATGTGTTAGAGGTCACACTGGGCCCAGTCTCTCCCTCCTGCATCACCGGATGCTGACGCTCACATAGCTGATAAAGCAGTCTGCAAAGTGTATGAGGAACAGAGGGGAAGAATGGAAAGGTCTGGAAGGAAAACATGGTAACTTACGGGAGACCCTGCAGGCCTTTATAAAGCAGGGCAATCGATCTGGGTGAGGGAAGAACGAAACTAAGTTCAGCCCAAATTAGGTAACCGGTGTCGGGCCAAGACTTCTTGGAGTCTGACATCAGTTTGTTTATTTACGCCATTTTTTTAAGCATAGCACAATTTCGGAAAAAAGTTTTTGTGATAACAACGAACTCAACCCTGTGAGTATGGCAAAGCTTAAGACACGCTTACCCTGAAGCGCTAAGATGTGTCCTGGTGATGTAGAAACAGTAAGGGTCTAAGGAGAGTGACTGAAGTAAACTAAATGCCTGTGGGAGTCAGGATTTGGCCTGGCCCTAAGATAATGAAGATGTCACTTAGGCTGTTGTAAAAAGTACAAATGACGTCTCTCGTAAGGATGAGTTTAATGGCCTAGAAGTAATGCTCAAGGTTTCAGGGGGAAAAGGCTCTGGGTAAGTAAAATAAAAATCGTGGGCGATCAGTGTAGAGCATGGCTCATCAGATAGCAAAGGATTGTGAAGCTACATCCATTCCCAGCATTCTGGGAGGACAGGCTAGACATGTGTTTCCTTTGAAGGATGCCTGTGAGTTTAACTTTGCGGGCTTCTCTGGTGCATGCCCACAGACATGGACTTTTGGCCCTCTACAGTGAATGGCCTGCCAGAGGCGTGCCAGAGAACACTCCCAGGCTATAAACACCACGGAGTTAGGCCAAAATGAGAACAATGTAAATAAGATTTTTAAAGTAAAAAATTCACTAGACAAGACTCCTAATGGAGGGAGAATACTAACTCACCTACAAAAGAAAACTTTGACCCAAAACTTATCCTGCCTATAAGATGTGCAGCGCAAAAAGCTAGGACAGAGCAGAGATTAAAGTAATGTCCAACCAGAGCCTGGCCCAACCCAAGACCCACCCCATGGAGAAAGCCAACCCCTGACACTATTAAGGATAACTCTGCTTTGCTTGCACACAGAAGCCTAGTATAGCTGTCCTCTGAGAGGCTCCACCCAGTAGTGCTTCAAAACAGATGCTGAGACTCACAGCCAAACATTGGGCGAAGCATAGGGAGTTTAGTGGGAAAGTGGGGGTGGGGGTGGGGAGGAGAAAAGGATCTGGAGGTAACAAGAGCCCCACAAGATGACCAACAGACCCAACTAACCAGGACCCAGAGAGACCTGTGGAACCCAAAGCACCAACCTAGGACCATGTATGGACTGGACCTAGGTCCCCTACACAGATATAGCTGATGGGCAGCTCAGGTTCCATGTGCACCCACTAGTAAGGGGAGCGAGGGCTGTCTCTGACATGGACTCTGTTGCCTGATTTTTTATTACTGCCCCCTGGCAGGACTGCCTTGCCAGGCCACAGGGGAAGAGGAAGAACTCAGTCCTGATGCAACCTGATGAGCTGGGGTGGGTGGGTAGAGGGGCTCCTCTTTCCTGAGGAATAGGGGAGGGGAGACAGGGAAGGATGAGTGGGACTGGGAAGAGAGGAAGGAGGGGGCTACAACAGGGATATAAAGTGAATAAATTAATAAAAATTTTTTTTTTACTGGTTGGAGTTTGCTGTGAGACAGTGCCTACTAGCAATATCAGAAGCTACATGGATGAACTCTCAGCAACATGCCTGCCTAAAGGAAAGCTGAATAGGAATGGTCCAGTGAACATGCCAAAGTGCGTGGGGAAAACCTATACAAAGGCCTCAACCCTATACAAAGGACTACAGCAGGGAAGGGATGCTGAGAATGGGAGAAGGAAGAGCACACCTGTTGTTGTCCAATACAGAATGGTCAGCCCTGAAAACATACATATAAATAACATTCTATAGGCTGAGCAGTTGCCTTTAGAAATGAGTTATGTGTAGAGATGTACATATATGCATGCAGTAACAATGAAAAAGAGACTGAATTTGAAAGAGAGAGCAGAAGGGCACATGAGAGAGTATGAAGGAAAGGGAAGAAAAGGATGATGGAATTATGATCTCAAAAATAAAAGACAAAGTTCTAAGAAAATTCAGTTACTTATGAAAGATATATATATTCATTCTGTGCCCCCCCCCCTTTCTAGCAACATACTGAAGTGGCAGAAGAATCAGGTTGTTTGATCTTAAAAGATTATATATATATGAAAAAGCTTAATGGTTGTAAATGTAAGAAATACAAGAAAAATGATGGGAAATTACTTTTTGTCATACCTACATCACATCTAAAGTCCCCAACCACCCTTTCTAAATGGCTACTGTAACATTTAAAGAGAAAAGGCTGAGTGCTATTTTAGGTAAGATAAAAGACAGCCATCCAGTAAAGCCAGTCAAAGGGCTCATTTTTCTTTTAAGTCTTCCTTTGTGATGGGGAAGAAAGGGAGAGAGCTGAGTACACAGTGTTTTTATTTCTGTGACGCAAGTACTCCTAAGCATCCTACAGAAGAAGAGGAAGACAGAGGGATTGCGTTTACCACGGCATATGCAGCTCGGAGAAGGAGCTGCTGGCCAACAAACCGCAAGGGCTCTGCCATCCTCCGCCCGCTTTGGAGGGAAGTCCACCTAGAAAACCTGGTTCTGACACCTGGCATCTCCAAGACCTGAGTCCCCTGGCATTTTAGACTTTTAGTCTCCTCTTCTGGGAGACAAAACCAATTCTTAATGGGTTGCTTTCAAGAGTTAAACTAGTCCACTTATTTCTTCATTCTTTCCAAGGGCCAGGCTACAGAACAAAGGAAATGAAGTGGTAAGTTGCCAACAAGGCACCAGATGAGAAGTTTTGAGGAGATGAGAGCTTAAACGGCAGTGCAAAGCCAGGTGAGCTGGGTGGGCAGTGGTCAAAGCAAGCTTCAAGAAGAGATGTTAGCCATAGTTGTTAACAACATAAAGAGGATGAATGCCAGAGGTAGTACGGATTAAGGAAAAGAACTTTCAGGCAAAGAAGCTGAGAAACTAAATATAATGTGTGAAAAATATCTAGATTTCTTCTGGGTGCTGGATTAACGACCTGTGCCATTAAGTCCCTATGCAATTTAAGGTGAAGTCCAGTAAGCAAGTGTGGTGAGAGACCTGCCCGCTCACCTGAGGTCTCAGTTAACATTTTAGCTCCATAGTAAGAACTATGCTTATATATTTTGAAAAAGTTACAATGAAGAAAATCACTCCAACTTATGTAAAAAAAAAAAAACAAAAACAAAAACTGGAATTTCTTCCCAGGCAGTTCATGAACCTCATGATTATGCTTTTTAAATGAGTGTTAATCCAAGTTAGAATTAAACACACATCAGCTCACCTATCCATGGGAACTTTCTATGTGAACTACCCAGCAGTCCTGAGAAGAGGTGGAGCTAGAGAGTCACACGTCTAGAAGCAGGATCAATAGCAAGTGAGTCTCAAGAGGAAGACACACTCAGCCCACCCCCCCACCCCCAGCACCCAAGAGAGACCTATAGACATGAATTTGCCATAGATACCTACAGCGAAAAACAGACAAAGGTTATTTATTTGACCTTTGGTTATACATTAAAGCCACTAATAACTATGGTAGTTTATAGTAATTAGACACAAAGGAAGAAAAAAAAATCAATGATTCAATGAACATTTGTTTCTTTTATTCACAAATCATTAGATTTACCCCTCTGTTAAGATCTTTTTCTTTATGATTTTACACAAAGGCCCTTGAGATGTATCAATTATAAAACATGTCAAAAAGAAAACATCTTTACAATTTACAAATGGGAGCTTTATACAAGAGTTCTCTATAAAATTCGTCAATGTAAAAAAAAAAAAGATGCTGGAGCTGAATGCAAGGCATGTTCAGTTGTCATTAGGAGTATTTGTGTTTTGTTGGGGACTTTTCTCTCCTCCGGTCCTGATTTCTCTTTGAGTCTCTAGAATGTTCAGAGTATCTGCTTGATTTTTCCCATCGTCTCTCAGCACCATTCTGATACCTGTCGTCATCACTTTTATGACCTGAGTGTCTTCCACTCCTCTCCCTTGACTTGGAGCGATCCCTTCTTCTTCTGGAACCTTCACTGTCCTCATTTCGGGTTCTTTGCTTCTCGTTTTCAGAAAAGGAATCTCTTCTCTCTCGTCGCTTCTTCTTTGGCTCACCATGCTTGTCTTCCAGTGCTCTGTGCATATCTTGGTCTCTGCCATTCCCAACTCTACTGTAACTATTTTCTTGGTTTCTGTCCGCCATGTACTTTGCTAAGGAATCCCCCCAGTCTGCATCTCGGGAGTTTGGAGCTCTGTGTCTCTCAGACCTTGCTCTCTCAGTCCTCCCTTCCTGGTGCCTTTGTTCCTCCCGGCCTCCTCCTTGTCTGTCACGTGTCGGCTTGCCCCTGGCTGATTTATCTACTTCTTCGCGTCTGGACTTCCCTTGTCTCTTCTTTCTTGTGCCTTTAGCTGCATACAAAAAAATTAACTGTCGTTAGTTTTTATGTTAATCTAAATTTATAATTTAACAATAACATTTACTAACATACTGTAGAGCACTTATCTGTGTAAACTAGATGTGAAGCCAAACTGAAAAGCCTAAAGACAATTTTAAAAAATGAATACATTCTAAAATGTCATTATTTACTAAGTAACTACAGTTTCAAACTCAAGTTCTCATAGGAGCTTTCAATAAACTATAGCAAATGAAAAACAATCCATCAAGTAATTAGAAAAGGCACTTCGCCACTTACACACCGTAACCCTAACAGACTTTCTTGCCAGATGAAACTTAGCTATAAAGGTAACCCTGGTACAAAACCAAGACACATGGCCACCCACCCCAAAACCACCTCTTGTTGGTGAGGGGCACCTGTGTTCACACCACAGAATGAGTGTGTTTCCACTGAAAAGTCTTCCTCTGTGAACAACAACGTGGCTTTCTGGTGCTCTCACAGTCATCGGCCATACGAGTAAGAGCTGGGTTATGACAGTTATGGGCTCTGTGAGAGTCATGGAAGCTTGGTTTCCGATAAAAACTTCTAAAGAGACCTTCCACAATTCAGTTTTACTGATATAATCTCAAATATAAAATACAGGGAAATAAATCATCATTTTAAGTTAAACTTAGTCACTTATTAATTCAAGTTCATGAATCAAAACAGCTGAGATGACTAAAATCTCACAAATCCCATGACTACAAAATGAAAACACAACAGGAAGTCACTTTGTCTTGCCTTGACTCTACCCAAATGTCAGTGTAGCAACTCCTCTTTCTTCTGCAGAGGGACTAACGATGGGACATGGTGTATGTGCTGGCCTGTCTGTGAGAACTTCCTTCTCGAGCTGCAGCTGCCCAAGCAGAAACCATTGGGCTCAACGCGAAGGCCAAGTGTCTGGCTTGTTCTATACATCGCCTGGCTCTGCCCACACTACACCACAGCCACGCAACAGTGTGCAACCCCATGGCCTACACCGCAGCCACGCAACAGGGTGCAACCCCATGGCCGTGTCTGCATCTCCGTTTTCCGGTCTGGAGGTAGTTCATACTGTTTCTATGCTATCTAAGACTTGAATAATGAAACAGTTGTCTGCTAAAACTGTATGATAAGGCAAATTAACTTTGAATCGGCAAACTTTCTTACTGCAAAATTCATGCTGAGCTATCATCTGTCCTCAAAATGGATGCCATGAAATACACTCTGTACCATTAGAAGAGCTGTTACATGAACAGTGCTCTCACAGTTTCTGTGAGGAAATGCACCCTGCTCTAACGACCCAGAGCACGAGGAGTGCATAGCTCTGGTGTCATACAGTAGTCGGTACTTGAAAATGTACCCGACAGGAAATCACAGTGCACTATCTGCCATGCAGCCTAGGGCGGAAGAGGGAGTGGCTACACTGACAGGCATCAGTAGACACGCAGACGCTGTTTTGCCAGGTAGAGCCAGGTGCTCTCCTACAAGAAGAAAGTAGATCTTGGGTTAAACTACACAAACCTTTTCAGAAAACTCAGACCAGGAGCAACTCTGAAAAGGGATTTCTCTAGAGGATCTTCTTTTCCTGACGGAATAAGGCACATACTGAAAGCTACTGGAGACACCTGGTAGAACTTTAAACCTGTTCGAAGGTGCTGAAGATCTACAGCACCTGTGATGCTGGAATGAAAGAAGTACTCAAGAAAAGGAAAGGAGCTTGTGCAATGAAAGGAACAAACTGAAATCAAGAACTCCAAATTCTCAGTAGGAAATGAGGGCTGGCAGGATGGTTCAGTGGGTAAAGAGGATTGCCAAGCCTGATGACCCAAGTTTTATTCCCAGGTCCCACATGAAGGAGAATCAACTACAGACAGACACACACAGACACACAGACACACACACACATGCAAAGAAAATATCTTTTAAGAATTAAAATGAGCAGGGCGTAGTGGCGCACATCTTTAATCCCAACACTTGGGAGGCAGAGGCAAGCAGATTGCTGTGAGTTCAAGGCCAGCCTGATCTACCAAGTGGGTTCAGGACAGCCAGAGCGACATAGAGAAATCCTGTGTCAAAAAAACCAAAAAACAAAGAAGTAAAATGATTTGAACAAAAGCACCTGGAGTATAACTCACAGAATAATACAAACATTTGTACAGACGTGGTATGAAGATACGGCTGGGTAAATAAACAAGGAAAGGGGACAGTTTTTCTCTTGTAGAAATTCAACATTATCATTAGGCAAACAGCATAGAGAATACTCCAAAAATGACTGCCAAAATGACTGAGAAAAAGTTGGAGACAGATTTGAACAGAATTAAATGATATCCCTACAAGATAACTGATTTAATAGGCAAAGTGTTTATCTGAAGACATTCAATAAGCCCATTCTCAATTTAGTGATGATGGCTGATGTTTATTAGAACATGTCAGCATTTGTGAGTCCCTTGAAAAGATGCACTAAGAGCAAGCTGTTCTCATGACTTTCTTTCCAACCCAAATGGACTCCTATATTTGAATGCTTGGCCCCTAGTTTGTAGAACTGTTTGGGTTGGGGGAGGGGGAAGGGGGGGAGCAGATTGGCTTTGTTGGAGGTGTGTCACTGGGGGGAGGGGGGCTTTAATGTTTCAAAAGTCCATGCTCTCTACCTCAGGCTTGCAGGTAAGATGTGAGCTCTCAGCTCCTGCTTCAGCACCATGCCTGCCTCCTGCTGCCACGCTCCTACCATGCTGGGCATGGACTCCTCTCTCCTTCTGTAAGCTGCCATGGCCATGGTAACTCTTTACAGCAATAGAAAAGTAACTATGACATCAACTTTGATTCTGGAAATATCAACACTGATATAAGTGTTGACTTCAATACTTGATCAGAATCTTCAAAAACGTCAAAGAAGTATGGGAGCCCTGGCAGAATACTGAAATGTAAACCGGCTTCTGAAAGAAGGAAAAGGACGCTGGTGTCCTGGGTCCCGCCTCATTCAACTATTGCTTTACTTTTTGTGAAGTTCAAAGGAGATCTGTTAGAAGCATGATTCAAGATGAATCTCCATAGTTTCATGGATAATTACATTGTTTATGTGAGGAGCTAACACTGGGGGAGTTGGTTGAGGGTATATGTGGATTCTCTCCTGTTTATTGTAATTTTCTGTAATTATAAAGTTAATTCAAAACAAAACATTATAACACTAAAAACATGAAAAACTGGTTAACAAAAACAAGAACCAAATGGCCCCAAATTCAGGAAAGACAGAAGTGCAGAGAAGTAAGCTACACTGTCCTGACAACTCCTTCCTGGGAGCACCTGCTGACCCAGGGTTGCTGCTAGGGGAAAACAAAAGACAACAGAGCTCTGGCTGCCTCAAAGGCAGAAATACAACGACTTACTTGAAATGCACACATTATATAGAAACACACTGCAATATATTATATATAATATGTGTACATTTTAAGCAGCAACATACAACCAAACACACAGAGTGAATAAAAAAACAAAACAAATCAAAGAACTCTATAAAACAGAAAAGTTAACTTAAAAAAAGGGAAAATCAAGACTTGAGCAAAAGAAGATATTAAATGGCCAATGATATTATACTAATTTATTAGTGATCAAGAAAATTCAAATTATAATGAAAACTATAAGGCAATATTCTCACATATTAACCACAATGGTTAAAGTTAAAAACATGGCCAGTACCCACCTGGTAGGAGTGTAACTTGGAATAATCACTTAGAAAACTGGTACTATTTATTAAAACCAAATATATACTTATTATCCTCTGGCAGTGACCACATCTGTAGTTGCAAACTGAAAAGAAATGTACACATGGGCATTTCTTAAGTGACAATGAAGTTATGTCCTGAAGATGGCATGTCACAAAAATATGTCAAAAGCCAGGCACGGTGGTACACACCTTTAATCCCAGCACTCGGGAGGTAGAGGCAGGTGGATCACTGTGAGTTTGAGGACAGCCTGGTCTACAAAGTGAGTCCAGGACAGTCAAGGCTACACAGAGAAACCCTGTCTCGAAAAACAAACAAACAAGCAAAGTAAAAAAAGATGACACTGGGGTCTTTAATACCTCCAACCACAAATAGCACAGTTTAGCTTGCTAAGAATACTTACATTAGTTTGAAGGTGGACTTCAAAGTTACTCTAACACATAGTAAGTAGCACAAGAAGAGAGAAAAATTCAAACTTCTAAGTATCTTTCTTTTGACTCTATACAGAATTGTATCATTGTCAAGTTGAAAAGCCAAGAATACAATGATGATCAGCCAGGGACTATATGCATGCAGACACATATATATGTGTACACACACACACACACACACACACACACACACACACACACACACACA
>OU015750.1:51140631-51172546 GCA_907169655.1 Acomys percivali
ACACACACACACACACACACACACACACACACACACACACACACACACGTATATACGATGGGGACTGAAGTTCAAAGCCAGCGTGGGCTGTGTAGTGAGGAGGAGACTGTGTATGTGTGTGTACACAAGACATCACACACATGAGTATGTACAGCAACCAATGTGGATAAAGAATTATAAATAGAAGAATATTTTGTTACTGTAACCATGATGGAAATGTTAGATATAAAGGAGTCCATAATTACTAATTATAAAGTTAAAATAGGCCCTGTCGCACAGGTCTCTAAGCCTAGAACTTGGAAAGTAGAGGCAGAGGACGCCAGGTTCAAGGCTAGCCTCTGCCAGCCAGTGAATGAACAATCTAATCTGCATATAAAACTCTAGCAAACAAACAAAACAAGCCAACCAACCAACAGCAAACAAGCCAATCAAACAGTGGATAAGAGGATGCTTTCAAGCCAGGTGTGGTGGCGCACGCCTTTAATCCCAGCACTCGGGAAGCAGAAGCAGGTGGATCGCTGTGAGTTCAAGGCCAGTCTGGTCTACAAAGTGAGTCTAGGACAGCCAAGGCTACACAGAGAAACTCTGTCTCGAAAAACCAAAAAGGATGATGTTTTCAGCTCGACTTGGGCGGCTGGGGATGGGGATGCAGCTCAAGGCCAGCCTGGGCTGCACAGTGAGAGGGAGACTAGCGTTAGCTTTGTGGTGAGACCTTGTCTCAACAAAGCAAAAGAGGCAAGACCCACTAATGGGCACTGCCACGAAGAGAGGAGGAGTTCTAAAGCACTTCTACAGTACTTCTTCGTCTCGGGGACAGCTACGTATTGCAAAGCCCCAAATGAGCTATACAATGAATAAGATGCTGTCTAGTCATCACATAAAGCTTGACTACTACAATAAAGCCTAAGTGTCCTGACATGGAGCATCAGGACGGCATCCATAAACCACAACAGACATCACTGGATCCCAGCTGCCAGGGAACTAGCAGTGTCTATGAGGAGGTTTCTCCAGCAGATGAAAGACACTGCAGACTGCGTCAGGACATCTCCAAAAATGAGTGTTTTAAGTAGACAGCCCACCTAAATACGCAGCAATGGAGAGCGGCCCCCGTTAGGAGCAGTAGGAGCTGTGCACTTGCTAGAAACTGGGCCTGATACCTGAGGCAGAGCTCTGGCTGCTGGAGGGTGAGGACACGCTCCCCTCACTGGAGGACGCAGAGCTGCTCTCGCTGCTGTCAGACTCTGAGTCAGACGAGTCCGACTCCGAAGACGACTCTGACGACGAAGAAGGCAGGGAAGGTTTCTTTTGCTCAGCTTCTGGTTTCTGAGCCGCGATGGCCTTGGGCGTGTTTTTCAGATGTTCTCGAAGTTCATCCCTAACAGAAATGCAATGTGTTAACACTGGGCCTCCTGCGCAACTGAGAGGTAATTATGTCAGCAAAGATAGAATTCTACAAATGACCCTTACGTTAAACCTCCGAGACCTATGGAAGTGAAGAAGTTGATAGCAAACCGGGTATTCCGTGGGTTGTCTCGGGGTAACAGTCCTTCAAAGAATGGCTGAAGAGTTCTGAAAAGGAAAAAGGAACGAAAATGGAGAACGGGAAAATGAAAACTCCTACACCCACCGATCAGATCTTCTACATATTAAATTAGTAAGTAAAACCTAGGACATTGGTTTCTGTATTTACAGAATACAGGCTACCTACAACATAACAGGCAACGCACAGCAATTCACTCAAGTTCATGTCTTTGTAGTTTAGTGTGCATGTGTGTGGGTAAGAGAACAGACATGTGGGAACTGGCTCTTCCCTTCTACCTTGTGGTGTCAGGGATGCAGGCCTGTTGTTCTTACCCACCAAGACAACTCACTGGCCTTGAACGTGATGTCTGTAATTACACAATATAGATTTAGAAACTTTTTATGTACACCGTAAGATACACACAATGTATACAGATGACATATACACAAGTGTACATGGATATATGCACACAAGTATATTTTGTGGGCATGACAGAAAAATTTAAAGGCCTTGGCTTTTTTACATGTACATATACGTGCACATCTAAATTGTGTAAAAGCAGTGGCAAAGAGTACGAAGTAGGCAATGAATGTTTCACAGGAAGACTGACTACGCATGTTAGACAGATCAGAAAGAGGGCCTCGCTTCTGCATTCACAGTGGTAATGAAACATGAAAACGCAGAGATCAATATACATTCTGTGATGCTGAGGTGACTAGAGTACAGCTTACTGAGGAGGGAGAGGAGCCTGAGAAAGCAGAGTATATGAAACCAAAGAGTGAAGGACTAATTTAGAGACACCTGGGGACTCCAGTGCAGGTCTTTGATTAACATTTAAGAAAGGCAGAAGAGTGAAATACTAGAATAGCATGTGGCATTAGCAGAACGGAACAGAAGCCAGTCTTAGTAACTATGAACAATCTGAATAAATAAGTATTAAGAAAGGTGAAATGGGCATTACCTAAGAATCCTAGAAGAAATCCCTAAAAGGTGCATGTTGTCTCATGTCTTGTAACATAGTTACCCAAAGTCCTAGAGGGCTTTTCACCATGAAGAGCACATATCTGCTAATATGGCAGAACTCCCACAGACAGGAAGGCTAGGCTTAACCTGTGAGTAGGCTACTTACTCATCCTTTAACCTCGCATTCAGTTTAGGAAGACCCATGTATTCACAAAGCTCCTGGAAAAATATCTTGACAAAAATTCTACTAGATGATGTAGTGGTTTCTTCACTCAGCTTTATACATTCAAGAACCTGAAAATTAAAAAATAAACTTTTTTAAAGACAGGGCCAAAAGGCCAACCAATTTAAGTTCTCTGAGAATGACTGGGACTGTTCATCTTTAGGCAGAATCTCTGACTCCCTCCCTCAGCAGAGTGTAAGACTGCGGCCTCTCTATATTAACTTCCCAGCGCTGACTAAGATGGACAGAAATAGGTCTTCTTTTTCTTGAGGAAGGTGCTTTTTATAGCAGAGCAGATAATCTGTCTTGAGCACATAACAAAGTAAAGAGGCTCACAAATGTCCCTCTGCAGAATGTGCGCACACAAGGGACCAGGCGAAATGCCACCGAGAGCATTAGGCTATAGTTTTGTTTAGCACATATGCACAAGAAAAAAGTAAAAACAAAGCCAAAAGCAAAATGATGGATGATGTATCCTTAAAACTAAGATTACCGCTTTTATAAACTAACTTGTGGACATAGATTTTTAAAGCAAAACAGAAAAACAAAAACTCTCTAGCTTTTATGGGTTATGTGTGTTCTGGAAGCCTATTTTCAGGCAATTGTTTAAAAGTTGGCTTCTTTTCTAGAGCAGGGGAAAGGAAGCAAAGGGTTGCTATGATCGGCTGCTGGGTTGGCTGAAGCGGCGGCTGAATGTGTTTGGACACACTTAGCACCTACGTACTGAGCACAAACTTATCCAGTACTCCTAAGGCCAGGGCTGGAGCCTCACGCCACCATCTGTTTGTGGTAGTTTACAATGCTACCCTCTTCTTTTCCTTCTGGAATGTGATTTTTCTCCATTAAAATTCTTCTAGCAACTTGGCTTCACTTAAGAGTATGCGACTTTTTATGGCATGACTGCCACAGACTTCACTTTTCTCTTACATGGTAACTTTCTTGAAAGCGGGGACACACTGACTGCTTTGACTGGCCACTACCAACAGCTGTGATGGGATATGCAGGTGGTCACTAGATAAGTAGCATTTCCATGCAAAGTAATTATATAGTAAATATGGGTTTAATGCTCAATTTGGTGCATGTTTCCTGTTAAGAATGCATTTCTTTGTTCTAAGTGTGATCACAGGATCTCCTCCAAGTTGCTTACACAAAACATGTTGACGTACCACAACCTCCTGGAGCAATCCTTTCTCTTGAATCGTAAGAGGAACGTTGGAAGAGCTACTCTTTCAGGAAACTGAGTAGTACTTCTGAGGCACAAGTGCCACCACATTAGGGGACACGTGTCTTTCATTTGTTATGTGAGTAGGGGCAGATGTCAAACATAAAAACACATCCTATTTCCCCTGAAAGCATGGCTAGCCATCACTACTGAGAAGCAGCACGGCTTTGCACGCTCCCCACAGTACTTCCTACACGTGCACTGTTTGCCTCAGCCTTCTGATCTGTGCAACATGACCGTGTTTCATGAACAGCAGCTGCAGTCAAAGCGCACTACACACGTCATTTTTACTCATTTTACTTACTGATAGACGAAGCATGGCCACGCCGTAACTAAAAGCATATCTGAGAATAACAGAGGATTAGGAATGAAGAGCAAGCACTGATCCAATTACTTACACTCCACGGAAGTGAGTCTGTGTATAAAAGGTGAGCAAACATCTTAGCCACGTTTCTTAATTTGTTTGTCTCTAAGCGATGGATGGTGTCGTACTGTTCTTTGAATATACTTTCAAATGATTCCATGTATTCTTTTTTCAGCATGCAAAACCGCTGTAGAGAAGAAAATTGACAGTCAACTCCAGCAGAAACTGAGCGTCAGAACTTACTATTCCTAAATTTACTAGATTAAATGTTTGTGAAAGCCTTTGAGAAACATCTATCACCCTATCTTTCTGTGCTAAATAATCTTTAAAAAGTTTTTCTCTATCTGGATTTATATGCTAAAATAAAATTATACATTTAGTTCATCCTAAACACATACATTTTGCATTATATATATCCACCTTGTGAATAGTTCACAGATATATTTTAGGGAACAGAAAGAGATTAATGTTTAGTATTTCTATGCTTTTGCAGAGGATCCAAGTTAAGTTCCCAGCAGCCAGGTCAGGCAACTCTGAACAGCCTGTAACTCCAGCTCCAAAGAGATCCATCACCCCTGGCCTCCACCGGTACCTGCACTCACATGCACATACCCCTACACATACAAAGACACGTAATTAAAAATGACAAAAATAAGCTTTTAAGTTTTTTTTTAAGATAATGCTTACCCTATGCTGCCTAACAGGTTCCTGACTCTAGTAACTCTTTTGAATTTTTGAAGACCTTTAGTTGTTTTATATTGGGAAATTGTTACACAGTATTTATAATTTTAAGAAGCTGTAGAAAAATGGTAGTAAATTTAATGTGCTGCAAAATGCAGGGGGAAAGGAAACTAAGGGCATGAGTAATCTGAAAGAGGGAACACTGTGTTCTCAGAAAAAATAGCATGTTGCTAGTTAAGGGTAGAGCAGGCCACAAAGCACAATAGTTAATTTACTACATTACTGTTAGGAATTCTTTTGGGGCTTCTGTTAAACCCTACGTGGAAAGCAAGGCTGTAACTCACCCCAGCTAACAAGCCAAAAAACTTCTCGTAGGTCCTTTGCTGGGCACAGCAGTCAAGTATCATGTTGCAGAGTTCTTTCTATTTGGAAAAAAAAATTGTATTAATGACTCAGACCACAATGAAACTATGTTATATGACAATTTATAGCCACAACAGAGAATGAATTTTCAAGCTAGACTTTCAGAAATTTTGAAAAATTTGAAAATTATTTTAAAAATTTAATGTCAAACTTAAATCTTTTTTTTTTTTTTTTTAAGTGTTTAGTCTGGCTAATATCATCTAAAGTTATTTATGATAATTTGATTAAATAACATTCTAAATTCACATGTATGAATCATTTCTAAATTGACTGCATGAAGCAGGTGAAGGCATGATGGGATATCCTATCTTTTAAAATCTTCTGTGTGGAAATATTTTATATTTATTTTCACCAACACAAATATTTACCAAAACTTAAGGGTTTACAGAAGAATAATTGGGCCCTACTCCAAGTTAGATGACCTTCCAGTTGATGAGAAGAAAAAAATGTAAAAAATAAAAATAATAGAACAGAAAGAAACAGGGTTATGACTCAATTTCCTAAGTCCTGAAGTAAATGTTCTGTATACAAACTAGTTACAGAGCAATGGATGTTCTGAGTACACATGGATGGACACTCTCTCTACAGACCTAGATACACTGGGATCTCTAAAGATGGATGGCCCAATCTTGTAACTGTTAAGTTATATTGTCCAATCAGCTACGTAACTGCTTTGGAAAACCTCTGTTAAAAAAAATTTAGAACTAATGAGTAAACCTCTGATCAGAAAATCCATTATCACAAATGGTTCACATTTAATTAAGTAACAAATATGATTTAATAATTGCTGAAGTAATTTTTTTTTGGGTTTTTGTTTTTGTTTTGTTTTTCAAGACAGGGTTTCTCTGTATAACAGCCCTGGCTGTCCTGGAACTCTATTTGTAGATCAGGCTGGCCTTGAACTCAGAGATCCAACTGCCTCTGTTTCACAAGTGCTGGGATTAAAGGCATGCACCACCACACCTGGCTTTCTGAAGTAATATTAATGAAGTTGAGACTTCATGAAGAATTGACCCAGGTAACATAGCAAGTGAGACAGGATAAGGCCACTGTACAAATACTATTTTCTATAACTCATTTATTAGAATGTCTATATATTACCAATATATTATTAACTAGAATACATTTCATTCTCTAAGAGCAAAACAGTCTATACAAATTAAATGGGTATTCTTTCAGTTAGTTTTTACTTTTAAATTTGTCAGTCACTAACTGAGGTATGATCTAAGTAAAAATTGTTAATAGTAAAAAAAAAAAAATACGTAAACAGGCATTTATATGTATGTAAGCAATTTGTGCGCAAGACTCCAGAGTGCAAATGCAGGACCAGATTACACAGGAAGCTGTGCTGTCTAACATGATACCATCAGCCACAAGTAGCTATTAAAATTATTTAACATTATAGCCTGAGGTCCTTAGTCACAGCACTCATATTTTGCATAATCAAAAGCTGTATGTGCCTAGCTGCTGGTACCCTGAACGGGCAGCATGAATATTTCCTCACTGAAGAAAATTGTACTGTTCAATGTTGCTCTAGAAATGGACGGTCTTACCATGAAGCAGCCTAGCTAGAGGCATCACTTTAAAACACATGAGTGGTTTCAGACACAAAGAAAGAGAACAGAAAAACCACTCAGAAGTTAACCTGATTAAGTAAAATGTTTATAAATGTGTTACGTTCTGGAAAAGTAAACTTTTCCAAGCCTTATCTGTTTCTGAAAACTTAAAACAAAGTCCTAAATTATCTAACATTAATTTGATATATAAAATCCATTTTCAAGTTTCCCTACTAGCACTGTTTTACAGGATGCTAATCCCATTTTCAGCAAAGTGTAGTAACACACCAAGCCATCACTGACTGTCAGAAGTACTCACAAAACAAACCACTCTCTTCCCCTAGACTAGGTGCAATTAAGTGTTATTATCTATGACTTGAGATAATTAAATATTTTAACATATTGATTAAATATTTGAGTAGTTTTAGGAGTATTTTAGCATATGAAGATAGATGCACTAAGATACTTCCACATAATAATCAAAGTATGTTAAGGATAGTTCTAGAACAACTACCCTTTGGATTAGCACTAATAAAATTTGTAATGACTTAATTATACTCCTCAAATGTAGCAATAGCCACACAGTAATTTTAGTGTCAATTCTAATTTTAAAGGTTAATTTAGTAATTTATATCCTTCTAAGGATGACGTATTAACTGTAGTCAAGAGTACATATAGTAACCATCATTAGTGTAAGACTGCACAAACTTTAAAAAGAAAACAGAACTTTTTAATTTGAAAATAATGTTCTTGCAAAATTTTGTATGACAGTATTTCAGTAATAAATGATTTTTCTCCCTGTACATGGCCAAACCCTAAGTATTTTCCATGTTAGGGCCAGTGTAGTATTAGTGAGAGGCACTCATTCTGCTGCTCTGCTCAGTCAGTCAGCATGAGCATGTTTTTACTCCAATAAAACCTTACTTATGAGACAGCAAGTGGGTCTAGGGCACAGTGTCCCAGTCCCTATAGGTGATCACCTAATCCTGAGCTCAGGACGAGACTGGAAACTGAACAGCCTATTGGAGCACAAACATCTACTAAACCATCTGTGCAGTCTATTACATGTAACATGGCACAAGGAACAAATCAACCAAAGCCTGGGCTCAGGTTCCAAAGACCTAAAAAGAACACATGATGCCAGGAGTGGTGATGCACACCTTTAGTCCCAGCGTTTGGGAGGCAGAGGCTGTGAGTTAGAGGCTAGCTTGGTCTACAAAGCGAGTCTAGGACTACCAAGATAACACAGAGAAACTCTGTCTTGAAAAACTAAAGGGGAAAGAAAAGACTATATGGTGACAATGAGGAAGACATTTACAGAAGCATTTACTCGGCTTGGTGTTTGTTGCCCTTAGCACTGGGGCTCTGATACTTCAAAGTGTAACAACTACGAGACAATGAGAGCCACGAGGCTAACACCAGACCTTCAGTAGTCAGTGGATCACTAAATCCCTGACAATTTGCTCTTTGTCTCACACATACATATTAACTTCTTTTCTTATGAATGAATTGATGAATGGAACA
Organism: Acomys percivali; assembly: GCA_907169655.1. NCBI lineage: Eukaryota > Metazoa > Chordata > Mammalia > Rodentia > Muridae > Acomys > Acomys percivali. Next base: position 51,149,110 of record OU015750.1, read on the forward strand.
ATATAAATTCTTCTGTACACAACTTGAGCAGTGCAAGCAAACATGCTGTGATCGTTGAAGTTCCTACTAAAAGAATTCACCAGTGCACATGTAAAGACAGGGATCAAGTCACACCGAAGAGTAGATTCCCCTACACCACCATTTGTTCACAGGCAAGCAGAGGCCAACACATCAGCATGCTGCAACGCAATCTACCAGAACACAGGCGAGAGACCCCAGGAGCCCTAGGCCTTGGCTTAGAATACAGTTACAGAAATTTGTGTTTATGAGTATTTATAGTTTTACTGTTTTAATTCACAAAACCTATTAACCTCCTTAAGCATTTGATAATTACTATGTACTTGCTATTTAAAAGCATTGACATACTGTTTGGCTGTCGGCAAACTCCATTTTCAGCAGCTTGTGTGCGCATTCTTCAAAATCTAAACTGTGGAGACAAGATGGCCGTAATATGTTAAGGCCTAATCAGCTACAGTGTGCTTTAGCTGTCAAATATTATTCTGTTATTGATTTAACTATAAATATCTATGATATGCCAGCATACAGAGAACAGCCCTTACCTCTACCCATGACAATGCATAAGCACATGACAGCATGAGGAACCATAAACTGTGCTATGTAGAAGCCAGACACAAAGGCCATACTGAATATACAGAGAACGGTGGCTATGTAAACAGAATTCATTCTGAGTGTCAAAAATATTTGAACAATAATTGTGCTTGAACAACTTTGCAAATACTCTAAAACAACTAACTGCAGACATGAAAGGATGGATTTTACAGTACATATAAATTTACATATGTCCCTTAACCTTAAAAAAGGCAAACACAAAGGAAAAAAAAAGTATGAGTACACCTTGATTTTGATTATTTTTTTCAAGCCAATCAACTCAAAGCCACAGATAGGTTATTGTTACACACAGAGTGGCCTTCCATTCACAAAATTGTATTGTTCTTCTTCCGTTTCTCACTGAGCACAAGAGTTGTAAACTCAAGTGTTAACATCAACTTTCTCTTCAATTCTGGAAGACAGCTGAGCAGGGTAGTTAGTTCCTACAACTCTAGCACTCATAAGGTTGAGGCAGGAAGGACTTTCTGGTGAGTTTGGGGTCTAATCTAGGCTATAGTGAGATCCTGGGTCGAAACAAAAAATGAAAACATCACTGGAGGATAATAACCACATGAGGGGCTCATTAACTGTTCTGAGCTGATGCTCCAGCAGCAAAGGACAAACGTGAACTCTACAGACAGGGAACTTGGACACAGGAGGCAAGGATTCACTAACTGCCCAAGCTCAGGAGCATCTCTTCGGTATTTATGAAATTAAGTCTAAAAACGAAAAGCATTAAGAATCTTACTTAAAAGTTTAGATAAGACAGCAAGTAGAATGCTTGACAATGAAGGGAAAATATTAACACTTAAAATGTTACCAGGGTTTAATTTAGAAAAGGTTTCATGTAGCCTAGGCTAAAGAGGATGACCTTGAACTCCTCACTCTCCTGTCTCCACCTCCCAAATTTTGGGAGTACACGTATGTACCTTGCTCACCTGTTTTCACACAGATATTTATAAATAACTAACCTCTTTAAGAAATGTACTTTAGTTACTAGTCATAAATCCACAACTAAATTAGGAACCTCTGCTCCTCAATAAGATAATACTGTGACTTAGTTCTTACATCTTTAACATCTCAGGTTTAGCAACATTTGATTCAATTCTCTTGTTTTACAGAGGAGAAAACCAAAACTCAGAGGTCTCTATGAAACATAATCCTGGATAATATCCCAATATTTAAGAATTAAACACAGAAATACTTATGCTTTCTAGCTCAATGGGAAAGCAATAATAAGTACTGCACTTAAAAGCTTTTTGAAATGTTTTTTATGTAATTTAGAGAAGCCGGGGGGGGGGGGGGGGAAACTGTAATTAAAACAGGTCAAATTTCTTATGCTTCCAGTATTAAAAACCTCAGCATAGGAGAGTAAATGACACTTTATCACAGTGGAACGCCAACTACTTTTCCAGATGCTGCAAATCTTCACACATTTCTCTAACACCGTCTCCACCCAGCAGTGCTGAGTGAGGACAAGGTGAAAGCTGTTGCAGAAGCCACTCAACACACTTCACAAGTTTCTGATTTTATACCTAAACACAGGGCTTCCCTGTATAGTGTAACAGCAGTAAATGATGCAAAGCAACCTACAAGGGAAAGGGGACATTTTACAGTGTCCATGAATTTAAAATTGAGGAGTAATGCTGGTATATTTGCACATTTGTAGATGGCACAGGTCCTCCTAATAGCTACCCAGTGCAATGTGCTGGCTCTGGAGGAGTGCTTTCCCTTCGAATTGCCAGCCAAAGTAGCGTAATGACTCTGAAGGAATGTTGCAATTCACCTGTATTTCTAGTGTCTATTACTTATTAGGTTTCATAAGTAGAACTGGGCAACAGTCTAGCATAGTACAAAGCAAGGAAAAAAACTAAAATAAAAAAAGAAATCTTCCAGGAAGCAGATAGTAGGCAGTACTCCATGTGCCTAGAATGGACACATCTCAATGCTGTAGCAACAGCAGTGAGTATCATCTGCTTTTTTTTTTTTTTTTTTTTTTTTTAAAGGGGAGAGATATTTGGTGGGAGTGGGAAGGACTTGGTAATTAAAAGCATGTCAAATAGGTACTAAAGAAATATTACTAACTGGGCAGTGGTGGAGCACACCTTTAATCCCAGCAATTGGGAGGCAGAGGCAGGCAGATCTCTGTGAGTATGAAGCCAGCCTGGTCTACAGAGTGAGTTCCAGGACAGTCAGAGCTACACAGAGAGAAACCCTATCTTGAAAAACAAACAAAAAAAACCAAAAATTTTTACTGCTTTTCTTTGAGTATTAGAGGAAAAATTGTATGAATTTAAGTTTTTTAAAACTTCCTTTTAAAACATAATGATTTGAAGTTGCATTACTTATAAATTCTACATGAATTAACACTGCCGAGTATTTTAGGTATTTTAAGTGGCTCAAAATTATTTCCAGTTTTAAAACAATAATAAGGGTTATAAAATGCGTTCCTGAATTATTATCTTCTTGACATATGCCAGTTTTTTAATGATTATATCAATGTGTCCAATTAGGAAGCTACATTGTCAGGGATGCTGTAGTCCTGCCATGTCTCACTCTGAGATAACTTTGAGAATGCATAGTCAGATGATCGTCAAGAAGCAGGAGTGTGCTTCAACTTCCAGAGAAGCCAGCTGCTTACTGTGGTGTGCTGTCTAATAAAGACTAATCTTAGAGTCACAGCAGCAGGAGGAAAGGAAGATTAGCAAACTAGACAACAAGGAAGCATTTAAAATGTCAATACCTCTGTATAGTTCACTGGTCAAAATGACTTTTGAATGTACAAGATTTCTTGTACTAAGGTCCTGGACACAGCTCAGTGGTAGAGACTGAGCATAATTAGGTTTAATTCTCAGTTTTGTAAAATCTCAAAGATACCCCTAAGTGGTTAATGAAATGTCCTCACATCATCTGACTCAGTTACCTCCTTTCATCTAGCTTGGACGCTATAAAGATTTTAGAAAACACTGGATATATCCATGCAGGCACGCACAGACGCGAGGGCAGGGGACGGGGGAAGAAAGAGGGAGAGGGAGGTAGCAATCTCCTTTGAGAGTAAGCAATGTTCGCATGTAACGTGCCAGTTTTCAATGAAGAAGCAGGAGCAGAGCTCAGTGTGGTTTGCTCGCCTTCTCTTAGCTGACATGCATCAGACCACTCCCTACATTCTAAACAAGTCATGGTCAACGCAATTTTCAAGGGAGCCATAAACCAGACATTTGACCATGTATTTTAGGTGGTGGCTGCCCATTTTCTTTGTTGGTTTGACTAGCACTTTAATGAGATTTTATCACCAAAGAGTCTCATTCCTAAGTCCTCCAAAATGTGTTCAGGCTTTTACTCTAATGTGTGTGTGGGAGGGTTTTAAGTCTAGTAACCATTGTCATATATAATTGAGAAAAAATAACTTGACACATATGGGTTGGTATTCTTTAACAAGGAAGAGCCACTGTTTATGAGTGGCTGCCATTTGTGTATGAGTGCTTTCGTTTTTGGTAATTTCTGCAATTTAGAAATTAGCAAAGTTAAGGTGGCATAAACAAGGTTTCTTCCTAACAGTTGTTCAGGGCTGCACTGAACCTCTTTCCAGTCAGTGTTCTGTTGTTTAATATTCCTCTATTTGAAGTTTTCAGACTATGAAAACAAGATGACTCCTATTTATGAATCATTATTGCTATGACATCATCATACTCAATGGAAACATACAGAATCTAGCAACAACCAAAACTGAGAAAACAGCCTTCCTCTTGTGTGAAATGTAAACATGTACCTAGCAAATCAACAGGCTGATTCACATGAAAACTAACAGATGGATTAATCATTTAACATTCTTGTGCAGTGCTCTTCAAATCAAATACACAGACTTTAAAGAAAATCGCTTTATTTTCATAATATTCTGATCATTCTTGATACTACTTCAAAGTGTCTTCAAAACCTTCCAGAGTGTAATTCCCAATTCTGCTTCTATCCGCCTGCATCTGCATAGCAACCATGCTTCTCAACTTAAGAGTCAGGACTAAAACCATGGGGCTGGAGAGGTGGCTCAGCGGTTAAGAGCACTGGCTGCTCTTCCAGAGGTCCTGAGTTCAATCTCAGCAACCACATGGTAGCTCACAAGCATCTGTAATGTGATCTGATTCCCTCGTCTGGTGTGCCGGTATACATGCAGATAGAGCACTCATAAATAAAAATAAAGAAATATTAAAAAAAAAACAAGAAACACTAAATTTTCACTAACAAATACAGTGATAGCTTTTACTGTATGATTGGTTATTTTTAAGGCTTAACTAGTAATACTTAGATACAAGAAATGGCACACTGAAAAAATAACAGCACCCTAAGTAAGTAAAGACAATTTTCTTTCTTAGAACAGAACAGATGTGCTGGGACCTCTTTGCTTGGGAACAGGACTGCAGCAGGCAAGCACAATGAGAATCTTGAAATGGCGTCTGATTTTCTGTCATGTGACCCCAAACTGTATCACTGATCCTGCTTACCCATCTCTTACCTAAAGTAAAAGTTTAAAAGATTGAGCTACAGAATCTTACCTTGACTGAATAGCAAGATATATTGTACGGCGAAATGAGACTAGATTGATTTCTGTTTTGTCATGAATAGTTATTTTTTGTCCTGAAATACATTAAACATAACAATTACAAAATATAAAAGTTTGTTCTATGATAAAATTCAGTAATAACAGCAATGATGTTTTCTCTTTGTAAATCAATGTCTGCAGAATTAATGGAGCCACTAAGTCTTCTGCCATACCATTTTGTTAGAACAGAGTTCACACCATGCCAAAAATACTATTTTTATCTATGTATTACTGACTCATTTAGACACCACAGAAGGTGTTGTTCCATCTGATGCTTCATCTAGAGCCATAAACATATTTGAGTAAGTGGATGAACTGTATGGACTTATACATAATTATTTGTATTTTAAACAGTATTTCCATATAAACAAATTCTAAAGGAAAGTGTAGTATACACCTATTCAGTGGAAAAAAAACCCAATCTATCTTTTTATAAAGTGTTACAGAACTATTTCACTCTAAGACATACATTATCCTTTAAAAAAAAAAGGTATACTTCTAATATTTCCAGATGGTAATTCATGTAAATAATGCCTGGCTTATGCATGCTGCTATACTACTTATATTTCCAGAGTAAAAGTCTGAGCTTGTTTTTCTGTGAAGTGATGTAATCAAAGCTGAAGAGGAAGAACCAAGCTATTTCTGTACAAATATAGTTGTTGGCCTCCGGACTCTAGTTTGCCAAAACGAACAGCAAATATCTAGTCATTCACATTTGTCACATTCTTGTCAAAGTTACATAAATCACATGCCCTCAACATGAATGCATCTTTACAACTGAAGGTCAAAAATACCAAATTAAAATTATGTCAGGAAAAAATTAATTTCCCTGCTTAATGCTTTTGGGAGCTGGTATCCTGTTATGGGGCACAGTCTTGTGTCCTACAGGGTGTTTCACAGAATCCCTAGTCTTCACCCACTCAACACCAGTGGCATTCTTCATAATCCTTTCTCAGTGGATGGAAAAAGCTGTTTTAGAATAGCGTCTCAGAGTTCACTTAATCCTAAGATGCTTACAGTACACTTGAAAAGCCACACTTTACCTCCCTCCTCCTCCTCGCCTTCTTCCTCCTCCTCCTCTTCGTCCTCTTCTTCACTACTTCCAGCTTCATGGTCTGTGTTTGAGTCACTGTCTCCTTCATCAAGAATTTCTACAAAGCAAAATAAGTTTAAGAAAAAGAAGAGGAAGAAACAAAGAAAATCAATGAGCTGCATGCATGTACTTCATCCTGAGCAGTTACTTCTCATTTCACTGAATCTCATTTGAACTGTTTACGTGCCAACAAAACTGTCACACAAGCCTCAGGTTGTGTATGGCAGGAAAGCAATGAGAAGGGTTTGATGTTAAGAAGTTCCATGTGTTACTTCTTGCAAGATAAAACATGCTCATGAAACAGGAGAACGAAAAGAAGGCACAAGATGTTTTCTGAGTGGGTGAGAGAACTGGGGGTGGGGTTGGAGCTCTAAGCTGGCATTTCAAAGTTCAAATGCTATCTTCAGAAGAGGGCGGCCTATGATGAAGCTAAAGCCACTTACAGAACACAGTGTGCAGAGTTAAGAATGAACATGAAATGATAAGGGAGGGGAATCATTCCGCAACTATTGTACTCAATTTCAACAAATAGAATGAAAAATTTAAATTAAAATATATAGTCATTATACTGGATACTACAATCAACCTAAAGATTTTTCATGCATAAAAATAAGATAGAAGTTTAAACATTAACAAAATTGGTAAAACCATCACTTTATTACTTCTTAAAATACAATTTTTATTCAGATCTAAATGAACGTACATGAAAGACCATCTACCACATCAACAGTGTGACGGACAGAGACCACAGTTTTATCTCGCCCCGTGGAGCTGTCAGAGCTAATCAACAATGAACGTTCTGATCATTGTTACAGGCACTGAAGTTTTCATGCAACGTTTTAACTCACTTTTAGAAAAGTCTATTTTTTTATATTTTTCAGAACAGTGTAAATCAGGAGCCACATATTTCATATTAACAGAGAATTTCCTGCTGCAGGAACAATCATTTGATAAGACTATAGAGCTTCCACTTAGCCCTTATCTGGAATATGATCTTGAAACCATTTCTAGCAAATGCAACTACAAAAAACAAACCAGTGTCTACTGTCTAGCTGATTATGCAACAGAGCACAGACTCTGAGAAGAAACTATTTAGTATTCAAAAGTAGGAAGACAGGCACTCCTGCTGTTTCCCCAAATGCTGTAAAACCTAATACACAAGTACACCTGGGTCACTCGAAGGTGCTAATTACTAAAGCTGTGCTCATTTCCTGCTGTGGTCATTTTTTATGCCAGTTCCAAAGGAACATTTTACTAAAGATGAAGGTCAAATGAACTGTGGGACAGTTTACAGCATCCTCTTTTCTCTCCTTTAGCATTAGCGTCACAAAATTCCATAGCACTGGCCACAGGGTTCCATCAGATGAATAAAACAAGGTTCAACAAATGGTCTATGATTCCCCGGGGGAACGTGAAACCTGTCAGATGGTCTATGAGGTCAACGCTGCTTTCCTAAGAACTAAGGTATTATCTGCCCTCTCACTGCACTGCGACCTACAGTAACAGGCAAGAGCAGTGGAGTTAAGATTGCTGCAATCTAACACAAATGAGATGCCAAAATGCAGCAGGAGTCAATGCTGCTTTCTGCCACACTTGCAGTTAGAGAAAAGGCCTATTTTGATTATAAATGTCCCCGATGAGGGTGAAAATACAAATTTTATTACATCTCCATACTTGAACAACAACGTACACTACTTGTATTACAGACAGACGAACCATGGTTACCTCAAGGACATGGTGAGGGAAACTGCCTTAGTTTAAGATAAAGTAGCAGCTTTTCAAGTTTTTATTTGGGGGAAAAATAGGCAATCTCATTCATAGATGTTTTTAGGTATTTGACAAGCATTTTTCAAATGCAACAAAATAACACTCTCATTTATGTACAAAGTCTATCACAATACTTGTCCTTTTTCTAACTACGTTATACAAATGAAACTGGAGTGAACTGCAGCAGGCAGAGCGCAGAATGACAGGGCCCACCTCCTAGGTGCCTAGGCACTACACAATGCATAAAATATGTCATCTCATTAAGTCTCTTTGCTTAATAATTATTTTCATTAAAATGTTATTTATATTAATGTATATCATTTTATTATTTTTAAATGAGTTAATATGTAAATATCCAAACACCAACAGATATAACTCTGAGAAACTGAAGCTCTATGGAGTCTAATTTTAAGGAGTATTAAGGGACCTCAAAACCACAGAGCTGAGGACTGCTGTAATAAAAAGCATAGCCCACGTACTGGCCAACTGCCTAGACCCTAATGGGACTCTCAAGCTTATACTAGAAAGGAACCATACCAGATACCCGGAGAAGGAAGGTGGACACCTTCTAGGGAAACTGTAGGGAAAGGAGTCCAAAAGCAACGACAGAAGAATGGGCTTAAGAAACCGAAGTCTAAGCAGAAATACCAGTCCCGAGACAACGGAAAGTTTTTAAGAATTTGTATCGAAAAAGAGAAATCTGTTTGTGTAATCAGAATTTTGGTGTGCTACACAGGACAGAAGACTTCCTGAGCCCTCTAAAGACAGCTAAAGCAGAGAATGTAGGTGACAGAGCTCAGCGACTCTGTGCAGCAGCTTCCAGAGTAATAAGCTGTCCTCAGGTAAAATCACAAGCCAGAGTAAACAAAGCCAGACACCATCACAAGCACAGCTGACAAGATTACCAGAGAAAACTACCCACGCTCCTGCTGTCTACATACCTATGTGGCAATACCAAGTACCTATCCTTCCTCTAGTAACCCGACTCTTCTGTCAAACATAGTCTGTTCCAGGTCATCTAGCTGATAATGGCAAAGACAACACACCCAAAGTCTGTCTGAAGTTGCAACTTACAGCTCTACTGGCAGACAGCTCATCAGGCACCGACACTGTGGTGATGTCATTAGAAGAAAGCAGTCCTACCCTCAAGAGAAGATACAGTATGGATGACATTTCCAACAGAGAAGGCACTTGGCTGTTTATCAGCGGTGCGGCACTGACTGTAGGTGTAGAAAAAGAACCTAATAAAGGCCACTGGTAATCTATGAATATTGCTTAAGACAGGTGAAACTTAAGGAAAAGGGATAAAAACCTATAGCTTGCAGAATGAATTTACATCAGGAGCATACACTACAAAGAAAGTTACCACATGAGAAGCAAAGAGCAGGCTTCTGTGTGGGGACAGTTAGTGGCTATTAATATTCCTGCCAGTTTCATGGAACGATCTACACTGTTTCTACTGATCTATGCTATTTATCAAATTTTACATACCCTTTTTGATAGCCTTGTACTTCTCTTCATTCTCCATAAAATTAGGATCCATCTTGAAAACATCTTAAAAAATAGACAAGAAGTTAGGTGTTTACTCCTCGTTGGCATGTTGGTGCTCCACCTCCTGCTTCCCACAGCCTAGGCTTACTGAGAACATCTTCTGGATTGTAATCATCCTCCAAGGGGAGCATATGTGTAAACTGATCATCCTCTTCCACTAAATCAAGTCCATCCAGAATAACAGGGTGGTCCTTGAATCCGTCCTTCCGCACAGCAAACATCACTTCAATCATGTACTGAACTCGTTTGTCGATCTCAGACTCGTGTAGGATGTTTCGCAGGCGTTCAAAGATAGCTGAAGTTAAAAGGAAAGAGAGGACAGTAAAAGATTAATACTAGAATAAGGACAGATAAGAATACACAGCTGGAGGCTGGAGAGATGGCCCAGAGGTTAAGAGCATTGGCTGCTCTTCCAGAGGTCCTGAGTTCAATTCCCAGCAACCACATGGTGGCTCACAACCATCTATAATGAGATCTGGTGCCCTCTTCTGGTGGGCGGGCACACATGCAGTCAGAACGTTGTATATATAATAAATAAATTTTTTAAAAAACAAACAAACAAAACAAACAAACAAACAAACAAAAAACACACAGCTAGGCAGTGGTGGTACACTCCTTTAATCCCAGAACTCAGGAGGTAGCAGCAGGTGGACTTCTATGAGTTCAAGGCCAGCCTGGTCTACAGAGCAAGTCTAAGACAGATACACAGAGAAACCCTGCCTAGGAAAAAAGAAACCAAGGATGTGTACTTACCATTGATTCCTCTTGGGGACACCTGGGTTAACTTGAGGCCACACTCCTTAAGGAAGCCGATAGCTACCTCTACGCTGTCATCTGTTGGTCTCTCCAGCAGCAAAGTGAGCATCTCCAGGCACAGAACCTCATGTGCCTTAACAGAATGCAGACACAGGAGGAAACAAATTAGTTACACACAATTAACCTGCACTAGCAAGCTTTTAAACATAAGTTAGTATACTACAATGATCATAATACACACTGATGGTTTTTCTATAAATTTCATCATAGATATATTAAAATTTATAATTTCTTAAACTCACCATACTGAAAAGAAAGAAGCATCTGGTTTATGTCTACATGTAGATTGTTTTTATGTATAAGAGGAAGTTGGATCCTTGGAACTGAACTTACAGATGGCTATGAGTACTAGGGATGGAACCTGGGTCCTATGAAAGAGCAAGTACTCTTAACCACCATCCCTCTAGCTTCAATTCTTTTTTTTAAAATACCCTTTTCATGGTGGCAACTTTTTTATATCTGCTCCCAATTCAACCTATTATGCAATTCTACTAAATAGCAAATAGTCCTCAAGTTATATAAAAATTACATCATAAATCATAAATTACTGATGCTGTGTTATGACCGTTCCCTTATTTATGTACATTCCTGGTGGCAGCAGAGGGAAGCAGGGCCTCATGCACGCCAGCCAAGCGTATTACCACTGAGTTACAGCCCTAACATGTTTCCTCTTCATAGATCAAACTAACCACCTGGTCCATAGTTTAAAATTAACACTAAAGGTTCCTTTGTAGAATGAGAATAAAATTTAGCTAAAAGGCATTTATATAGATATGCCATATATACCTTCATAAGCAAGGTATTCTCTGAAATGAGGAGTCTAAACCTCAAGTCAAGACAATATCTTTACACTAAAAAATCAGAAACAATACTACTCTCTGAAAGGTGTCTATGGGAGGAAAGAGGTTAGACTCATACATCACTGCATGAAACTCTTTACATCTAACTGGAAGGTAAAAATAGTTAATACCTTAACTGTTTGGTGGAATGACAAAAATCTCTAATAAACTAGTAATATTTCAAAATCAGAAATATACATGCTGTTACAGAAAGGTTAACTACTTTTCTGCTTTTAAGTAACCAATCATTAAAATCATATGGCAAATAATTAGGTTAAAATGTAGAAGATTTCCAAGAACAGGGACCTGAAAGAACTATATTTCAGCATTAAAGAAATAAGACTGAGTGAGTTAAAACCCTTCCACATACATGGGCATTACAGTAAGAATGATGGTATATATGGACTGCTCTTTGACTATAAACACAAACAGTTTTATTTTCAAGGCTGAGTAGAAGGCAAATATAATCCACAGAATAGTGGATGAATATAAAAATTAAAACCAAACAAAATGATATTATATACACTTAAAATAGATCAAAACTACTCTACCTAGTGTATTTCACAAATATGTGTCTGTAGGCAAAGTTTATAATGATCTCAGGAATATTTAGTATAAAGGAGAGGTAGAAATAAAGTTGCATGCATGCATTTTAAAAAGATGCCAATTATTTAATTTCCTATATTTCATAAACTGGCCCTAAATATGTCTACAACATTAAGATGAATTTTCTTTATGTCAATTTAATTTTTAATAGTGATTAGAATTTTCAATTAACTTTAATGTTTCTGTTGTATGTGCATATAATCAGGGCTAGGCAAAACCTAACAAAATTATATAAAAATAAGTCTACCTCAACTTTCTATCTCTAAAAATTAATAAAACAAAAATAAAAATGTCCTATATGCTATTTTTAGGGAATGCATAAGTAACTTTAAATGCAATTAACAGGGAGAACTAGTTTGTTGGCAAAATGCTTGCCGAGCATGCAGGACGCCCTGAGATGGGTCCTTAGTACTATACAAACTGGACACAGTGGTGCATGGCTATAATCCAAGCACTTAAGTCACAGAGGCAGGAGGATCAGAATTTGAAGAACATCCTGGACTCCATAGTGAGTTTATAGCCACCCTGGAGATGCAGGCAGGCAGGCAGGCAGGCAGGCAGGCAGGCAGGCAGGCAGGCTTAAACAAACAAAATCCATTTTGCTGATGTGATGATGGGTAAGGGATGAACAGCCGTGGACCCTGAACAATGTGCTCACCTACTGGTTCATGTGTTCTGCTGTGCAATAGGATGCACATCCATGGAGAAGTCAATATAATATTTAGTAAGTGACAAAAATGCTAAACAAGTGAATAAACAAAAATAAAAAACTAAAAGATATGCATGACTACTGATGTACTCTCTTTTTAAAATGATAGATTTATATTTTATTTCACATGCAGTGGTATTCTGCCTGTATGTATAAGGGTTTTGGTTCCCCTAGAACTGGAATTATAACAGCTGTGAGCTGTTGTGATGGTGCTGGGAAATGAATCCAGGTCCTCTGCAAGAGGAGCCAGTGCTCTTAAGCACTGAGCCGTCTCTCCAGCCCCTGATGCACCTGTTGGCTACAAGCTGTGCACACTGTAGAGCCTATTTATTAGGTAGTCACGAGCAGCAGGTAGAGGAAGAAGTGGAGAGGACACAGTTTTACTCCTTTAGAAAAAAGAACTTAGTTATATATTACATGGACTAACTTGGAGCTCAGTAACCACAGAAAGTGTTGAGTCACATCTGTCTGACAAAATTCCTTACAACACACAGATTTCTCTACATTCAAGAACATTGGGTGCATTTAAAACACTTACAACTAAAATGTCACTCAAGATGATCAAGACCATGGTCTTATGCCACTGAATTCAATCAGGTTTAATTTAAATTAATTAATTAATTTTTTTTTTTGAGACAGGGTTTCTCTGTGTAGCTTTGGCTGTCCTGGACTTGCTTTGCAGACCAGGCTGGCCTTGAAGTCCAGGCTGGCCTTGAAGTCCTAGACATCCGCCTGCCTCTGTCTCCCAAGTTCAACCAGGTTTTAAAGATAACTACTTACCACATTTTGGTTAATAAGATGTGCCACAAATTTTGAAGCAGTCAGGCAAAGTTGCTGAAAAGTAAAAGTAAATACAGTTAACCCAAAAGCTATCACCAATTTTCCTGTATCAATAAACTCTATAGTGGATTACCATGCTCTTTAAAAGGGACCATATGGGGTAATTTTTTATCCGTCAGTAATATGCATGACGTAGCTATGACAGCTGTAAGTATACACACTGTCAGTCATCATCTTAGTGGCCAGAGGGTATGCAGAGAACGAGCAGTTTATACGAGGCGTACATTAAAGGCGCTCGCTCCTGTGTAGAAGCCAGTACACTTACTTTTTCTGATGCTGGCTTATTGACATTACCTCATGTGACAGTTTACTTTCAAGCCCCTCACACACACCTTATCATTCCTTCGATATCCCTTCCGAAAATTAAGAATTAGTCTCTTGAGGATTAATTCTCCAATCTGTGGGAATTTTGAGTTGATTATGGCCACCAGAGCTGCATAAACATGAGTGAAGATTGGAGACGCACTCTGTGCTTGCAGAACAGATCTGGACAGCAACCCTCTATTCAAAGCATAATAAAAATAAAGAGTCAATTAGTCAACTTATGAAAAACAAGTAAAACTATTCCTAGTCATGAACAGTAAAAAGTCATTCACAACTAAATCTTTCCTTGGAAAAGTTCACCTTGGTAATCAATTAAAAATGCTTTTATGAACACAAAATTGTACTTTTTTTGTAAAATAAAATGAGGATTAAAAACAATTTCTCTCTAAATAAATTTCTCTTTTTCTTTTCACATTTTATCTAATCACAGTGTAAGGAGGGGGAAAAAGGAAAAACATGATCAAAATGTATTGTAGGAACAATTTTTAAAATAAGTCAAACTCAAAAAAAAAAAAAACAGTCAAGTAAAAACAAACTTGCTGGACGAGTACAAAATTTAGACAATATAAGGTTTTTTGCCATGGGTCCGCCATTTGTATAAAGTAATTCTGTGGTGGGACACAGATTTGAGCTGTTTCCTTCTGTTGGTGTAATGTGAGAGGAAAAGGTAAGGCTATGGAGTGACCTAGGATGAAGTGACAGCACAGTGATGGGAAACACACCTTAAAATGGCCGTGCTTTTAATATGCATTTGGTAAGGAAGAGAGGTGTACAGCAGGCTAATTTACATTATTCTGAGCAATACAATGACAATGACTAGGCTGCAAGAAACTAGGGACTGCTGAGGAGGGAAAGAAGTGACCCTAGAATATACATAAGCAATCCAAGCCGCCTCCCTGTGCCTGCTTGCTTTCCAGGGAAAGTGAGCAGAGCTCTGCTACCTCCAAGACAGTAGGAGGCTCTTGCCCAACGTTCTGATCCCCAACACGTTATACTTAGCTTAGTCCTATTTTTTAATGATTATAATCAAGGTAATGTGAAATCATACAAGACAGCCCTCAGAGTTAAAAATAAGATATGTGATATTTATTTCCATTGATTTATTCCTTTAAAAAAAAGAAATCACCAACTGCTTGAGTTCAAATTCAAAATGATGATTCCGTTAATTTTTTCAAATTTATTGTTCATCTTTCCCAGTCATCTCTCATTCTAACTTTGCTTTAATTAGAATAATGGGAATGAAGGACAAAATCACAAACTTAGAGGGAATACTAGCTCAACAGTGAGAGGAGTTGGCAACGCAGCCTGTCATTCTACCCATTCCAAGGTGATACCTATCAGAATGCTAGTGCCATTTTTCAGGGGATAAACATCTCCTAAAATTAATACGGAATATAAACAAATTCCAATAGCCAAGAAATCGTCAGCAAAAAGGAAAAACAAGAGGCATCCTATTACCCAATTAAAAATCTACTGCTACACAAAGCTATAATAATCAAAACAGCATGGTACTGGCACAAACTTTATAGAAACCAACACAGAACAGAACAGAGTAAATTCATACATTTATATAGAGATAAATTCATATATTTATGTTTGTTTTTTGACAAAAGCATCAAAATAAACAATTGTGTAGAGGTCGTCTGTTTAGTAGTGGTAGGAACCAGACGCCAGCATGCAGAATAGTACGAACATACTTTAATCCTGTGCAACACACACAAAGCAACCCAAACTAATCAGTAAACAGAAAAACAGCATCTGTAGAACTGCTAGGGGGAAGCTCCATAATATTTGTCTGGATTGATAAATTTTTAAACATAACTCCCAAACCACAAGTAACCCAAGAAAACTTGACACATGGGACTGCACTAATTTAAAAGGCTACTGGACAGTGCAAGAAACAATCAATGAAGTTGAGAGACAAATACAGAATGAGAGAAAGGGTCTGTAAACCATTTGTCTGATATGGAGCTAATATTCAAAATATCAGCCAGTAGTAATAAACCACACAACCCAGTTTTGAAAATTGACAAAACATCTAAACAGACATTTCTCAAAACAATACATACAAACTGCCTTGTAGCATTAACTAGCAGATGAACAGAGTAAAGCCACATGATATATCATCTCATACCTGGGTACAATGGCTGCCATAAAAATGAAGCTTTAACCCAAAACTTACCTTGCCTACAAAATGTGCAGGGATAAAGATAGAGCAGATATTGAGGGAATGTCCAACCAATGCCTGGTCAAACCCAAGACCCACCCCATGGGAGAGAGCCAACCCATGGCACTATTAATGATACTCTGTTTTGCTCACAGACAGGAGCCTAGCAGAGTTGTCCTCTGAGAGGGTCCATCCAGCAGCAATTCGAAAAAGATGGCTGAGACTCAAAGCCAACTTTGGCCAATGCATAGAAGTCTTAGGGAAAAGTGCTGGGAAGGAGCAAAGGGCCTGAAGGTGACAGGAACTCCACAAGAAGACCTGCAGAGCCAACTAACCAGGGCCTAGAGGGGCTTGCTGAGACTGAAGCACCTTGCATGGACTGGACCTGGGCCCCCTACAAAGATGTAGCCAATGGGCAGCTCAAGCTTCATGTGGGTTCTCTAGTCAGGGGAGTGGGGCTGTCTCTGATATAGACTGTTGCCAGCTTTTTGGTCACTTCCCCCTGGCGGGACAGCCTTGCCAGGCTACAGGGAAAAGGGACACTCTTAGTCCTGGTGACTTGATGAGCTGGGGTGGATGAGAAGAGAGGCTCCTTTTCAGAGGAATAGAGGAGGCATAGGAGAGAGGGAGGGATGGCAGGACTGGGAAGTGAGGAGGGATGGGGGCCATGACCAGGAGGTAAAGTAAATACATAGACAGACAGACAGAAGGAACTAGCTGGGTATGATGGCGCATGTCTTTAATCCTATGACTCTTGGGAGGCAGAGGCAGGCCTGATCTCTGTAAGGTCCAGGCCAGGCTGGTCTACAAAACAAGTTCAGGACAGCCAGGGCTACACAGAGAAAGCTTGTCTCGAGAAAGAAAAAAAAAGTAGAAGAGAAGAAAAAAATGACCAAACATGAGTGTTTCCAGGATGCAGAGAATAGGGAACACTCATGGACTGTGAATAGGAATGCAGATGGTAGGGAAACACCAAGCCTCAGAGCTATACAGCAACAGCCCCCTCTAACATTACCCACAAGAGCAAAATGGAGCTCCATGCCACTGACAGATTAACAATGACAATTCAGATACACACAATGGAATGCTATTCAGCTCTATGGAAGAAATCCTGACACTTCTGACAACACGGGATGTAGTATCAGATCATCATATTGCTAATAACAAGTTTATAAAGGTTTAATGTCAACTAAGAAAATTAAAGTGGTTTAAAATAGTATATCTTAATAATTATTATGCCATCATGGATTTAAATTATTAGAAACCTTTAGTCAATGTCTGCAAAACTATGACATGATATCAAATCTCAAAGAGCACTAGCTTTATAAACCTTGAAATATGGTGTAAGTTATTTAACAGCCTACATATTTTAAAAACTCCATTTCTAATAAACATTCACAAATACCTTTTAGATGAAGTAGTGTAACAAATCAGTGCTTATTATTCACAGAGATATTATGTTTCTTTGAAAAACTTACTATGAGACATACAAGGAAAAGGACTAGTACTCACCTCCCTCTGACGATGTTTTCTTGAAGGAGCTCTTGGATAATTATACTTATATTGGAGATGTTGACTTTGTTGATGAGACCATTGATTGATTTCTTCAGGGCCTCCCAGCTCATCCTCTGGTATGCTAAGCTAAAATTACCAAAAAGGGGAAAGTCATCGGGACCTGGAGCTAAGACACTGTGGTAGCATTTGAAGGACCTTCTGTCTAGGCTGCTACTCTGGAGCTGCACCGCTGAATGCTAGATGGTCATACTGTTCTTAACTTACATTTGGGCATTTTAGTTTCACTTGAATTTTTTACACTTAATTTGATAATGCCCAAGATATTTTAAAGGGCTAAAAAAAAAAAAAAAAAAAAAAATCTATGGTTTTTATAATTATTTCTCTGTGGAATCTAACTTTGGATACAGGAAACTAGAGCCTTTTCCCCCTGTACACTTCTCTTGACGTCTAGTGAACCTAGTATTCTTCCTGAAATGCATATAATAAAAGAATTACAATAGATACTCAAATAGATCTCAAAGCATGAAAGGAGTATGCGTGATACAGTGTGCTATGAGCATCTTCAGACACGAGATAACAATTCCAAGTAGCATGGTCATATGCAGTATTACATAGATTCTGTAGCATACTGATTGGGACTATACACTATAGTTACACTTCCAACAAAAAAATGCTAAAATTTAGTTGGGGATTAATAAAAATAAAATGTGTTTTCCCATCCAGACTCTTGAACCAACTGCCTGAGGAAGGCTAGTGTAAAGGAGAGGGAGGACAGCGCAGTGGCTATTCAGGTCACTGACATCCCCTACAACTGCCAGTAAACAATGAGGGTGAGAGGCAGACCCACAGACTGACAACATTTCGTTGTTGCTTCAAATCAACCGAACTCTTAGCTGCTCCTGGCCACACCCATGGCGGAGGTGACCCACTATCACACTCTACACACTTTGATATATCACCATCTCTGCCGAAACAGATCTGTGACTTGGTAACTAACGTAACTAGTGAGATTCTGCTGGTGTGTAATCACAAGCCCCTACGGAACTGGGAGGCGTCAAGCACAATGACAGTTTCCCAGCTCAGGAGCTGTCACTCCTCCTCCATGTCTACCTGCGCCTTGTGCCCATGAGCACACTTCTACTGTGTATGAACTATTCCTACAACCAATGAAACTGCATATGTTGAAACTCTCCTCTACCTACTGCACCGAAGATGCAATAATTCAATTAATAACTTTTTTTTCTTTAACAACTGAACGAACTGCTTTGGGCTGGATTGGGAAAAGTGAGTACTTCTCATTAATTCTTCTAGTGCTACCTTTGTAAAACAAAATGCTTGAGTGATGATGAAGTTTGTATTAATGGAGGTCATCTCTAAAACTCTCCCAATATTACATTTCAATGATCACTGTCAAGTCCTACGACACACAAACAGAAACACAAGGACCTAAGCTCAATCTCCAAGTCCATGTAAAAGATGCCTGGTACAGTGGTATCCATGAGAAGACAGAGACAGGAGCATCCCTGGGGCTAATTGGCCCGCCAGCCTAACCTACTTGGCAAGTGTCAGGCCACTGAGAGACTCAGTCTCAAAAAGAAAAAGAAAAGAGGAACAATGCCTCAAAGCTGTCCTTTGGCTTCCAAACACGTGTCTACACGTGAGGCAGAAATATGCATGTGCACATGCACACGCACACAGAAACATCAAAGTTATAAGCTAATATCAGAGCAAGCTATATACACAATGTTCCACAGGGGTTTCTGAAGTAAAAAAATACAAGAAGCCTGTAATTTGTGGTCTCTTTTTTTTTTTTTTTTTTTGGTTTTTCAAGACAGGGTTTCTCTGTGTGGCCTTGGCTGTCCTGGACCCACTTTGTAGACCAGGCTGGCCTCGAACTCACAGCGATCCACCTGCCTCTGCCTCCCAAGTGCTGGGATTATAGGCGTGCGCCACCATGCCCGGCTTAATTTGTGGTCTCTATCACGGCAAACTAAGCATATTCTACAGAGCCAAAGCTGCCGACACGACTCTGCCGTGGTGAGAGAGGCTGCCTCTGCTCCGGAGCCGCAGCACACCAACACACCTGTTCTTATCTGTAATCTGCTCCTGCATCATCCTGAGCTTGGCAGGAGGAATGTAGGCTCCCCCGGTGCGCGTGAGCAGCGGGTCCCGCTCATCCTTCTTCTTCTTCGATGTGGGCTCCTCCTGAGTAGAACTCTGGTCTACTGCTGAGTCCGGGCTCCTCCTTCCAGGAGATGGGGATTTCCGGGACCGTTTCCGATCTGTATCTCTTTCTCTGCGTTTTTCTCGGTCCCTACTTCTGTAAAGTGGGGTGGGGAGGTGGGGGGGGTGGAGAAAGCATAAAATCATTCTAACAGTGAACTGCACAGAGACTGAGTGAAATTATAAGAGATGAAGGCTGAGGATGGAAGGGATCCCTTGCCACAGGGCTGAGGCTTTACATAAGTTTTGGCCTGGAAGCAAGCTGGAATGGGGTGGGGAAGTGATGACATTCCTCAACAAACGAGGACCACCTCATGCTGCAAAACTGAGCAGGGCCATCAAGACCGAGAACTCCATCAAGACATAGTGAAGAATGCAGCATGGCAGTAGTTGATAGAAATGAGTCTAAGTCTGACTCAACTTTGAAAAGTCAATATCCTTTAAAATATTCATTCTAGAGATGATAGAAAACATTAAGTTTCTAAGTAGGAGAAAGAGTGGCATGAAAATTAAGACAAGCTGGTTTGAGGTCTATTTGGTAAACTGAGAAGACACAAGTTTAGTTTCATAATATTAAAGTTACGTATAATGTATTATTATTTTCTCTAGAAACATAAGGAACTTAGGAAAGACAAGTCTTGCGGTTTTGCTCTTTCCTCAGAGAACAGTTTGTTCACTTAACTTTTAAAAAATATATTATCTTGAAGGTATTTCAAATATAAGCCCCACTAGTCAGCAAGAAGGAAGTTGCAAACCCCACGTGGTCTGCATGCCGTGGTCTGCATGCTACATGCTCCTGGAGAGCAGCCACAGCAGGAAGTCCCCAGCGCCCCTTGACTGCCGAGAGAAGCTGGAATGCCCAACCGACACAGCCACTTCCCTACAGTGGCCTGGCTTGTTCTCACCGTGCAGATACTATCCAAACAGAAACAATTATGAAATAGTTTTGAACTATTAGCTTTTATATTTAAAGTAAAACCCAGTGTGCTGGCTTCACAGTATGACTAAGGGTCACGTGAGACTTTATTCCCCTAATCTGCACCAAATGTAAGGAGTTATACTCAAGTAACTAAGACAGAGGTTACAAAAACCTATGTGCTTTGGAGGCAAAATTAAGATCAATCTGTAGTATCAATTATCAACCAGAAAACTTGTTGGCTAGATGAACAGAGTAGGCAAATTTTCCAAGGTTCAAATAAAAGTCATTTATTTAGAAAAAACCCCCAAACACCATAAATTAGGAGTTTCATTCTTAGTATTCCTCTGCTATACTATAGAAAAAGAAAAGAAAAACAAAAAACACTGTATCAGACTTTTCATTTAGTGTCATTCCTAAGCTTACTCATAGAATGCAATCCATGCAATCCAACATACAAACAGCACCTTGGCGGAGGTCAGACAGATCTAGGCTGGACACTGTTTACTAAACATTTTTAGGCACGGGTTTCTTCAGCCATAAGACAGGTAATATCTACTGTACACGTTTGGTACTTTAAGAGTTAATTCACATGGAGCCCTTCTTAGAGGCCTGGCCTCTAAAAGCATGCAATCAGCACTAGGTGCTTGCTTTAATCTTCGTTTTTATTATACAAAGACAAGGCAATTGGGCTGGGGATGAGCTTGGATCCCCAGCACCATGCACACTGAGCATGACCGTGCATGCTGCAGTCCCAGAGCTGAGAAGGTAGATGTTGGAGGATCAGAATCTCAGCTCAAGATCAGCCCAGGATATGTGAGACCCAGTCTCCGAAACAAAGCAAAACATGTACTATGTAAAGAAACACTCCTTTCCTGTAGCTGAGATCCAACACTCACCGTGACTCCCAGCTGTCATCGTGGGAGTACCCTCTTCTAGAGCGCTCATGGTCTGAGCGGTTATAATCAGGGTAGTCTCTGTCCCGGGGGGAGCGCTCCTGTTCTGCATATCTAACATGGAAGAGAAGCCAAGTTATACGTTGAAAACAACTGTTAAACTTGGAAATCAGGTGTCAGCGATGTACAACAACTTAGCCGACTGTTTTCACTAAGGGCTCGTTGCCCTGTTACATACCCACTGTCTGAATTATAAAAGCTTCCAGCATGGGCACAGCAAGACAACTCCCCAAATCAACCAGATTTACTAATCCTCAGTCACGTGCCCTTGGTGAAGGAATAAACCTAGAAATTATACATAATGGGTAGAAAGAGGCTATTTTTACAAATACTTGCTTGTAGCTATACTAATAATGAGACCAATATCAATCACTGTTTATTCTACTTAACTCTAGTCCAAACATTATAACCACAGATGCTATTCTGGACACTGCAGTACTGGGAACATACGCAGACAAACAAGGACAGATCCCTCTCATCTTTTGTTTGACTGTTAAACTCAATAAAAGCAGAAAAGATTAAGAGAGGGTAGACGTATAACCTACATGGTAACATAATTTGTGTTTCATCTACAAAATTACGATTACTTTACACTTTTGTATGTCTGGGGCTGACAGAGAGTAGGTGACTGGTGAGGGTAGTTAAGTGGTCACAAACCAGTCCTAAAGCAAAGATCCTGCAAGATAGTTAGCCGACTGCAGTAGGAGCAAAGTGCACAGGCGTAAGGTATGTCTCCTTTGTAAATTATTTTAATGACCCTCACGTAGTGGCACAGCTGTAGTGCTAATAAGAATGCATGATTCACATTACTGGTACTATTTCTAGAATGCTATTTTAATAAAATTATGCTATAATGCAAATAAAAAAGTTAACTATAAAAAGCGGTGTGATTGTATAAACAGGCCATAACAGCAAAACCACACTTCAACATCCATCCTAAAATTAAGAATCAAAGAAGCCAGGTGCTGGTGGCTTTAATCCCAGCACTCAGGAGGCAGAGACAGGCATATCTCTGAGCAGGAGGCAAGCCTGGTCTAGAGTTCCAGGACAGACAGGGCTACACAAAGAAACCCTGTCTCCAAAAAGCAAAAAACAAAAATCTCACAAACAAAGAAACAAACAAACAAAAGAATAAAGAGAAGTAAACTATTTGCTAACCCTGAAATTCACCCTGGGCACACAGTGCAGTTACCTGTCTTCTGGGGAGGTGCTCCGGCGCTGTGAGTTGTGGCGCTCCCTTCTGTCGTGACCAGAGGAGTGCTTCCAAAGAAAAATGAAGGAAGAAAAAATGTTTCAAGATCGGTTATGTTAAAAATATACACACAGTGATAGCTATCTCAGCAAATCAATACTTTCACATTTTTATTTCACTTAACTATTACTGTGTCTGTGGGAGTGTGAGCACACATGCTCCAAAGCACACCACATTGGAGGTCAAAAGACAAATTGGGAACCTAATCTCTCTTTTCATGAATTCCAGGTATTGATCCCAGGATGCCAGGCTTGCTAGCCTTCAGAACATTTTTTAATCATGAGATGAATTCATGTTACCTAAAATCTGGGCTTTTAAAAAAATGTCTTTGTGGCCCAGCCAACTACAGGCCCACATGATACATCAGGCTCTGTCTCAAAAGACTGATTATTTATCAGATTTCACCAAGTAACACAATAGGGGGCTGAGGAGATGGGTCACAGCATAAAAATATTAACCATGTAAGCTTGACAGCTTGACAGCTCAATTCTTAGGACCCATATAAAGAACTGGGCGCAGTAGGTGGCACATTCTGTAATTCTGCATTCCTACACCATGGGAGAGGTGGAGACCTAGGAAGTGGCCAGAAGTCCCCACCGGGAAGCCCAGTGGCAAAGTCAACAGGGGACCCTGCCTCAGAACACAGATGTCTCCTTCCCT